>JAOTQQ010000001.1:190605313-190626590 GCA_026546715.1 Gallinago undulata | reverse complement strand
TGTGAGAGTGGTAGAGCACTGGCAGAGGCTGCCCAGAGAGGTGGTGGAGTCTCCTTCTCTGGAGACATTCAAAACCCGCCTGGAAAAGTTCCTGTGCAGTGTGCTCTAGGTACACCTGCTCCGGCGCGGGGCTTGAAGTAGATGATCTCAGGAGATCCCTTCCAACCCCATATGATTCTATGATTCTATGATTCTAAGCATACAAAATAGTTACTTGCAGAAGGTCTGCAGTTGACATTTAGAGGAAGAGAGGAATTTATCAGTTATATGGCCCCTCTGACTCCGCAAAACAGGCTCCAGACAACAAAGTGGTTGTCTTTTCTTCTAAACACTAACATTTTATTTAGCAAATAATCACAGAAGAGCACCTGAAAGAACTTTAGTCTGAGAGCTGACACAGTGCCCAGTCTCTGAGAGTGGACAATAGTGAATAGTGGGTGCTTAAGAAAATAATATAAGAATGTGACAAGTTTATATGCTATCAGTATCTGATAATTAGTGGTTTAAGGATTTCTTAAATCAAGCATGACTTCAGATCTTTGTGTTTAACAGCCCCTGAAGGACTTTTTGTTCTTTCTATAAATTTTTCGTAATCCATTTCTACCTTTGCCCTTCATAATATCCTGTGGCAATGAGTTCCACATTTTAATTATGAACATGGTAAAAAAAACACTTCATTTGTTTTAAACCTGCTGCTTGAAAAATATCATTTGACAACTTCTGCCTCTTTTATTTTGAGATCTAATAAATGATCATCACTCTTGATTTTATATACTTGTACCATATTATGTTTTTTCCAAATTGGAAATCTTACTCTGTTTAATCTCCCTTAAAACCAAAGCTGTTCCGTACTGTTGCTCATCCTTGTCATATTCCTTCCTGCTTTTCTATTTCTGCCTAAATCTTTTCAGAGGAGAATATTAGAATTCACTGTATTACTAAAAAATGTGTCCTATGATGCCTTAATGATGTTTTCTGTTTCATTCTACCTTCCTTCCCCGACTTCTAATATCACATTTTACCTTTCTAGTCTTACCAGGCATTAAGCTCTCTTTATAGAACTATTATAGTTCTTTTGCGATCCCTTTGCAAAATAGTCTTAACTAATTGAGTGATTGTCTTTGTGTATGCATAGATATGTTTTTTTTTCCCAACAAGCAGTATTTTATATTTCATTGACCATTTTATTATAATTCAATAATTGACATTACCAATCTCGAGACTCCTCTGCACCTCTTCACAGGAAGGTTCTACATGCTTTTTTCCGGGCAGGAGTGGTTATTGCTTATTATTTAATGCTCATGTCCTGTAGAAGCCACCTGTTGGGGCCAAACAGATTAAAACACACCCTAAGATGGCCTAGAAAACAGTGGCAGATCTAAGCATGGGCAAAGGGGCAGCTGGCAATGGTAGTAGACTGCTCAAATGCTTTCCTTATTTCTTCTTACTTTGTTTTTTCTACCTTCCCAGAAAATTCTGATGGAAAGAGAAGTACTGTGCCATTTCATTCCTTCAGCCTTAGAACAGAAAACATCTCTTTTGTCTACAGTGACAAGGAACTGGAGCCATTGTTGTAAAAAAGGTAGCTGTAGCTACTGGTTCACCATCAGTGGCTGGAGCAATCTGTTTTTCTAAAATCATTCACAATAAATCCTCTGACATAGCTTGGAGGTGAACCCCAGAAGGATTCAAAAAAGACAATGCAGATCTGAGCTTTTAAGAAAAAGAGAGAGGAGGAAACTCAATATTAGTCTGTTCACCATACCTCAAAATGGTATTTTCTACTCCCTTCACTCCACTCTTTGCAAAACAGGGGACAAAATTTTAAAAGGTATATAAGGTCAGAAATATAGTCCTAACCATAAACTACAGTGAGAGTGCAGTGTGAATGCCTACAGCTGGTAAAAAAAACTTCATCCTGAGGAGTAGTTAGGGAAGTATCCTGCACAACATACAAGAATGCCCTGAGGGGAAACAGTCCTGCATTGACAAACACAGCAGTTGACTTCATTTTTAAGGTGTTTTCAATGCCAAATTCCTGTTCCTATGTAATTCATCATTGGTTGTCAATCTATCTCAATGACCTGCACGTTATCAGAAAATCTAATCTGTTTGAACCAGGATCATATGCTGATTAGCTCAGAAGGAGATTTCAAAATGTTTTTTCCCATACCTTTCTCTGTTGAAGCACAATGCTAATATGTACAACACCTAATGGAAGATTTGATTTTTGTCCCTGTATGTATTTTTTACAACAAAAGAGAATCCCCTTCATCCCAATTTTGTGATAGTAATTATTTGAGCAAATACTATCATCTGTGACTCCCATGCTATTATGTGAATCCCTTGGTATTGACTACAAAGTCGTTTTGACATATGGCTTACAGCTCAGATGGCATTTGGTTACTGTTCCCTGAGGAATTTGAAGTCATAGAAGTCCTACTAAACAGTTCTGAAGGAAATCAAGCAGAAAATACTCATTTAAAATTAAAAGGCCAAAGAAAAAGTATACGAACTGGAAAACAATGGAGGGGTAAAAAAAAAGAATATGTAAGATAAGTTACAAAATAGCAAAGTGGTCAATAGATTTTCTTCATGATTATCAATTACAGATTTGCCTGGTTTCAGAACTTTCTCAAGTAAATAATTTTTACAGTCTGAACAAAATGTTCCATGGGGAAGATGCTATCTTGATTTGAAAACAAGTTCCACCTCATCCACAATATATTTGCAATAAAGCAAATTTCTCTAAAGTATGCCCACTTGTATCACATATTAGTTGACAGAAAAAAAAAAAAAAAAGTCAATGCAATACTACAGAAAGGTTAGCAACAATCCAGAAGTTTTTGCCCCTCATGTGTTCCTCCAAATAGTGTAAATTCAGGACAAAATTGTGAAATAGTGACATAGTGAAATAATGTTCTTCAATAATGGGGGGCTGAGGGTGAGGGTGTGTTTTTTTAATATACTACAGATTAATCCAATGAAATTTAATTCTTAAATTTTTCTCTTACAGTATTTCTAATGGAAGGTCATCATTTTGCATCTATCAGTGATAGCTTATTTTGTAAGTTATTTATAAATTTCTTTTTCTTTTCAATGTTAATTTGTTCTGCTAAATGCTGTATTAATCCTCAAAAAAAAAAGTCCTATTTATCTCCATTGACAATATAGGAGGACTGGTACGATTAGGAACCTAATTAGCACTTATTTTTCCCTATTACAAGTTTGCATGAACTTCGTTGGATTATAATGACTAAAAATACTGATTTGAGATAAAACATGCTGAAGGATGGAGTGCTTGATAGGGCCAGTAGGGTGACAAAAATGGTGGAAAACTCCAAAGGTAGACCTACTCCTGCAAGAAGGTTTATAAATTTTATTTCCACATAGTAGATATGCTTTATTGCTGCTCATTACCACCTGAGCTAGAGCAATCCTGCCTGTAGCCACTCTAAGCCTGCATCAACTCTGCATGGACCTCACAAGCAGAAACCTCCAGCTAGAGGGCTAAAACACATGGCTATGATGAGGATGTAATGGAGGTGTAACAGAGAGGTTGAAGGACCTCCTCAAAACAATAATAAAAATATGAAAATGCAGAATATTTTGAGGTTTTACAGGAAGCAAACTGGATTCGTAACTCAAAATATAGCTAATTGATGGAAATTAATTCAAAGAGGCTTTACTATGCAGAAAAAAAAAACAAAAAAAGAAAGCTCTGTGATTCAGGCTCACTACTTCACAAAATATCCACAGTTTTGATATCATTGCACTACAAATGTTGCTCTTTAGCTAGTTTGAATAAACATAGCCTTCAGCAAAGCTACAGCGTTTTACATGAGCTGCAGACATGACCCATTGCATTTAATTCTAGTCATCTTATAACAAGGAAGATATTCACAAATTGGAGGAAGATCAGAAGAAAGCTGCAGAAATGATTAGACTTCTGGAGTGACTGATGTATGAGGGTTGATTGCAAGTGCTAAATATGCGTAGTTTATCTAAGAAATGACTAAAGAGGGACATGGTAACAATCTATAAATATTTGAAGAGTCTAAATGCCAAGGAGGGAAAGGCATTTTCAGGATACAGAACAGAAGCAGCAAGATGGAATTAAAAGAAGAAGAAAAGAAAGTGGATTTAAAAAGAATTTCTAAAGAAAGACCTTAGAGACTAGAAAGGTGTTGCCTTTCCAAGAGAAAAGGAAAAAAAAAATATATTTAGAAATACATCTGGGACCCAAGATTGTTCTAAATGACCAGTTTTACGCAAGTGATCAGACCACAGGTACCATTAACTTCTACTCACATTGGAACCTGGGTTTGGTTCTTGTTTTTTTGTTTTGTTTTGTTTTTTAAGGTTTATACAAGTGTCACTCCATAAAGGACCACAAAATTGGGAAAAATGTGTCTAAACCCATTGCAATTGCAACTGATTTAAATTTAGAACACCCATTTTAGCCAAGAAGTATCACTTTCACTTTTATCAAAATATGGAGACAAAAGATCTGTATTTTCCCATTTTTATTGTCTCTGGTGCCAGTGGTCTCATTTAGGAAACAAGAAAGAAAAAAGTTGATTCTGGAGATGCCTTCCACATCTCCAAAAAGAGATTAGAGATTAGAAATAGAGATTAGAAAGTGTCTACATATATAGCACTGATATGACCCTACAACTATAGTTTATGTCTTCCTATTAAGTCATTACTATTAAATTGTTAAGATTTGATTTCAGGATTCCAATTAGTAAGCAGTATAGAAAAGATCAAATATCTGTAAGATGCTGACAACAAGAAAGGAGATTCAGAGAAAGGGCCCTAAAACTAGTAGATTAAATTGATATTCATGCTGAAAGACTGGTACGTGCCCAACTCCAAATGTCAGTGAGAAAATGCAAAAACAGTTTTTGGAATATATAGAGAGATGAGAAGAGAATTGGATGTAATGAATCATAGCTCCAAAATCAAAACAGGAATCCCTGAGATGTTTTCCTAATATTTTCCTAAAGTTACAAATGATCTCCAAAAGTGAAAGTAAGTATGGAATCTAAAAGTAAAATAAACGCAGTTACCTGGTTGTATTTCATGATATCATAGTTTTTACAGCTGTTGAAGCTGTCCCTCTTTTTACCTCCAGCATAACACAGGTTAGAAAATATCATTCATCAATTTATCTGGCAAGTTGATCTAAAGGGTATGTTTTAGAAAGATTTTCAGCCTAGTTTTAAAGACTCTAAATAATGGAGAATTCATTTCATCCTTTTGTAATCCATTGCACTGCTTGGCACTCTTCTGTATTAAAATAAATGTGTCTTATTTCAACTTTACCCTTTACTGATTTCAGTTTCTAGCCACTGGTGCTTTCTCTGAATAATTCCTACCATGTTTACTTCTCAGAAATCTATTTAGGACATCAACACACACTTTTTATTTCTTTGGTTCAAGTCTACCCACAATTTTGCTAGAACATTGGATTTCAGAGATTTGGTAAATTTGTTGTTAAACTAACAGTTTCCTTAAATGCATAATTTATTTTCCTAATATAGATTAGCAATTATTCACTAAAGATTATATGTATATATAGAGACCTGAGATACCTCAACGGCATGCAAAGTATTTTGCAGAAGCTTAACGTAGACCGCACTGTGTTGTCAGGAAAAAAAAAAAACTGCTCACCACCACTCATCATTGTAAATTACATCTAGGTAAACACCAACATCTGCTTCCCGTGCAAACAGTCTGTCATCACAGGACCCATTATATTATTACGAGTAGATGAGATGGTTTAATATTCATTACAGATATACAAGCAGCAAGAAACTACTTCATGCACATGCTAATGGGCAGTAAATGTATGAAATGAATTGTACCAGCCTCCACAGGTAACTACAGCTTTGAAACATTAATACTAATCTAATATGAAGAACTCCAACACCGCCAAAGATAGATTCAGAGGTAATATTTATGTCTAGTGAATATATGCTGTAAAAAATCAAAAAGACTAGCCTATAAGGAAAAACTAGCAAGCATGCTTTACGATACAAACAATACTCAGTTTACTACTTCTTTGCTGTATATGAGCTATAAATACCCATACAGTGAGATGGATTAAAAACAAAAATTGTATCTTGTGCCATTCCTGTGCACTTTTGTGAGATTTTGAACTTGGGATGTGGAAAAGAAAAGAGGTATTACCGTATCTGCCAGCTCCATGCTTTCCCTGCATACATCCATCCAGGAAGAGTCAGAAGAGAGAATATGTGGGGCCTTTATCGCTGCTCACCCACAGTTCTCTAGCTCACAGAGCAAAGCCATCATGTAAAGTAACAAATGAAATAATGAAAATACAATAATGTGATTCTGTGAAACATTTCTTGTAAGTTTGCTTAGTTAGACTAGAAGACATAGATGTAAAAAGCACAGTTGTGAATAAGAATTCATGTTTTTGACAAATACTTCATTATGTAAGTGGTTTCTGTGAATCCTTAGGAGCTAAAAAAACCCCAACAAAACAAAAACAAAAATAAACAAACAAACAAACAAAAAAGAAGAAAGTAGAGTAGAAATAATTCACCCTGAGAAAGACCTTGAAAAGAGTAGAACTATTTACTTTAAAGAGATGCCAAGTATAGTAGCTATAAAAGCATGCCTTTCCCTCCTTCCACCCACCCCAAAATAATAATTGCAAATGCATCATGAAAATGGCTATGCTCCTCTGCTCCAAGATGTAAGGGGCAGTTATCTAACCCAAATCCAACAAGTTTGAAACTGTGATATGAAAGTTTGGAGTACTATTTTTTCTTTTTTTTTTTTTTTTTTTTTTTACACAGTGTGAAATGACCATGATCAAACAAGATCGTTCAATTTGGCAGCATTAACTAAAAGTTTTGATACTATGTAGGCTATGTAGGCAAATATTAGAATTATTTTTTCTAGATTTTAGGACATCTGAGATTGGAAGAAAACCTTTACTGATGATCCCTCATCAGCCTGTTACATGAGACTCCAGCCTCTGTGGGGCAACTCAGGCCAGTTACAGATTAATGAAATAGTACTTAACACTGTATGGTAATTCCTGTAATTCTCACTTTGTGGTAGGGGGAAATAGAAAACACTGTAATTTGCTGCTTGATTTTTGATTTGGATTAAGTTCTTCATCCCTATAGGGATCTGATTCTGAACTGGAGCTTTAGCTTACATCAAGTGCTCCCTTTCCCATGGAAGTAGTCTGTGACTGTCAGGAAGTTATCTGTTACCTATTCAAGTAATAATGTAAGGCTACTAATGTGCTGTAACAACAGAAGTCTGCATTTCATTTGCTTGCTTTATACAGAAACACCCATGCAGCTTTCACTGTGTTATCCATATAATGGACCTAAAAAGAAGATAAAAATCTGTAGAGTGTTCTGGTTCATATTCTTGGGAAAACACAGTACTCTAATGCAGCATTGTCTAGTGAAGAACAAACCTAAACCGAAATCTTGTCCCATCACAGGTTGAATTAACATAATGAGTCTTATAATAGAGAAAAACATACACATGGCCATGTTCAGTCAAATCAGAGCCTCACCTAGCCCAGGAACCTGAGTGATATTATCTAATAATGAAAGCCTAAAGAAAGAGAATAAGTATGAGGCAATTGTAAGGGATACTTCCCAAAGTAACCTCCCAGACTGTGACTTAGGGACATCCAGACTCAGAGGTTCTGTTTTTAATAGGCCTTGGTGGGGTTTTCTTTTCTGAATTTCTTTTATTGCTTTTTGAACTCATCAGTGCCTCTGGCGTCGTTAGCAACATGTGGCAATAAGTTGGACAGCTTAATTATGAGTACCACACAAAATTAACTTTTTTTTTGCTTGAAGCCTGCTACCCCATAATTTAATTTCATGTCTGTTAGTTCCTGTGCTGTGAGAAAAAGTGAATAGTTGTTTCCTCTTCTTTTCGGTGTCAGTCATTATTCTTCTCTGCATCTTCCAAAGCTACGAAGAATTATCTGAAGGGTCTTTCCCAGGACAGGACTTGTTCTGGGTCACTTGTTCTGAAAATGAAGCATGTGCAAATCACTAATATTTGCTTATTTTTTCATTGTAACTATCATTTAAACAACAATTAACTACCCCTGTTACTTCTACCACCATGCCTTACTCCAGTCGTAGAGTCAGAGAACTGCCAAGTGCTAAAATACTTATGTAAAGGCATTGTTTTCTTATCTTATCCACTTTCTGGGCCAAACTCTGGTAAGTTTAATATCTTTAGATCATATCCAATAATTGTGAGTTTATAAACAACTGCAGCATCTTCTTTAATATCCAATTTCTTGTTTCTTTCTTTTTCTTCTCTGAATGGTATAAAATACATTCTACATTTCATGCCAGTGCTTAGCAACCAAACTTCTGTCTAAAAATATACTAAAATAATACAGATTTCCTACCCCCTCACTCTTACCTGCTGCTCCCCAATATTAAAACAATGTCATTGATTCATTATCAATATCTTAAACAGTTGTCAATTATGTGACGTTTCTAGGAGTTTGCTATCAACCTGTATGAAACAAAATACTTCCATTTTCTTTCTGACCTTCACTACATTTAGCAGCAATCTATTCCAGAATTCTGAAGGCAAGTATACAAAGATTATTTTATCATGAGTATTTCTCATTCACAACATGTTGGAAAATGGCCTACTGTATTTCAACTTAGCAGAAAGAAAATATATGATGTGAGGTTTTGGCAGATTCAGAAACCTCTGCAATTTCATTTCTTACCGTAAATATTGCATACACCACTTACAAGGTTATTCCTGAGACACATGAATTCTATGAGCTATATTATGATGTTAACTTTGCAAAAAGGGATTGTAGTTATATCAGGTAGCAATGACAATATGTGGTAAACTGAAATTAGAGAAAGCTTTAGCATTTATTTGACTTCTGTTTTTTTATTACTTTAAAATGCTAGAAAGGACCCCAGTCACCTCAATATAATTTAATAATTCAATAAAAACTTTATTCAGACCTAAAAAAATGGCACAATTCAAGTTATGCTTTGTCAAACTCAAAGGAATTAAAGGACCTCTTCATTTTCCAGCAACTGTGCATGCACACGCTCACAAATACATACATACCAACTATTTGCATGTGCCTAGGGAGACACATATGTTTAGCTGCAAACCCCGAAGATAGTCAGATGTTTCAGTCAAGTGTTGATATAGCAGATTTCAAAGCCAGAGAGCCTTCTTTGAGGAGACTCATCCAGTAATCCTTTTACAATAGGGCAACTTTGCCTGAAGTTGGTGAACTCCCTATTGATTTAAAGAAAGGTGATACATCAGAGTGAAAGAGAGATATGTTTTCATCACTGAGAAAGCACAAAGCTCAAAAGATCAGTCCCTGGGCTATAGCATGGACAAATTCCAATGCTCAGTGGTGCAAATCCTGCAATGTGCATGCATTTCACACTGCAGATGACATAAATTCAACGTAGAAGTCTGTGATAACCTCCCAGCTTGTATAAGAACCTTAGGAAAAAAAAAATCTGTGAATTTTCTACATGTAAAGAATTTAGTAACATTGAAATCCTGTAATATCTTGATTTTTTTAAGTTATTTTTTATTGGATGGTAAGGCGCAAGTTTATTTTTTTTTTCTGACTGAGAAATTCCATAAGCACAGGATGTAGATCATAGCAAGTACTCAGAACGAAGAAAACTTCATCCATGTGCCAACGTTAACAATGAAGAGCTTTCAGGGGTTATAGTTTCTCAAAATGGGATAAAATGGTAGCTAATTTTCTGTGGAAGGAAGTACCCATAAGGTCTAACTGTATGATAAAAAATAATGCTTTGATACTCCAAAAGCTGGTTCTAGTTAGTCACTCTAGACTAACCTCTTAAAATTAGCTGTAAGTTGTTAGCACAAAGATGCAAGCAGGGAAGAAAGAAGTTTGCTTGTTCTTTCCCAACCATTTAGCAGACCTAATTAATATTTAATAAAAACCGAAACCATTCCAAATTTTATAATGCATAACTTGTTAAGTACATGTGCAAATTTCAGAATAAACTGTTTGCAAACAATATTAAATTATCAACAAATTCAAGTGTCTCTTTTCCAGCTGGATGGAAAAAAGATATATTTGTTTAATCAGAACTGATTTGGCAGTGGTTTGAACGAACATTTCTTTAACATAATTTAATGTGCTATTTTTAAATGGATAATTAAAGAATATAAGCTTGAAAATACAAGAACATTATCTATTAGAAAGAAATACATAGTTACTTCTGTACAATGTTCTTTTGGGAAAACAATTGCACACATGTCCTCTTAAGAATACTCATTACTACATGCATAGTCCACTTGGCTACTACAAGACTATTCGATAAGACTGAAACCAGCCACAAGTTCAAGTGCTTTGCTGAATGAAAGACTAGAAAAATGAGCAGACAATTAAAGGTTTACAACAGGTTTTAATTAAAGGATATATCCATTTTTTTTAAATCATTTAGGCATATCCTCCAAATCTAAATACCTAACAGAAGACAAACTAAGAAAAAAACAACTCTTTTAATAATTTGGTCCCAATTCTGCTAACCTCATACTAGCAGAACTTTTAAAACAAAAATGGGATATCTCTGTGAATGTGAACAAGCCCAAGTTTCTTTCTATGTTTTTCTCTTCCAAGAACTGAAATGATTTGTGTTTATAGCATGTTGCACAAATGACTCACTTAGGGAGCATCTGTGCTAAGCACTGAGTGGGCCAACATTTTATATCAAGTAATATGACACATTTTGCTCTTTTTTGTCTGCAAATTATGAATAGATTTGACTTTTTGAGGCTTCTTCTCTCCCTCAAGTTGGAAGTTGTCCTCAGTCTTTGGATCAGCTTTGACCCAGCTCCCATTGGGGCTGAAGCTAATGGCCTTCTCCCAAGGAATGAGGAAGAAGAGGACTAAGAGAGTGGACTCCTATCAAGTCTAATGTGTGTTTGCATCAACCCTAACAATAGTGAACACTTCTGCCAGAATAATTGGCCTGACTTTCTTCTCTGAAGAAGCTGCTTGACAGGCACAGCTAATGATAAAGGAAGACCACAGAAAGTTTTTGTGTTCTGAATTTCCATCCATACCCATGGAAACAATCACAAACTTCTGCAGTCTTCAGATCTGTCAGTGTTTTGTTGCATATATGTCTGACAAACCCACATGGGCATCCTGTGCAACCTGCTCTAGGTGAACCTGCTTTGACAAGGGGGTTGGAATAGATGATCTCCAGGGGTCCCTTCCAACCCCCTAACATTGTGTGATTCTGTGATTCTGAGACAGTAGGCATCATCACATTCAAAAGTATTATTCTTTGTTTGAGTGCAGTTCTTGTACTAAAGCTTCATGGTAAGAATATGCTGTTTGATTTCCCGGTTGTTCAGCAATCTTTGCCAAAAACTATTTCTTCTAATAATTATTTATTAAATAATTCAAATGAGTATTCACAGAAACCCAGTCCTACTAATGGTAAAGAGCAGGCTGTATATGAAAAGTAATTTTTTCCCATGTAAACAGTATCAATGGAACATTTAGACTAAATATATCTTCCTGCAAATATAACTGTTTCAAATGTCTTTGTTCATAAGTATTTTTCCAAGGGGGTTTTTCAGTAAGAATATGCAAAATTAAAATATGGACTTAGGTGGAACTCAGTACAAGATTCAACAACAAAGTCTGTTGTCAATGTTGGACACTGAACTGAAGGCATGCAAAAACATTCCTTTTTCCCAGGTATTGCTAGTTCAGTTTAAACTTCCTAAGTTTAGTTTAATTTAGACTGCATCGGGATAATTGTTGTGCCTGCCTAGTATCTCCTGGTTCCAGTATACTTTCAATGGGTGCTAGCATCCACCTCTTGTCTGTTGAGAAAAAAAAAAAAAAAGGAAACTCTTATTTCAAAATATTGTTCTAAGAACCATACTGGGCTTAAACTACTAAATCTAGGGAGGAAATGGGACAAAATTACCTCACTATTTCTATTTTAACCAATCTTCCTATTAATTCAGTTCAGTAAATCAAACAAAGAACTTTAAACATTTTTGATATCAGGTATAGACACAGAATTCCAAAAGCAAACAAATGTTTGGGGGCACTGTGGAGTTCTCTGACAATTTTTCTTCACGCAGATTGAAATGAGATAAATTAAGCTGCTACCACGACAAAACCCAGGAGGTCTGGAAAGTCTGTATGAGACAACTACAAATGCAGAAGATTTATGAAGAAATAAGTCTTCTAAATATAGATATAACACATTTGAGACTGACTATATGACCAGGGTTTTAATCATATAAAATTCTTGCTTGGGTCCTTCCAGTAATAGAGCAGCAGTATTTCCCTGTCTAATCATAACTCACATAAAAATCAATTTTGACAAATCCATAGTGCTTTCCTTTCTTCAAGTTCATGAAAAATAATTTATAATATTAACCACTAAATGGTGGTTTATAAGCACAGAAACTGTGAAAGATGTTCAAATGCATGTTATGTTTAGCATAATAGCTCTTACCAGTTGTCAGTGCTTCAGTTTTCTTTCTCCTTTTTGCTTTCGTAATGTGTCTAAATTATTTACTGAAGCTATTTACAGTGATTGATTTTATAGCACTCAAATATGAATCAATAGGTTGCTTCATAACTGAAATTTGTAAACTGACTTAAAAAATGGCATAATACCTGGTGTAAACTAGTCAACAAGCGGCTGTATGCTAAGAGATTCATTTCAGAGTAACAGAGCTTCAATGATAAATTGACAGGTCTGAAAAGAAAACCCTGGCCTTAGGATTTGTATCTTTTATTGACTAGTACAGTACTTGTGTGAGTCATGGTCAACACACTACTCTTGGGCATGAACACTATAAAATTCAGTAACATATGAGTACTGACATGAAACAATATGCAAATTGGATAACTAATTGCCAACATCTTCTGGCTAGGGTTGTTTTAAATGCAAACCAAACTGTACTATGCAGCAAAAGAACAACAAAAAAAATGTTGTTTTGTTTTTTCTGTAGAAGAGAAGGGAAAGACAAGGGGTTTGGTTCATTAATGCTATCAGGGCACTTGCTGCAGCTGCCTGGGAAAGAGTTGGTAGAAGATGTCAGGGCGCCATGGGGGCTCCCCATGGATGTGGGTCAGGATCAGGCCTGGTGAGGGGAGTTAGGGTCAGGCAGCCCCAGGGTGGCCGTGGGGATGGGGACAGGCTGAAGCCTGGCCAAAACATCAGCCCATGGGTCAGGGGGGCGATAGTCAGTCATGGACATGGCTGCCTCGTGGCAGAACCATCACCCCAGGTGCAGGAGACTCCCTGGGCCAGGTTGGACCTGGCCATGGCTTTCCCACAGAGTAGTCAGGAGCTTCCCATGGTCCTGCAGGACACAGCCTGGAGCCAGCCTGGCAGAACAGAGAAATGAGGAGCCAGGTCTTGTCATATATCTGTATTAATGGGGGGGGGGGGGGAAGATTTTTCCTCAGAAGAGATAAGCATATATGGGATACTTCTTAGCTCCTTTGGGAGCTGTTATAGGAAGTTGAAATAGCAAGTCAAAGTCTGGTAATTAGCATTCGGCTGCCACATCTCTCATCTGAGAGCGGGCTGACTGCACAGCTGTGTACATGGAGGCTGACAAATCTCACCTGCAACCACACGGCAGGCATGATTATCTTGTCCGGTAACTAACTGTAAATAAAATTCAGGGGCTTAGAAACATGCCTGAGCCTGCTGCTGTTCACTGTGGACCTCATTATGCACAGCTTCCTTCACACGTCCATTCGGCTCCTATTACTTGGCTTGTTCCTGCAACTCATGTTGTGATAAGCCATCAGGACCTTGATGAAATGTCATGTAAAAATGCAACATCAGGCAGCAAAGTGCTTCAAAATACTGTGTTAAGGGTTTGTTTTATTATTGATTCGCAGAAAAACCTGGTAAAGAACTTTTTTTTTTTTCTTTAAAGGCAAAAATGCAGTTTCTGCAAATATTTTTCCAGGAAAAATGTTTTCCCTGTGAGGAATATCAACATTTTAGGTCAGGTCTACCAGAATGAAAAAAGTCTTGGGTTTTTTAAAACTAACGGAAATATTTTATTTTGTAGTCTGCATTAACTTCTGTCTGTGCTTTGCCAGTGCAGGACCTCACAGGAGTTATAACACTATCTATAAAACTTAAAACTGTCAGAAATTTTTAGTTGTTTTGCAATTACTATTAACCTTAGGAGATCTGGGAAGCTCCTTACTAGAGCTGGAGCAGCTGCAGATTAGAAGGAGGTTAGATATTGTTCGTTTTCGCAGATACAATTACTAAATTGGAGAACAATTAAAAACATAGGCATTATGACTTTTATATTGTGTATATACTCTGTATATAGAAAAATGTCCATATATCTAAAAATTGGTACAGGAAATGATACTAGAGACCAGTCTATTCTGAGATGGGATGCAAGATGAAATACTCATTCTCTTTTGGAATTTGGTAGGTCATTTGGAACTATGTTTGTGAAAGTCACAGAAGATAACAAATCTGATTACATATCGTAAACTGCCCCAATACTGAAGACTTCCATATGTTGATTCAGGAAATGCAAACTTATTTCATAACACTAGTAAAAGACATAATTCTTAAGCTACCTGGAAAATACTTGGCAGCATGATATAATCGGTGTTTTCAAGGACAGATTTTAAACTACACTTTCAAAAGGCAGAGGCATAAATCAATGGCAAGATGTTCTTGTAAGCTGGATACAGCAAGTTTTGTGTGTCCTCCTTCTCTTCTAATTTTATATGATTTTCAAATATCAAATGGAAATGTTGATTTGAGTAAAATTTTTTAAAGCATAGCTTTCAGGGCAACAGAAAGAATAACAGTACACCTGGCTGACTTTCTATTAACATATTGATGAAACTATAAACCATCAGAAATGTTTCTTCTAAAAACTTTCATTTAATGCAAATATAGTCATATTCTTATAAAAATATTCTTTAATGATCCAAAGTCATTGCTAATGAGCTAGTAAGGAAGCATTACATTTCATATTTGTCACTGTTGCTTCACTAATACAGAAAATGTTGGTGTCATCCCAGTGAGTTCTGATCTTTGCTTATAAGCAGCACAGCTTCTGCCTATATACACAGGCAGCAGTTGTTCATGAAATTGAAGGTTTGAAATGTCCCCACTGAAGAAGAAAAGGGAAAGCTTTGTTAGGAAACAGACTTACACAGAGCCAAAACCCCTTTATTGAAAATATCCTCTTCTCCCTTTCCCTCCTCTCCCCTTCTTTCCCCTCCTCTTCTCTCTCTTCTCCTTTTCCCCTTATGGTACCATCTGGCATAGGGCAACTTTAGCCAGAGTATGACTATAGCCAGGTATACAACTATAGCTGATTCATATTCTATATTCATTTCACTTCTGGAAAATCACCAGTGTCCCTTTTCATTTAATTTATACTTTGTTTCTGAACACCACAATGTTAGGGAACTGTTTCTGGTATCACAGCAGAAATTCAACTTGGCAGGTAACACTCTATTAAAAGATTGCAGTAAAGTGGCAACTACTTGGCCAAAGTCATAGTGTTTTAAACTGATTTACAGCCTTGCAATTGCAAACTACCATCTAGGCCTCGGTTTGGGTATAAATATAGAAGACCAAGATGGATATTTAAGTACAGGCTATCTTTTCTATTCCCACAATTTACAGACGCATATTATGAACACAGTTTTACATCCACAATGATTGTTTATCTATTTTGGACAATTTATCTAATTTGGACATACAGCTACCTGATTACACCTCAGAGGTAAATATTACTAGTCTTCCTCAAAGCCACTTTAAAAAGGTGTAATACTAGAATAATTCATTGGTGAATCAGTGAATCCCCAACTCTACATAAATTGTCTCCACAATTATTTGCTGTTATATTACTGCAGGTGTAAAAAGAAAGTCTAAATAAGGTCATCCTGGATAATGAGTTTATATTGTATATACAAATCTCTTTGACTTTGCCTTCACGAGTCTGAACCTTCCCATTTCCAATGACCAAAGTATTAACATATATTCAAAACGTCTATTTTGGTAGTGGTTTGTTTTCGGTTTTATGTTTTGTTTTTGTTTTGTTTTGTTTTTTAAATAAAAAGATTTCTGGTATCTTTTTACTTTCTAAATGACATATGTAACCTTTACCTGGGAAAACATTTGGATATCAAGCACCTAGCAAATTACTTTAGTAATTAGGTCCAAAAATCCAACAGAAATAGAATCAAAATGTTTCAGCTCTTGTACATATCTCTTTATTAGAATAATTTTCGCCCATGTCATCTTGTGCATATAGATGAGGAATTAAACCATCTGAAAACTTAATTCATGACAATTGTAGAAGCATCATAATTTTTACTAATGTGGGTTGCAGAATTTAATTATGTCCACTGTGAATACAAGAATGCTTCATCGGTAATTTCAGAAAAAAATATTATAAAACAATCATAAACTATTAGTACTTTCTTTTCTGCTTCTTGCCTTAATAACTCTTGTTACATGATGCAGACATTTTACTTTTGATCAAAATTTTCTTAGTGAACAGTTGGCTCAGTATCAAAACCGCATAGTATAAAAATCAGCAATCATTGCATGATCTTTACTTGGGAATATGTGAAAAGATTCAAATCAGAGGGGTCCTGATTATCATGGCAACCTGATCTGCAATGAAAATAGTGAAGAGTTACCATCAGAAAGCACTACAGTTTAACTCCAGTTTCATTTGGATCTCTGCAGTTTTACACTGTGAGTCCACTGTTGCCATAAACTGGTGTCAGAATTATCTAATGTAAAAAATAGACCTAGCCTGGGGAACTCTATTTTATTTTCCACATGAAGGTGTATGTGACCTTAAGTTCATCAAGGCCAGGACCTCTTTGCTGACAGTGGTCGATACCAGATGCATCATAGGAAGGTATAAAAATCCCATGGCCATAGTATACGTGATAATGCAGACACATGGGTTATCACAGATACGCACTACTGAGGTGAAATTACTTTCTGTCTCCACCAGCTTTTGTTCGCAGAGAAGAAATAACAACCTATACTATGGATATGTTGCTGTGATTAAGATTTAATGTAACTGGCAATTAACTAGGAGCCATTATGTCTGCTTATTTGTTTGTTTTTAAAGCTTTATAAATGCTATAATTCTAAATTTTAATTTATTACATTCTAAAAATTATTGTGTATGTCATTAACCATCAAGAAAGTGCATGTTGCAATACAAAGCACAATATAAGATACATCTTGCTTTATGTTGGAAAAGATGGAACATCCTGGGAGCATAATAAAGGAAGTAACATGTTCAAAGGGAGATATGGCTTGCATAAGCAAACACAGATTTATTTATTTTTTTCAGCCATATTGAAAGTTATTCATTTTTGGTCAAAGAGAACACGTAAACTTTATGTTAACTAAAAATACAAAAAAGGTAGTCCATGAGATCATTACAAACAAATCATCACTGCTGTCAGCATTCCAGAGTAGTGAAGATATTTTTTATTGTTAAAGACATTTTAATTCTTTGGAAAAGGTACCAAAACCATCAAAGTGGTAAAACAAAACTATGATCTTAAAATTTCCCTGGGGATTTGATCAGAAATGTTTTTCATTCTCAAAACTAAAGACCAGGTTTATTTTTAAGCAAAGATAATAGCTGCACTATATGTAAAATTATTCTATCCATGCACAAGAATGTATGTAACATCTTTGTGATACGGGTAAATATGGCAGTCTTTATGGACTGAGGGGCTCACTGAAATATGAAATAGTAGTGATTTGCACAGAATTGTAGAGGTAAGTCAGTCTGAGAGTATGCTGGAACATCTGACTTTAACTCCTGCGCTTCGATGAATGCACTGCCCTTTCCCTCTCATCCTCAACTGGAGAGTACAGGGGGATACACACGTGCAGTATGGAGCAGATGAAAATACAATTGAACCTGGAAAACTTTATGAATGTCAGCTTGTTATACCTTCCCTGAATGTTGAGGTGCAACTGCCCTTTTCAGCTCCTCACCCATTCTTTTAAACAAACAGAGGTCTGAAATTCTTGCTATTTTCCACAGCATGTAGCACTGTTCAGTTTTCTGTTTTTTAGCCTAAATGTTCCTGAGTATAATTTCATCTCATAATAGATCATGTTCAGATACCAACTCAGCCATTAATAAAAAGATCACATGTCCATGTACAAATTTGCTTGGATTAGGTCATCAACTCCTTGTTTATAGCCTCACCTATCTATCCCTATATATATATATATATCTCACCTATATATCCCACCAATTCTCACTACATTTGACTTTCAGTCTTTTTGTTCATTATACAGAGAATGACAGCATTTCAATTGTAAAATAAAGAGGAACAATGTCCAAAATACCTGTGTAGGAAGTATTGCCTGATAACACATTAGTTTCACTGATACAAACATCAAACATCAAACCTCATTTTTTCTGATTCATAATTTCCACATAAATAACTTGCAGTATTAAAGGTGACAGTATACTACATCTGACTTGGTGTTAATATGTATCAAAAATGAGAGATGATTAAGAAATGTGTTATGAGTCTAGAACTATTTCTGTAAAATGAACTGTTCAAATAAAAAAGGCAGACATGCTAACAACAAGAGGAAGCCTGCACATTCCTAACAGTGAGAGCTTCAAAGCATTAAAAAGAAATAATCACCACTTTGTAATCATTTTTTTCTTTCTGTGCCTACATGACAGACACCCACGTTTCTAAGGATCTTCTCTATCTCTGGTAAAGACAGAGAGGGATGATTTTTAAATCCTTTTCAAAATCAGATGATGATCCTTTTCTCTAAATCCTAAAACTGCATCAGACAAAAAAAGATTAAATTAAACAGGACTATGAGGCATTCAAGCATCCATGCAGCTATTAAATTAAAAGCAGTGGAAGAAAACATTCATAATATTGAGACATTCCATACAAGAAACAACCTAAACCTTCTCTCATTTTGATCACTATAAGAAACTGGGATCAGTGAATTTATATAAATGCAAAAGTTATCAAGTATAAAAGCAAGAAGAAAGAGTTCTATTCCTGTTTTTTGCAGCAGCATAGTCTCTCTTCATTCTGCAGCAATACATATTAAATAACTAAAGTCTTTTTTACACAAACACAAAAAGCATATTTTATTGAGCAACCTTACCTGAGGTACTGGCTACCTGGAGGCCTAAACTGATAAGATAACTGATAAGAGCACTTTTTCACTCCAGAAGGCCTATGTGTAAACTCCATAAATGACCATACGTTATCTCAGCATATATGTGTGCAAACTACCCTACTAAGGCATACACATGAGAAGAGTGTCTTTAAAATGTCATATGTTTGGAATTACTGAGCCACCATGATTCCCCCATTCTAACCTTGTTGTATTGCTCTGCACCGTAAAACAGGTAGGACTGCTCAGACATGGGGTCATTCAACATCACTATCATCACTGGACCATGAACTCCCCCCAACAGGAACACACTACTATCAGCAGATATCCATCAGAAGACAGCTCAGGAGCTGAAGAAAATGGTCCATGCAAATGTTTTATAGCTGCTCCAAAAAAGTAAGGCCAATTTACCCAAGCTGAAGCTTTTCAAAGGACCATTGTGGTTTCAGAGAATTTTCAGGTCAAAAGTTGTTGGCAAACACATTGTAACATTGTTGTTACATCCCTTTTTAGTACTTTTAAATTACTTTTTTTCCTTACAAACATATTCTCATTTTGTGCAAGAGCTAAATCATGCTAAAAATAAGATTTAAAAAATCAAGGTCAAGGTATAGATTAAACAGCACATTTTCCCATATTTTTTTTTCTTCTTTGTCAAATAGGTCCTTTCTGTGGTACGTTATTGCTTCCAGCCAGACCGTGAGAAGAAAAAAAATGAAAGACCAAAAAAGATTACGGGATGAGAAAAATACTAGGCTTTACCCAATGCCCTTAGCAGCTATTCATCATTCTTGCCTTGTTCAATATTGAAAACTGAGACATTCAAATGCTTAAATGAGACTTTGTATTGTGGGACATCCATACAGTGTTGGCAAATATGCTGCAAGACTAACAGAGTCCCATTAGCTCATCATGGGCATCTTGAGGTCGAACACTACCTTAGGGCATCTGCAGTGGCACAAGATACCCATGCTTGTATATCTTAACAACTCACCAACTACTGATACAGGAAAACCTTGAAACCCTTAACTGTGTTTACTTTAAATTTGGATTATTTTTCTGGTGAGTGAAAAATCTGGGGAAAAAAATTAAATATGGAATGCCTGGCCTATATTTCAATAAACTGTGCAATAACATAATAAATTCAGAGAAACATCTTGGCCACTGCTTAAAGAATTGTATGTCTTTTGAGTAAATTCAGATTGGGAAAAATTTTTTTTTTAGTTGCTTCCAAAGGTATTGCAGTACTTTTATGTGTCCCAGACATTGAGAATGTATCCATATTAATTTTTTCTGTATTAATCCCAAGCAGGATTAGACCTGAGAAATCATAAACAAAATAGTCCTGTGGAATGATTAGGAGGGCCTGGGATCTGAGCAGTGTTCTTGGATGGACAGAGGGGCCGTGATGGAACTCAGGGGATCTGTGAATGTGTGTGTGCTTGTGAATCTAGTGTGATTGTACTAGTGAACTTCAGTCCTTACCAGCTGAAAAGGATGAGGGGGATTTGATGTCTATAATTATGTGGGTCCTATACAGAGGTGCTGTTGAAGGCAGCACCTTGTCTGTGGCAGTCTGCATAGCCAGTCGTATCCTTTGTCTGTGTGTCCGTGTGTTTGTGTGTCTGGGATTCAGTCAGCCCCAACACTGGCTGAACCTGCAAATGAAAAAGCAGCAGCCACATCCATTGGCTTTATCTGGAGACCCCTGCATCCCCGGGAGCACTCGGCTGGGTTCCAGCAGCTTGGCAGGAGGAATCCCTGGACTCCCAAGATGCTGGAGGTAGTAGCCACTCCCAACAGCCCTTAAATCAAAGAATGTCCTGGTGATTGTTTATAAAGCAAAAAAGTACAATGTTTAGTTAATGAGGTAAAGAAGTTTTTACTAGGAAGCCGGAGCTATATGTTCCTTCAAACTTTTCAAGGACCTTCTTATTTCCCCAAGCAGCACTACAGGCTTGGGGAAGAATGGCTAGAGAGCTGCCTGGCAGAAAAGGACCTGGGGGTGTTGGTTGACTGTCGGCTGAACATGA
>JAOTQQ010000001.1:190592683-190604643 GCA_026546715.1 Gallinago undulata | reverse complement strand
AGGTTCAGGTTAGATATTAGGAAATATTTCTTTACTGAAAGGGTTATCAGACATTGGAATGGGCTGCCCAGGGAGGTTGTTGAGGCACCATTCCTGGAGGTATTCAAGAGACAAGTTGACATGGTGCTCGGGGATATGGATTAGTGTTGGGTGGTGTTGTGTGGTGTGGGTGGGTTTCTGTGATTTTTTTTTTTTTCTTTTTTCAATTGGTTGGACTAGATGATCTTAAAAGCTCCCTTCCAACCTAGGTGATTCTGTGATTCTCCTCAAACTCTGAAGATCCTTACACAGACAGGGATGATAGTTAACCTAATCTTTTATGAATTGCTGTTACTGTGTTTCTGAAGTTTGAAAACACAAAAGTTATTTGCAAATATAAACATCAGCGGATGAGCCAAATTTTTCAAACTGCACAGCTTTAGCAAAGCATGAATTTATCTGTAAATTGATCATAGTGAATGTGTTTACCACATCTTGGCACATATGGATGAAAAAGGAGCTTAGACTTTTGCAGATATAACTTGTCCGTTGAGAATAGCCTTTCATAGGCATCCATATTTTTGCATCTTTAATACGTACTTTCCAATAAAAAATAAGTTTGTTTTAGGGGGAAAAAATCACAAAGTGAAATGGGTAAGCACTTAGAAATTCAGTCTTAGAGTTAGGCAGAGGTAGAGTAAAACATAGATGTTAAAGTTCTTTGCCTTGATCTACAGCTGCTGGAGGCACATGGTGAGATCAGAATTGTTGCTCTCATGTTTCTATTACATTCCTAGGCCTTTAGGGAAGAAGAAAAGCTTAAAAACATGATCTGAGCACACACAGCACCTGAAGTGGTGTCAAATATCTTGGAACAATGCCAGGAGATATAAATTGTTCTTTGGGGGCTGAACTTTGAAATTCTCTTAAATTTTAAGGGCAGAAGAATGCTTGCTATTTGGCTTGTGCCACTTAGCTAATTGCTACATCATGTGCAAATGTGTATTACAACACATTCTGATGCAAAGTATTTATAATGGAGTCCATGCTGAGGATGCACAAATAAACAAGACCCTTCAGGGTAGACTCTTTATGGGTTGTTTCCAAGGTCAGTGTCTTTTGAGAATAAATTAAGAAAAGTCTTGATTTTTCCCAGACAAGCAAATGTTCAAATGTTTATTAAGACATATTTTCATGTGAAAAAACACCATTTTAGTTTATGTTACACTCATGGCTATTCCCCTACACTCCCCACCCAACCCCAAAATAAAATGAAAAAAAATGGATTGAAGCTTTCTCTTAAGCTAATTCAAGAAATCTTTACTAACCTATTTAACTTATTTGTATTTTATGGTAGTTTCCTTCAGCCTTAGAATTGAAGTTTCCTGCTATGTGAAGAACTCATTGTAATTCCTGTGCTTCCAACTGAAAAAGGGAAGCTTCATATTTGTACAAATTATGGTATTTAATACTAACATACACAAATGGCCAATCTGTTTCTTCCTTTTTGTTATTGACCTGCTTTTAGTTAATAGTCTCTGCCTCAGATAAAGTGCATTCTTACCTCAGTATCTGAGCAAAAATGGGTATATTATAAAGGACATCTTTTCTCTCTGTGTAGAATAAGTTCTCACAAATGTAACTTGGAGTTTTTATTTATTTAACTAATTTATTTATCTCTTTGTTTCCACACTATAGATATACAGAGAGAGAAAGAAAAAGTGGAGTTTGAATGTAAATGTATATTACCCACACAGTTTATGCTTAAAATCCAAATATATATGGTCTGCTTCTACAATATTCTGAATGAATTCTATCCTTTTGAAGTATTTATAAACAAAGAGCTTTCAAGAAAAGGCAAATATTTTGCAGCAACCATAGAAGATCTGGCGTCTGCCCCAGAGAGTTTGTGACCTCTTTTCACAGATTGTGTTATTAAAGGGAATCACTGTAACAGCATAAATGGAATACAGATATGTAGAAATAAATGCAGCAAATAATCAAGCAGCATCTAGAGGATAATATCCCATATCCCAGCCTTGAAAAAGAGTGAAGCACCAACAAAGACTGTATTTGCCTGCCCACTTGCTGTGGATAAGGTCGTATTTTTGGGTCTCTTGGATGGCTGTAGAGCACATGGCACAACAAGGTACAACAGATTCTTTAAAATAAAAGACGTCCACCCCCCTGGGAAGATAAGCCACAGCTAAGAAGTACTGAGCATGAACAGAACTAAAGCCCCTTAAATTCAGTCAATTATTTAATGACACATTTTATTTGTAATATAAAAATAGTAGTTTGGACTCCATGCTAGGCTTTGATTAATAAACACAAAATCCTATCACTGTTAAACTGTGCTTTTGAATGGGAGATGTGGATTTGGACTATCAGCTCTTTTCAGAATCTTGCAAATTTTAAGCTAAATTGCATTATAGAAGGAATTGAGTTCAGTTCCATATAGGGCAATGAAGTGAATTTAACACAACGATTTTCTTCAATTTCATTTCTACCTCATGCTTTTTACGCTCCCCTACTACAGTGTTCTTAGATCATAATCTAACTTCCCAGAAAGTCATCTAAAATATTAAACAGCTGAAAAGAAAATAACCTATTCATAATCTAATCATAATCAAGTAGGTTTAATCACTTAGGTTGATTAAACATAAAGCAGTTTAGACTGTATTCTCAGTCATATGTTCTAAAAAGATACAAAAAACTGTTTGAAATAAAGGCAACCACCCCTTCTGTCAAGAAACCTCTACGTGATTTACTAGTAGTAAATTCTATGAATCATAGAATCATAGAATGGTTTGGATTGGAAGGGACCTTAAAGATCATCAAGTTCCAAGCCCCCTGTCATGGGCAGGTTGCTCAAAGCCCCATCCAGTCTGGCCTGGCCTTGAACACCTCCAAGGATGGGGCATCCACATCCACATCCACAACTTCTCTGGGCAACCTGTTCCAGTGTCTCACCACCTTCACTGTAATAAATTTCTTTCTAGTATCTAATCTAAATCTCCCCTCTTCCAATTTAAAACCCCTTGTCCTATCACTACACTTCCTCGTAAACAGTCCTTCTCCGGCTCTTCTGTAGGCTCCCTTCAGATATTGATAGGCTCCCCAGAGCCTTCTCTTCTCCAGGATGAACAACCCCAGCTCTCTCAGTCTGGCTTCATTCAGGACGTGCTCCATCCCTCTGGTCATCTTCGAGGCCCTCCACTGGACCTGTTTCAACAGGTCCATGTCCTTTCTGTGTTGAAGACTCCAGAGCTGGACAAAATACTCCAGCTCTGGTCTTATGAGTAGTATCATGAGAGTAGAGGGGCAGAACCATCATCCAAATCACATTAGCTCACTGTTATGAAAACTGTCTTGAGGTAAATAAACATTTTCATCAATGTTGCCACAAGATTATATAACTAAAACACATAGTAAATTGCCTTAGAGATCATGGCTCCTGATACTATGCTCTGTCATTCTGCCACAGTGAAGACTTCTCTGGATCTTTGTTTCCTTGCTTACCAGCATAGGAAGGCTAACTGACTATTGGCTTTGGTGATAATGGATAATGACAAGTATATACATAAAGAAAAGTGAGTTGTCATTAAAAAACCATTAAATATAATGAGTGCAAAAAGCCGTATTGATTTCACCATTATCAGCATCCCAGCCAATAATTATCTGCAAATTATAATAATAATTTAAGTATTGGTTACTTTGCATTGTTCATACACTTTTAGTACTGACACAACTGTCAGCAAATTAGAGGATGAACCAGGGTTACTCATATAATAACTTTATGTAGATGTTCAAACCAGAGGATTCCCCACAAAAGAGCAGAAGCAGTGGGCAGCATGGCCCCTTCCACAGAAAACATCTCAGCCTTAGTCTGAAAGAGGTTACATGAACAGATGTGGCATGCATGAGAAAGGATGAAGGGTAAAGAAGCCTACATGGTCAGTTATGGCTCCTATGACTCTTACCTTAGAAATCTCACTACTCACACTTCTAAGGTTTAGTATTGCTCTCTACAGTCCCTATCTCTTCTTAGGAATCCTTGGTTTTCCTTCAGCCCTTCTCAGTAAACTAGTTTTACTCACTTTATATGGCTTCAAATCACTATAAATTATAAAAGGTTGGTGTTTTGGTTTCTAACCATGCATACACACGCACATACTAAACTCTTTACCCCACAGATACTTAGCAAGTTGCACATTTACAGACTTTGAGACAGGCTGCATATTTACAGGGTGTGATTGCTATTTATTTCCCTAAACATCTTTGTCCTGAATGCTTAGAAGTTTATTGCTTCCTTGCTAGCTTTACTTGCTATATTCACTCATATCTGACAGTAAAGTGTATTAAAAGGCTGACTCAAAACATATAGAATAACATTTTTAAAAATACCTTTGCTGGACTTTGGATCAGGGTTTATCTATTAGATTAGAATGTCAACACCCAAAATTAAACATGCATATTTGAGAGAAAATCATCATCTCTCATTTTGATGTAGTTGGTCTGCATTCATAGAAAGGTCCTGACTTAGCTAATTAGGAACATACTCTATTCAAATGCTGCTGAGGGAGGCACATCTGAATATCTCATTATGTAAAAGATGGATAATTATGTTTATTTTCTTTTAGTACATTCACCAGAGCTAAAGAGATTTTTTCAACATTAGGCTATTCCCCTCACATTTTGACACTGGACAGAGGAAAGACATAAAAACCTGACCAGGATGACTTTGTTAAGTATGTAGCAGGGACAGGAGGAGACCTGAGATTCTGTGATATTTTTTTTTCAACCATGAAAGTCCTTCTTTCCAAGAGTCACACATAAATGAGGTAAAACACTGAGGTCCTCAAGGAGTGTGGCTTGCAAGATGAAAAATAAAAACTGCTCTTACAGGCAGTTTCCCAATCAAGCTCTGCTTTGCACCACCACACTCTGCTGAAGTAAGGACTACTGACATACATGGTTTCCAGACACTACACTGCCAAGAGCATTGTTGACCTTTTGGAAAGACACTATGAGGCATTCTCTGTCTCTAGAGCCATTGCCATCATACTAATAGAAAAAGGAAGTAAGCATAACACCACAGCCAGCAATAAGGTACAGATTTTAAGACGTGTGGCTTGAACCTTCAGTGAATCCTGAGGGACATTTGAGTTGGAGTTCAGAACACACAGAATTTTATTTGCATGGAGCAGACCGCATATCCTCCCAGGGAATGATGCCAGGGGATTTCCGAGAGGCTATTCTCAAACAATTTTTTTCCATGTCCACTTTTGAAGCATTAATGCACATAGAAGACTCTAAAGAGAATCAAGAAGACAAATGTCTGTCCCAGGGGATAGAATTTCTGTGATTACTTTCCACCTTTATCTGAGGAAACAGAATTTCTGTATGTTTTGTAAAATTACATTGACTCATAGGGTCATTACCAGAGAGACTACTGTACAAAGTGACATTTTTCATACATATAAAGAGAAAGGTAATAATTTGTATCTACCTGAATCCAGCACATTCTGGAGAAGACTTACCAAGCATCTCAGGTCTGAAAGGTCAACTGAGGATAATTTAATATTGTGACCAATACATTTTTCATGATAATACAGACTAAAATAGCTCACAACTCGGTTCCTAAAGAAAATGAGAATTCTCCTAGGTTTAACACTGTGGCTTTCCTAAGATTTAAAAAAAAAAACAAACCACAACAAACTGATATAATAGCAGTCCTGTTGCATTTGCCAAAACTTTACCTGGGAATTTTAAAAGATCTGTTAATTCCAATGTGATATCATAAAACCAGGGCTTAAATGATGCTGGAAGCACCTACCTGTAGTCTGGCTTGTGGACATGGAGTCTGTTTTGCCCATCCAAAGCTGAATAAATGCTTCTGTTTGAATTTCTGGGATCAAGGAAGAATTATTTAACTTGTGTATTGTTTTCACACCTGCGGTTTTTGAAATCTACTTCAGGACTCAGGGCATCCTATATGGGAACACAACTAGTAGTGCTTATAAGCTAAATGCCAACCAACCTAGTAACCAGGACAGAAGCAGGACTGGCACATAAACATAGCACAATAATCATAGAATCATAGAATCATAGAATAGTTTGGGTTGGAAGGGACATTAAAGATCTTCGAGTTCCAAGCCCCCTGCCACGGGCAGGGACACCCCCCCCCCACTAGACGAACTTACTCAAAGACCCATCTGACCTGGCCTTGAACAGGGCCAGGGATGGAGCATACGCAGCCATGCTGGGCAACCTGTTCCAGTGTCCCACCACCTTCACAGGAAAGAATTTCTTCCTGCGATCTAATCTAAATCTCCACTCCCTGATAGAGTCCCTCCCCATCCCTCCTGTAGGCCCCTTTTAGGTACTGGAAAGGGGCTAAGACAGTAGTAGAGAAAAAAACAACAACCTTTTAAGTTGTGATTTGTTTTGCCCTAAATCAATGTCTGAAGCAGGTAAAACAAATGATCCCTAAAGCATCTGTTTCTCTCCACTGGCTAAAAAGGGAGCCTACTTCAGAAGGTGAGACATTTGCATTGTACATACCAAAAAGAGATGAGGTGAGTCTCAGTGGAGCTGCTTGGTCCATTCTGTGCTGGTTTACTAAGACTTCTCACAGATGCATAGTGCATTACATTCAGGGTCTCCAACACCACCAACAAAAATGGGCATTTGTACTATACATTAGGTCATAAAAAATGTCATCCACTGAAATATTTTGAAAAAAAAAACAGACTTCAGAGTTTATCATTTGACTCACAAACACTCAATGGATTGTGAAGACCTGCATACCTCTTGAGGCATTTAGTACGAGTAGGATACTAAAATATGAAAATATTGATCAGCAGTAATGGAAAATGCATCCAAAAGTCACACAAGGACTGAGAAACCACAGGTTGGTACCACAGAAATGCAAAACATCAGCTTCACAGACCATACCAGAATTGAGACTGAGTGATCAGGCATTCCTAATGTGATTAAGTGACCTGATTTCATGGCTTTTAAAAAGTAATTTAGTTGAGTCAAAATATGATTTGAGTTGTTTTGGTACCTTATGCATCACAGGTCAGTAAATCATCACTCATGAGAGGTTCCTTAAGCCTGAACTGTGTGGGATTTGAATCAGGTTTCAACCCTGAGGAAGGACTTTGTTTCAAAGTGAATTCAAAACTCTTTTCTTTGCGCTCCTTTTGTCCTTGGGTGCAAGGCAGTTTTCCATTTATCATAGTCCAGTCTAATCCACTGAGCCCTACACTGCACCTGGGCTAGGGTTGCTTCAACAACTCAAGTAATACGTGGTGCAACATGACTAATATTTATCATGACAGATCTTCTTATAATACCCTTCCTTTCTTTAACCAGTATCTCTTCAACAGTTTCTGAGAAACATGAGGATGTCACACTTGGGTTTGCAAGATACGACTTTTATTCACTTCTTTTATATGCATTGACATTTCTGGGAGAGGTCTGCCTCAAAAAATCAAAGCAGGAGGATTGGAAACAACTCCATAGATGTTGAATTGCCAATGAGTTTAGGGCTCTGAGTCTCATCTAAAGACTATTCTAATTCTATACATTAGTTACATTGTGTTGTCTGATTAGCAACTCATTGATTCAAATAATAATAAAAATAATCATAGAAAGACAGCAAATGAGATTTCACTATGCAGGAATGAAAAGAGCACTACATCTCATGATGTAGTCTACATCAGAGACACATGAATGATAAAAAAATAGCTTATATACTTTGGTAAAACTGAGGTTCCACCATGACCTGGGGAAGTCACCAAAATATTATTAAGATACCAGTATTGTATTACCATCAATGACTTAGATTTATGATTTTCTGAGATTTTCATAATTTTTTAAAAAATATACTGAATTAGTGCAAAAAATTTTTAGTAATAAAGTATGCCCTGGGTTCATTCCACTGTTTGATATTTCAATTAATAAATTTGAAATAGGAAAAATATGCATCTTTATGTGAATATATAGGGAATTCCATGGATAATGAAAGTTTTCTAGGAGAAAGCAGGTAAGACAGTGGAAGGGTTTTCCTTTGGTGGCCTCAGGTTCCAATTCCTGGACACAGAGCACAGAACACCCCAGCTGCGGACTTGACAACAAATGATTTGTGGTGAGGTCTGCTCGAAGCCTGGGTACCACAGCCTGACCTCTGCCTCCTGCCTCCTCTCGCTGACCCAAGGACATGGCTCTTGGCTCACACCCCATATGTTTTCATACTGCTCTGTGATTGGCTGGTTTCCATGGTTTGAAAGCTCCATATCCACATGATCTCAGGGCAGGCTCTAATTGGCTCCCCACTTCCTTCCCATAAGGAAGATGCAGGTACACTCTCTATATGTCTATAGATAATGTATATATGTATCTTTACACATATATAAAGATCTGGAAATGCAATGTAATAAGGACAATAAGGAAAAGGTGCAGAAGGTTTCCCCAGAAGACCACACAAAGCAGAAGAATCAGCCAACAGTTCATGAATCCAAAAATTTTATTTGAAGGTCATTTTCAGACAGAGAGGGCAAGTGGCGTGGAACTCCCCTTGCCCATGGCTATGGGAAACCTAGGGCTGCCTTTGGGACCATGGCACGGTGCAGACTGGGGCTGTGTGTCCTTCCTTGTCCTTAGGTCAATGATTTTGTCAAAAGCTGCAGAAATCTCAGGCTGGATGGCTGTGGAGGGAGGGTATGGGAATGCACCATGGTCTGGTCCTGTCCCTGCCGAGACCTGCAGATGCAAAAGGCAGAATGACAAACAAAGGGAGCCACCCTGGCTCACCATGGGGAACCCCTGACCATGTCAGTCCCACATCTCCTTGACAGCGAGGAGAGACACATCCCATGGAGGCATGGGTCACCACCAGCCAGCCACATACTCTGGCAATGCCACTACCTCACTAGGTTAGTGCCAAGAGATGGTGTCATTTTTGGTTCCTTAACTTTGTGTCAGTGTCCTTGTGGAAAGTAAGGAATCTCTGGCTGTGTGGCTGAGGACAGTGGCGCCATAGTCTGGTCCTGTTCTTTTGTGGGTCTGCGGCTGCAAAAAGCAGAATAACAAACAAAGGGAGCTGTCACACTGTCTCACCATGAGGAACCACTACCTAGGGCTCTACAAGTCCCTTGATGCCTTAACTTAGTGTCAGTGTCCTTCAGTAGGTATTGAATCTCTGGCTGTATGGGTGAGGATGGGAGTGCGCCATGCTCTGATCCTGTCCCTGTCTGGGTCTGCAGCTGGAAAAGGCAGAACAACAAACAAAGGGAACAGCCACACTGGTGCACCATGGGCCATCCCTGCCCAGGGCTTTAGCAGCCTCAGGCCAAGGCTGTCAGTCCCACATCCCCCAGGCAGCCAGGAGACACCCATCCCATGGTGGCATGGGCCACCACAGCCAACTGCCCACTCTGCCCACTGAAGAGCCAATATCATTTTTGATTCCTTAACTTTGTATCAGTGTCCTTGTAGAAGGCACCACATAGCTGGCTGTGGGGCTGAGGTTGGGAGTGCCCCGTGGTCTGGTCCTGCCGCTATCTTGTCCTGTGGCTGCAAAAGGCAGGATGACAACAAAGAGGCAACCACCCTCACTCACCACGGGTAACCACTGCCCAGGGCTCTACAAGACTCTTGATGCCTTAACTTCATCTCAGTGTCCCTGTAGAAGGTAGCAAATCTCTGGCTGTGTGGCTCAGGATGGGAATGAGCCATGGTCCGGTCTGGTCACTGTCTGGGTGTGTGGCTGCAAAAAGCAGGATAACAACAAATCACCCTTAGTCATTATGGGCAACCCCTGCCCAGAGCTCTGCCAGCCTCTTGATTCCTTAACTTCATGGCAGTGTCCTTGCAGAAGGTACCAACTGTCTCCGTCTCTGTTGCCAAGGACAGGAATGTGCCAATGTCTGGTCCTGTCCTTTTGTGAGTCCATGGCTCTTGAAGACAAAGGAGGAGCAGCCACCATCTGTCATGCCACAGGCAACCCCTTCCTCCTTGGCCAGGGCCAGCAACCTTGCCCTCCCTCCCCTCCCTGCTGTCCTCCTGCCTTTCATCTCAGCCTTCGCTCACCCACCAGCTCGTCCCCCACTCTGGGCTGGCACTGCGCTGCCCTCTCTGTGCCTGTCGTGGGCAGCCCTGTCACCAACCCTGTGTCACGGCCACCACCAGCATTCTGCATACTGTGACACGGCCATCACGTCATCAGGTGTTCCACAGCTGATGGAAGACCGAGCTTAAATATTTAGACTTTCTAAATGCTTTCCTACATTTAGAATTCTGCATTTGGTTGCAAATTGTATGTTGCTGACAGGTATCATAAGAGTCAGTAAGAACCTCAGTTCCATGAATTCCTTTTATGAGAAAGTCTGGTTGTTCAGTAGAAAACTGAGCTGTGCAAGAATAAGGGAGCATTTTAACAGAGATTCTATTAATAAGTAATCACATTTTCTGCATGATTGGAGAGAATGGTGCATACAATGTCAAACACTGAAATGTACAAAAAACCTCATAAGGTTTGTATCTTCACTCTTATATTGTTATCAACCACTGGAGAAAAAGTATTGCAGGACAGAAGGAATAAATCTTATTCAAATACTTTACCATCGGACCATTAAGATAATTTGGAAAATTGTTTCAGAACCATTAGAATGATCATGAAAATTTGCTAATATGCGTAAGAATGTAAGCCTTCCAAGATGTATTAAATCACCAACAAGCAACCTCTTTAGGACTGCCCATTGGTTGCGATTATTGTCTTCCATAGCACCGTAGTGTGACAACCAGTTCCAGATCCTATGGTTCACAAAAAAATAAAGCACATTGTTGTGACAAGAATTAGTAATGATGCCGCAATAATGTGCCTGTCACAATAACTTTTCACAATAGTGATGCAATTGCCCTAAACTGGCATATTCCAAATGCACATCCCCACTCTGCTACAGCAGCATGTACATTAACGAGATCAGATCTCTATCTGAAATAATGACTTGAAAGAACTAAAAAAAGTCATCTTATAGATCTTCAAGTTGAACAACTCATATTTTTGTATAGGACAAACAACTTCAGCTGGCATCACCAGCAGGTATAAATTTTCAGAAAAAGAATTAAATTACTCCCCAGAGACTTCCTTCTCCCTCATGTTCTGTTTGCAAATAACCTATCACTCAAACTGCTGATTCTGTTCCCATTGCCTGTTCCCTGCATTTGTAACCATTATAATGCCACTTTGCAACCTCTGTGGCATAGCATCTTCTACAGCAGGATCTCAGCATATTTTATAGTTATTAAGCAATTTAGCTTTGCAAAAGTGAATTCTTGCAAAATGGAGAATCCTTAACAGTCTTCATTTTTCAAAGGTGGAAACTGAAGTCAAACAGGTTAACCACAGCTTTGTTGTTGAAAAACTGAGCATCTATGCCTTTGAAATCAAGAACAATCAAAGCTCAGCAAATTTTACAGTCAGAGCAAGATGAAGGACCCAAGAAAAGACACAGCCCTCATCATAAGACTTACAGAAATTTTTACCCTATTTTTTTTTGTTCAGCATTATATTCCTCTGATATATCCTCTATGATAACGCTAGAATAACCTTGTTTTAACAGTAATCAGTTATGCAATATGTAACAAAGGATGTTCGAAGTGAAATATGAAATATGTGAATAAAATGTTTTGATATTTTGGAGTTAGACTTGTTTAGAAACAAAGAAAATACTACAACTTCAGGATAGGGAAAGATGTAACCTTGCTTTTAAGGGAGGAAACAAAACAAAGAAACTAGTAACAGGAGCCCAGCCCTTCACAAATAGAGGTGAAGGACATAATGAAAACCAGGATCAAGTAGTGTTTCAGGCAGAGAAGATGTAATATGTAATATTCTATGACAAAGTGACTCACTTGGTGGATGAAGGAAAGGCTGTGGATGTTATTTACCTAGACTTTAGCAAGGCCTT
>JAOTQQ010000001.1:190572579-190591906 GCA_026546715.1 Gallinago undulata | reverse complement strand
AAGATTATTGGTTTGTCGTGGGCTGCTGTGTGGGTGGGTGATGGTTTGTTTTTTTTTGTTTTGTTTTGTTTTGTTTTTTTGTTTTTTTGTTTTTTTTGTGGTTGGACTCGATGATCTCTGAGGTCCCTTCCAACCACCACAATTCTGTGATTTCTGTGATTTCTCATTGTCAGAATGAGGAATAGTTTAGTACATTAAGGGCTGCAATTAAAAAAAAAAAAGATGGGAAAATAAACTGCACCCATTTATATGAAGTGTATAGCTATGTTTTATCCAGAATGATTATGTAAATAATATCATGCTTATGCCTTCATCTTGTAATGAAGTGTGGGTGTTTGTGAAAATGGAGCTACTGTGATGACTGCATTTGTTATTATCTGGAAATGAAGGTGAGATTCACCTCACTTAGCTTTATAAGCGTTGGGCATCAAGTCTAAGTTCATTACATAGATTTCCTTTGAAGCCAACTGTCAGATAATCATTTCCCATCTTAAGATGTCTAAGACAGTGAAGACTAACAGCCTTTGTACATTAACATTGATTATAGAAAGAACCTGAACACTAACTTTACTAGATACGCAACTTTCACATGGCTAAAGTTAGGTGATACTAAATCTACCTTAGTATTATTTTCTCATATTAAACCTTCTTGAGATTAAGTCTTCGAAGTCTATGCTATTACATTTACATATAAACACATGTTTTGCAAGATTTCAAGCAGGCACTTGTCAGGAATAAAATTTGAGCAGGAAGGTACAATTTCTTAGTATTTTTCAAGAACCATAATTTGTAAATAGTTCATTTTATTCAAATAGCATTTAGCAAAGCATTTTAATTGTCAGAGTAAACCTTTAAAACTTTTATAAAATAGCTGAATGTCGTCTGTGTAACATTCTCATAAAAAGGAAATTTAATTAACAAGATTTCCTTTTCAATGGCACAACTAGGTCCTGTCAGCTCTGGTGGTTCTTAAATCCAAGTCAGTCACCTAAATCAAGGCCCCAAGGATTCCCTATTCACTTCTGTAGGTGATTATACCTGCATCAGCTCTGTGACAAGACTACATTAACTGTGTAATACTAGTTGCTGCAGCACTGCAAGTGTGAACAGAGAAATCCATGGAAACAGAGATGATAAACTGTGCTAAATAAGCCATGACTCGGCTACAGTCAAGACTGCCTTTGGTCAAGATGCTGAAGAGCAAACTTGATACACTTAATCTATTTGCAAAGCTTTGGAAATGAAAATAAATGCTAACCATTTCTAAGTGCTAGACTTCCTGCATCCAGAGGGGAAACGTTCATAATTTCCTTCTAATTTGTATTTGCCCTCTAATCCAGCCTGGCTATGCTATTTTTGTGTTTAGATAGTCATATGCCCATGCTCTTCATCACTCTGCTTCTTTTCTGACTTTTTTACTTCCACCATATCGCACTGGGAGAAGCAGTTGTGGTATTTATATCTTTGGTTGATGTGCAGAACTGAAATGGTCATGACTTTCAGAAGTTTCACATCAAGACTGTAAGAGTCTGGAAAGTAAGAGACACAGATTTGTAGTTTCACTCCTGGTCAACCCGCCCCCTTGCCCTTTTATATTCCCTGCTTTCTTTTTGTGCTGGAGGAAAAGCACAAGGAAAAGGATGCCACTATTATGGAATAAGGCTGCAATACATAGTCTTCTCAAGAGGTGAGGAGCAGAACCTGTCTGCGATACTTCTCTGATTTTTAGAAACCCGGATGCAAAATTAGCATCACTTACTTATTTGTGTTTAAGTAAGCCACCAGGGCTAGCTGTAAGAGCTGATTCTACATTTTACCTTTACTCCTGTCAGACACGTCACAGTCTGAGAGGCCCCTATTCCAATATAGGAGCCAGCAGCAAACACACTACTGTAAGCAATAGATGACAACATCAGCTAAATGAGTTGTTTTGCTGTTGTGACATGTGTGAGGAATGTGGGCCAGTGAGAATGTTTTGGACTCATTTGTACAGCAGCCAACACAAGGAAGAGATTGTCTACAGAGTCTTCCACTTGCTCTGAGAAGGACGAGAAATAAAAATAATTGGCAATTTTGAGTGGATAACATAACCCAAACTCTGTGAAAAGAAAAAAAAAGTTTTTTCCTTACTTTTATCGAGATTCACTTTCTTCCCACGGGAACAGAATTGCTGATCAGTTACAGTTGTGTGCTAGAAAGATCACTTGACCCTTTATCACATGTGCCCAGAAAATTGTTTGGCATTTCTTGTGGCCTTCTCCTTCTTTGCTGTCTGTGTTCCTTCAGGGAACTCAGAGTGCTTTGCGACACAGGTGATCAGCGTAAGAAAAAGAGGTGGTATAGGGCTTACTGCCTTTTACTGCCTCTTTTGCCTCAATACCATCTGTTAAGGTAAATGGTTAGCACAGCAGCATCCAGATCCTCTCCTAAGCTCAGCATACAAGGAAGCCATCAACTGTAGAAAGGATGGAAGCAACAAAAAAATCATGTTTATGGGAAACTCCATTGGGTGGATTCTCTCTGCTTGTAGATTTCTTTTTATACAGTTGCTCAGGCCGGCCCCTGTGGTGCATCACTCAGGTTTTTTTCCCTACTGGTCTCAGCATGTTCTGCTGTGTGGTAACCTTCTTCGTTCTTTCTTGATTATCCTCATTTGTAAAATTCTGCATTTACAGTTTTGCTTGTTCTGCTGCTTTGCAGATTTGTATGTTTTTTTCCAAATTTAACTCACAATGATTTTTAGCAGATGCTCATGTACCTTCCCATTACTCCAGGTCACCTCTGAGAATGTGATCCCATGAATCACAGAGAATTAAACTTCCTTGCTTCTTCAAAGAAATAAAAGTAAGTTTTCTTCAAACTACTCAAACAGTTTTCAGTATTCATGAATCCAAATTTTTATTTTAAAGAAAGTACATTAAATATAAATACAAGATAAAATCTGTGGTCCAGGAAGCTTTTACACTAATTTGACATATGCAAAAACAAAGGGAGAAAGAAGGGACTACGCAGCTCCCAAAACCAAGATTAAGTGTTGGCTTGAACTTTTCTATTTTATATTTTCTCCTATTTCAAAAGATGTATAACAGCACTGAAAATTTATTTTTATTGTTTTCCTTTTCTTCTGCTGATTTACCTTTCTTGACTGATATGTGCTTTACAGACAATGACAGAGAGTCCCAAGGAGAGATTTCACTGTTCTCAGTACAGCACACTCTTTATTCAGTGAAGTTTTCAGAATAAAACACAATTGCATATCTAGCACTTCAGTAATCTTGCTGCAGGGCCTAAGGTGGTCACACAATCTCCACCCATATGTCCTCTTAGATATTATTTCTGGTTGCCTTCACTGACTGTCATCTGTAGTTGTGAAAAAATAATAAAAACATTGTGGACTATTCAAGCCCACTTTACCCTCCATAAAAGCAGCCTGTCCTTGTACATTGTGTGTTCTATATTCCTTCTATAGGCTCTATACAAGACTCGCTTCCACAGTGCAGGAAAATTTCCTGTGGGGTTTTTTCCAACATAAAGCAACTGTTCTTATTCAACCTTGACATAATGTACCCTATTCATAAAATTCCACTCATGGGCCCATTTTTTCAATCAGCAGGAGAAAGATCAAGAGAGAAACCAAGTATCATCCACAGAGGAAGGCAGAGTCCTCTGCTCTGTGTCCTCTTGAAAAGTCAGTAGATGTGGTGTTGGTGTAGAATGATCAACAACGTTGGGCAGAGTTGATATCCAAGGGACACTTTATTGTTTTCAAGGATGGGATCACTGGCTTTATGAGCACTTAATTTTCACGTTGACAGATGAGCACCATCCTGCAAGCCTAGTACAGTATCTACCCAAAATCCAAATCAAAACCCTAACAGATGTTGGCTGTTGTTCCCGAGGGAGGAAAAAACATTGTGAGCGCTCTACATGCTCTGATGCTTTAGTGCAGAGCAATAAGGCATGGAGCAGGGGGTCAGACTAGCAATTGTATGGAGTAAGAAGTGAGAGGACTGATTTCTTTCCAAGTCTCTTTAGCAAGGACTTGCTGTCTTTAGGCAACAAAAATGAAGAATAGCTGCTTTATTGTGCCTGGTCATACCTGTCTGCTCTTCATTCATTAGAATGCCATGAAAAAGCCACAGAAGCAGACCTGGACCCTAAACAGGCAAGCTATTTAAACTAGTTAAAAATGCAAATTCTAGTAACATACATGCTGTTGCTCCAGATGTTTTTTAATAGTTGCCAAAATATAGATAGCAATGAGTCCTTTAAAGACAGCAGATTACGTTTGGGGATACTGTCTTATAAGCTGAGGAATAGAAAGCCTATTTAATTTTATAGTTAGGTTAAATGACACGATTTCTTTGTTTTTCCTGTGCTGCACTTACTAATGGAATATCCTCTAACAAATAAGCATGAGTGACTTAATTGCTTAATAATTTGATACATTCAGTTAATGTAGTAATAATTCTCATCTGTCAATTTGCTGCATAGTATTTTGCTGATTTTGTTACTTTATTAATAGAAAATCAAAGCAGTAAATTATCGAGATAATTATGTAATAACTTTTTTCCTTAGAGAAGCACATAAATATTAAAATTCTGTTTGAGAGATGGTTGAAGTTAGTAAATTTTTTTAATTACTTTTTAATAGAAAAGAAACAAACAAAGCTGGTCAAGAGGCTAGAATAATTTTCACATATGTGGTAGATTATGTTTGACAGTGTTACAGAAAAAAAAATCTCTTGTATTTTTGAATAGTCAAAAGGAAAAAACATGGAAAAGCAATCAGCTACAGTCTGTTGCTCTAAAATATTGGTGCAGGTTTTTATTAAACTGACTTTTTAAGTTAACTGAAATATGAGTGATCAAAAAGACAGATCTCAGTATCTCAACTTGATATCTTGTAGCTACAGCATTATGGAAAAAGAATGGTATTGTATTTATAATTATCTAGTTAAATAGTTAACCCTAGTGGGTCTTAACTAATTTGTATTTTTCAGATACCACTGAAGTTTGATTCTATTGTACCAGAGAATTTGCAATGAACATTTCTCAAGGGACCCAGTTCTGTAATTGACTGCTTCATCTGTGTAAAAGCCAACTGGGTTTCCAGGAATTTGCATGGGCAAATGCAAATCTGTTCAAAGGGCAAGGAGCTACATTTACAGATGCCTGGTACTTCTACTGCTGTTTCTGTGTTTCTTTCCAGTCTGTTTCTAAAGTGTAATGGGTAAATTTATCAGCATTTCAGAGCATCACCAATCCGGTTGGCAATGGCTGTTATCAGCACCTCTAAAAACCAAACCCTTTAGAACACATTGTTTTAAAACCCTTAAGTTGATAAGAATGTGGAAAGGATCATGGTTGGATGAGGAGGAAATAAATAGCAACATGTGCTTTTATAAGAACTGTGTTAAAGAGACAAGTGACAGGCTGAGTAGCCTTTATCAAATTAAAAGAAAACAGTTAATGAGGACTAGTCCCATTTACATGCAGACCCTTTTACTTTGCTATAGCAGTGCTAATAAAACATTGAAGTAATTATGTGAATGTCATTTGAGATGTTATTAATCTCCTCTTTTAGACAATAGTCTCAAATAGTGTTATAAAACCAAAATTATCAAATTGTGTACAGTTTTGGGTTCTTAGTCCTACAGATTCAGTTTAAGGCAATACAATCATCTTTATGTAGGCCTTCTTTAAATTCCATTTGGCTAGGATTCTTCAGGATGCTTTTCAGAGATATTTTTTCTAGGGAAAATATGTATTTGATTTCCAGAAAAGTTATATTTTTTTTCAAATATAGCTCTTAAAAATATGGAAATATTTTCTTGCTCTTGCAATTAAAAATTATCTAAAGAAAATCAAGTGGAATAAATTATTTCAAAATGGAAATAAATGAATAGTATCAGTAGGGTAAAGTTTTCATAAACACACAATGAGTAAATCCATACGTGAGTAAAGCTGTTGAGGAAATGTGAAGTTTTTGTCACAAAATGTAAATGCAGAAACATGTTCTGGCTATAAAGAGATAATAGATTTCTAGTTGTAAATGTTTAGGGATGACATAGGGTAATTGCCTATTTCTCTTCAGATTCAGATGACTTAAATAAAAGATAAATTAGTAAGGGAAAAAATAAAGCACTTTTAAGAATAAATACTATTACAAGGTTTGAGAAATCAAAGAGGGAAGTGGATATATCAAAGTATGTCAGTGTAGATCAGGGCATTACATGTAACCTTAACAACTATCAACAATCACAAATTTTCCATCTGTACTTTTCAACCTAACTTTATAGTTTACATTTTCTTCTTAGAGATACAATTGAATTTCCCCCTCACTAAATAATTACGTATCATCAATAAAGTTAAGAGTATCTGAAATAAGCATAGTCATACACATAAGGTGTATATATGTTTATTTAAATGTCCATATATTTTTCAGTTCACACTACTTGAATTAACAGAGATTCTCATTCTCCAACTTTTTGTGTTCTTGAAAGGCAGTGGCTATACTCTACTGCTTCTTTTGCACAACTGAGTTATCCTTTCAAACTTAACACTACTTGTGCTGCAACAGTTGACTTCTATTGATATCACACCTCTGACATTCCCAGTGCACCCTAACAAATTGTAGACAACGAATATGCAACACATTCCTCAGCTTGAAAAATTTTAAGTTCACAGATAAAATATCAGTGCCTTTTTTGCAGACACCTATCTTTGTTAATGTCTCAGAGAACATAGTCTCTAAATAAAAAGCACATCTTTATATGCCTATAAATCATGTTTTATTTTCATTCTGACATGCTGTTATTTATAACTATGCTCAGTTGTTTTGATTTTTTTTCGAAGACTCTATGCTGTTCACTCAAGGAAAAGTTATAAATCATCAAATTCACTAATAAATAGGTATCCCCATGAGTATTCCTTCTAAAATTAATTAGAAAATTAGAATGCAATTAAAGCTGGGAAAAACATCAGAAATTAGATATTAAATAAGTTCTTAGACATATTTGCATTTCTTCTTAAGTAACAGTGCTTTTGAGTTGTATAATTCTTTAACTCATCATTACAAGGCACTTAAAGATGTAGCTTTGCCATGCTTAAATTTCTAGTATCTTATGCCTGCTGAATTCAATTAAGCTGCTACTCAGTAATAATACAAATAACAGAACATGGGGTTTAATATTTACAAATCAAGAAAAATAATGCAGATTATATTTTATATGATACTGTTGTGCATTATCTGTGTACATCCAAAACTATTAAAATAAGGCAGAGGACATTAAGTTTCACAAATGTATCTCATATAAATTGATAGCCCATGGCTCACTGAGGATCTGATTTTGTATGATATCGTAATCCAGTGAGTGAGCTCCAGTTCCACCGTTTTTTATAGACCTTGAACATGCTCAAAATTTCTTGAGAGTTTCTGAGCTCCTTGCAGGACTGAGCCAGGAGTAAAAAACTCAGAAAAGACAACTAAAGAATTATAGGGAATTTCACTGACCCAACTTCTGAAAAAAATAAAAGAAGATAACCATGTATCTACAGTGCTCAAAAGTCCCTTGCATACAATGAAAGTAAGGAATTAGATTACAAATCCAATAACAGACAAGCACATGATAAACTGTATCCAACTCCATCCTACAGCAAGATGAAGCTACTCTTCATAATCCTATCTTCAGCCTTCTGCCAAAAAGACAGGAAATTTATTAAAGCATTTAACTTCCACAATTAAGACAGGAAGTGCAAGGCAGACGCACAGGATGAAATTCAGCTGAGCAATGCAGAAAGCTACCATTTTGAAGATGCTTGGCAGCATCTACACTGGGCAAGACACAGGCCAAAAGGTCAGACCTCTTTCATCCATATTGCTCACTGCCTGGCTTGGTTGGGGATGTTGGTAGTTCCTGTCAAAATTGTTTATTTACACTAAGATATTAATAAATATGCCTTGCCTTAGTCAGCCATGTAATTGACCTACTAGGTCTGTAAAATGAACAATAAGGTACATTTCTAAAATTAATTGCCATATGTTATAATGCTATATCATGCTTCTAAATCCCTGTGAAATCAGCATCTATCAACAAATTATAGTTAGTTGGTTGGTTACACTTGCAGTGAAGCTTGAGACAATGACTGCTTTCACAACCTCTGTACTCATATGCTAGAGTAGAGATTAAAACTGTTAAGCGTTGGGTTTATGCTTCAAAAAATGCAGAAATGAGTTTCACCTGTAACTGAGTTTTGACATTCAGGGGGCAACAGTTTTCTGTACTCATCAGGACGTGGGGTAATTTTAATAACTAAGAATAAATTGATCTAGTGAAAGCCAAAATACAGCAACAGCTGGGATACCTCATTAAAAGTAGTTTTGTTTAAATAATAGCAGAAGCATTGAAACATGATTTTGATGCACAGAGTAAGAAGTTAGGTTCAGAAACCTTTGCACTAGTTTCCCATGTTGTTCATGAAAATTTATCTCTCTATTAATCCCCAAAAAAAGATAAGTGATATCATTATACTAAAGGTCACATTCCTTAAACACAGGAAGGAGGATACTGAAGAAGGCCAATTTATCTTCAGTGTTCCACCCTTTACTGTGTATAACCAATTGTCATAATGTTTAATGATTGCATTTTTAAAAAATTGTCAAACAACTTCAGTTCCTATCAAACATTAAATATGAACTGTGTTCAGGCTGGGCTTCATACAAAACACAGTTGTCATTGTTAAGGTGTGATTAACCCTCTCAGTCTTATATAAAAGTAGAAGTTGTATGCATGCAGTTCTTTGCATATAGAAGATACTTTAACATAACTGCATCCATTCATATGAAAAGGAGAGGTGTGCCTTTTTAGATGTATCGGTACCAACCATATCCCTTACCAAACTACTTTATCCTAAATGAAATTTCTGTTAACCAAGTGATAAGAGAATTGTTTCTGAAGCTACTTCACTCTGAAACAACATGACTTGCAGGGTCCAGCCCACCGTGTGAATTTCCTTCACAGAGATTGTTTAAAATATGCTAGTAACTAGTTGATACTTTTGGTATATGCATATTCAGCAGTGCTATACAATTCTGTTTTGACTCACTGATTGGATGACTGGGATTTTCATAAATAAAGGATGGGGAAATCAAAGAGTTCTGAAGATAGACACATAGAACGGCATTCATGAGATCACAAATATAGACATCAGCAGTACAGATATTTCCATGTCAGCTAGTTGTCAAGACTTTTTTAGAGTGAGTGGAGTAAAATTGGCACTTTCAAAGCATGAATCATCTCATCCTAAAATAGATGATTAAAATAGGTCAGATGAATCATTGGATATTGCTCTCTATTGACCTTGAAGAGAGCATTGGGTTGCTAGCTAATATGTACACATATAAACTGCAGACATGAAGCTGAGTAAGAGGGGACAGCCCAGGATATCTCTGGAAACAATGTTTTCACAACCAGATTTACAAAACTAATATTTCCTAAAAAAAAATTAAAAAGTAAAATAAAAATTGTTTGTCAATTAGTGGAAAATAGGCTAAAAGACAGTATATGTGATTTAAAGGGGTGCCCTATGTCTGTATGTAAAGTACTTGGATATTGAAGTGTTTTCCTGGCTCTAGAAGATGCATACATTCATCTGAAATACATATATTTCAGTATATCATATACACATAAGTTAACATCAAATGTCTTTATAGCTTCAAGACCTAGTCTTAGTACAATAAATGACTGGTTCATTTGCAAAAAAGCAAGTCCAAGATTTAAAATACTTGTAAATTAATTTTGAAATATTCTGATTAAATGACAAATGCTTTTGCAGTAAGCTACAAGTTCTCCCAATGGAATTAAAATGTAAACTGTATACATGTACTGAGGTTTTGAACAAGGAAAGTTGTAACTGTAAACTGTAACTTTAAATTGCAACTACAAAAAGCATACATAAAATGTTTTAACATCTTCAAGTATCTTCTTCCATTAATTTACTCTTGTGCAGACTTCCACAAGGGCACTTTCTTGAAATCAAAATCCAAAAATCATTCATCTTGACATATCTGCCAGGCTTTATCCCCAAACCATCAGAATATTAACAGAAAGGGTAAAGGCAGCATTATGTGTCTGTGCTACATGTTTTTTCATCTTATCTCTGTATGACCTTAATCTGAACTTGAAGTCTGCATTCAATATAGATTGAGCTTTTCTGGGATTTACTTCACCTTCCATTTACTCGCCACAAGGTACGACATTGTTAACATTTGCTGCTTTGCTAGAAGTGAAGACCAGACTACCTCAAATCTGGTTGACTATAGCAGGTCTCCCCAGCTCAGGTTTAAATGAGACTGTACTAAAGCTGGTGCTCCTAAACTCAACAACCTGCTGCCTGGTTTTGAAGTCAAAAAGAGTTAAATCCACTCATTAACTTTGAAACTCATTCCTAACCATCTAAAATGGATTGAGGCAAGCAGTGTTATAAATCCTGCAGTGGTTCTTTACTGCCACGAATTGGGTAACTATGGCAAATTCTCCAGGTTTTGTGAGTTTGTGTGTACATTCAAGAGAAAAGAAGTGTAGTTCTGTAAATATTCAGAAAAAATTCTTTACCAGAAAATACACTTTTGAGGAGACAAAAGTGTTTACAAATTTGGATAAAATTTGGCAAATAATGGTGAGAGTAAAGGAAAGTGGAAACATTTGGTCTCCATACTTTCTAAAAGGAAAACAAAGCAAATTAACATTAGAAAAGGTATTTCAATTCTTGGAACTTATGAAACCAGTTTTTAAAAGGATTTAGAAGAAAAAAAAATATCAATTTATCAAACCTGTTGTTATAGCAAGTGGTAGATTGTCCTAGATCCAACATAGTTATTTTGCTAACACAGACCAAAAAAGTCAGGCATAATAGCTTGATATAGGAATCCAGACCCATATTTCAGCATATAAAGAATAATGTCCTGGTCTCTCATCTTCTTTTTATACTGGAAATCCCCTTGTTCCCTATATCTACACCTTCTCTTGCACTGTGAAGTGTATTTTGTGGACTTCGGAAGCATCAGAGTCAGAACAATGAGAAAATAGTATCTTGTATTTGTCTTTAAAATGTATCTGTAATGTATTAAAAAAAAAACAAAAACAAAAACAAAAACAAAAAACAGTATCCACATTGTCCTAGACTGAATATCAATGGTACAAGCTCACCAAGCTCACCAAGTTTGCAGTGTATTCATGCAAAACACACTATGAATATTTGGTTAAAATATAACATCAGTGTGTTGCTATTTTGGAAGGGAAAGGAAAGCAAGGCAAGGCAAGGCAAGGAAAAGAAGGCAGGAAAAGGATTGGATTTCCATGAGGATTCCTATCCTTAGAGAAACTATTGTGCAGTGACCTGTCCTGTTACTTTTCACCTGTTATCTGCCTTTGCCTCTGGGCATGACAGTTCCTTTTGACATGACCTTTTTTACTGTACGTCCACCACCACATTCCTTACACCTTAAATTATGTCCATAGCTATTTATCATACTGTCTAGTTCATTGGTTAATTACCTGCTTGCTGAACTATGTATCTTTACCTATTACGCATTGTCTAGAATGTAATAAGAGGTGAGATAGCAGCATGCTGGAATACCCTATGTAGTATTAGCTTACACAGGACAGAAAGAGTATGTGCAATGAAGTAGGTGTAACAAAGGGTGAATTGTAGTGACAAACTTCCAAAGGAAACCTGGACTGAGGTTACTGAACTGTGCCTACTGCATGTTGACCCACCATCATGACTACTGTCGTCCCTGCGGGTTACATGAAGGGCCATGGGGATGAATGAGTATGATTCTACCAAACATCCCAAGCAATTTTAGTTTGATAGATTTCAGATAACTCACAATCCTTTGCAGTGTGTGCATAAAATGCACTACTCGGCCAATTTGCTGTTTGACTGTCTAAAAAACTTCTCTTGATCTATTGTTCAACAGTGTGAAAATCTCTCAGGCTATGGTGTTCCATAGTTTTATTAGTCTGTCACCTGAAATTTAACCTGCATTTAAAACATTTTGTTTCCTCCAGAAAGGAATGTTTTTTTCCATTTTATTGCATTTAGTATTCTCTCTCTAGGCTCTTACAGAGATCCTCTTAAACAGATTTCTTTTCTTTTTTTTTTTTTTTTCAGTTTATACCAGTTTTCCAATATATGCTTAAATATTCCCTTTAAGACACTTTTCTTGTCCCCCATAATTCTTAGCTTTTCTTAATAGGCTTGCACAACTTAGATCCAGTCTACAATGCCAGATCACTCTTCTTACAGCAGAGTCACTGCAACTTCAGCCTATTGTCAATATGACTATGCACCTTTCTCCTGCTTTCAGTTTCTTCTCTAGTATTGCCTATTGCATCTGTAAGTAGAATTGGGTAGAAAAGAAGGACATTATTATGGCTAACTTTAAAAGACACTGGAATAAAAAATATTTTTCAATGATGTTTATTCTATAACAATTCAATTGGTTGTTGAAAACCAAGTACCAAACTTGGGTTTTTTTCTTTGTAGACAAAAGCTCAGTGATCTTTGAATATAAATCCAGGTATATTTCTGTTGCACCTGTATAGAACTTGGGAAAAGTCCTTCCTGTCTGGAAAGAAACACTTGGTGGAAATTGTTTACCAATTTCTCCTTTACAATGTGCTTGCTGATTTATATAATGCTCCTGGCCCTTCCCCTAAAATCCTCTTAACAGTTTTCTTTCAAAATCATCTGTACACCCCAAACTTCTTCCTACATAGCTAGATGAATAATGGACCGCAGAATACTTTTGAATAAATAAAAAAGTAAAGGTGAACCTGTGTTAATTTTAAATCCTCTATCCACTTGAATGTTTAATTCCCTTTCCAGTCCTTTCTCTCTTAATTATCTGTTCAGATGGTAAGTGGTGTTGAGATGACACTTTTCTCAGATACTTATCCATGAGATGATGAGTTCACTTGTACTGCTATATCAATTCCTATTATTACTTGCAGGATTAAGTCAGTGAAGTGGGTTTTTACACTGTGTTTTAGATGAGGTGAGCTACCTGCATCTCAGAAAGCAAATTCATTGCTCAAGACAAGCAAGCCACAGCCTGAAAATTGACTCTCTGAACATGGTTTAATCTGTGGCATTATGCCATACTGTTATGAATTCTGTATTTCATTTGCTCACTGCAGCTCAAGCTACTCCTGTTAAAAACTCATTGTTGCTTCAAGCTGCCTAATCCATGAATTAACTCCTTTAGGGATCTTCTTTGCACTTTTCTTTAACAATGAGCTTTCTATTTGTCGTGGACAGAGCACACCACCACACTATTTCACAAGAGCTGGTTATGATCCCAGGCAATAGTGGAGAGATTGTACCCATTTCCTCTTCTCCTGTCACTGGGCACCACTGAAAAAAAGACTTTTCCTGTCCTTGCTTCCAGCTTAGCCTTTCCTTGCTATGAAGGTAAGACACCATTTTAGAATGTGGATTTGAATGTCTCAAACTGGGAAACTGAAAATTAGCATTTAAATTTGAGAGTCATATCTAAAACTATAGTTTATGTAACATAAAAATAATGAAAGAAAATATTACTCAATTAGTTGTTTTCATGGACAATTGGTAGGCTTTTACTGTGGTTTTTTTTATGTGTAAGTAAAAGTTGAAAGGTGGGGAGGACATAGGGGTTTCTTTGTATGTACAGTCCCACAGAGAACGTAACTCCTACCGGCTTTAAAGAATGAAGGTGAGGAAGATAATCTCAGCATTTTCCACCAGTAATTTGGCTGTTCTACCTCTCTTCTTCTTGAGCAATATAAATGGTACACATCCATTAATTTGTGTGCATACATCACTTAAACTTGGCTATATATCAGTAAACTTGACTACCGTAATCCTAACATATTGTTATTATATGTAATTTTATGTTTATACAGTTGTATACAGCATCTGTGCATAACAGAGAGGAGAAATTGCGTATAGTTTCTTGTACTGTTGGATTTTTCACAGAAGGAGAAAATTCTTAAGCCATTTGAGGATCTGCACCTTTTTATAAAGTGTTTTCTAAGGGAAAGATTGAAACCTTATATGGGTTAGTTGCTGACAAGCATCTGCTTGGATAGGACATCACTTCTTTCCCATTTTCAATGCATTAAAATATTTATCAAAAGGAATTCTTCAGGGTAAGGTAATACCAGAGTTAAAACTTTACCATATATTCAGCTTATCACCTCTCACATACATATCTGAAGTGCAATTTAAGTAGTCTTGTTGGATGATGAAAGTTTCTAGAGTACGCAGTATCAAATACTAATTTCCTTATGTTAAACCATGTTGTTTGCTGATGTTCATAGAATATATGGTTGGAAAGAAATTAAAAGTGTCAACGTGAAAGAGTATTCTACTAAAAGGAAAAATTAAGAATTGGATATAAAGAATTTTTTACAATCAAACTGAAATAATGAATATCATTCTAAAGTCTAACTATCTTTCTCCTAGAATGATCCAAAGTCTGCTGAAATTAAAGGCAGTTCTTAAACAAGCTCACTAAGTTTTACATGGAAATCTTACTGTGTCTTTCTATGGTATTTTTACATCAGGAGAGACTTGCGCAATCTGGAAGAAAAAAGAAAAATGAAAGAATGATAATAAAGATTAATCTTAGGAAAGAGCCAAGATATCCTTGACAGAAAAAGAAGTCCTGATATGCCCTCAAAGATTTTGTCTGTGAGTCAAAATGTAGACTTGTAATTAAAGAGATAATTTTTTTATGTCACAAAACTACAAGAAATACATGAAATACATAATTCTGCAAACTACCTGCCTATTAAAGGTAACAGCAATATATTCTATTGCAGCAACATTTCATAGTAAATGAAAATCAAAGCTGAAAAATTCCATGTAACTTCTTAGCAAATATTATCAAATATTTATTTTTCTTAATTTTTTTTTCAACAGGGGAGCTAGTGCTTTGAAAGGAAGTAAAAAAAAATTAGAACTGACTCCGGAGGGTACACAGAATAATGTTTAAAGAACAGTTGCAGTTTAGTATCCACGTGGACTAAGAAGCAGTCATTGTAAATTAGGTTAAATGTCAATGTAAATTACAAAGTGGTATAAACTTCATCTTAGTTTCTATGTTAAATGTTTTAAACAGCACTTCGTTTGAAGTTTAATGACAGTGTATCTATGCATATTTCATCAAATAAGGAATGCAAAACACAGACTTTCTAAAAACCTTGGTTTTGATCCTGTGCAAAGTCATTCCAGTGGAAATGCTGGCAATGCAATATGAACACCAAGAATGAGGTTGGTGATGGGTCCCTATATCACCACAGGTTATATTGTCAAAGAAACAAAAAGCAACCCCAAACAGAAGAAACACTTGAATGTAGTTAGCACTTTCAAAAGCTTTCCATTCCTGCAACTAACTTTACATGTTTTGACTCATCATCCATGGAAGCAAATATAACCCATTGACATACAGGATGCATTTACTGATTCAAAGGTAATATTAATATCCATGTAAAATCACCAGTATGTGAGGTCATGGTAGATTGTTTTTGTTTGTGGTGTGTTTTTAGTTCCTTCCACCAAAACAATGAAGTATGACATCAAAGCATTTTTTTTCAAAGTGATTCCTGTTAAATACACAGTCTTAGCCAGAAGAGGTAGTATGGAGATTTACCACAGGACTGTCTTTTGTGGGTGAGTAGATGTTTTTCTATATATCAACGAAATCTATTCCAGAAAAACATATTTGTGTGCTGGAAAAGAAATTCTCCCTCTCTTACCTTTTGTTACCTACTCTCTCATTAAATCACTCCTTCTCTCTGTAGTTCACCAGTTCCCCTTATTAACCTCTCATTGTGCCAGAGTTGATTGTGAAAAACACTTAAAGTGCTGGACTTCAACCTTAACCCAGCTTCTACACCCATCAGTCAGCTCAGTAAATCGGTCAGAACTGCCTTCATCTTCCAGCACCACCTCGGTTCAGCCCCCTACAAAATAGTTGTCCCTTGGTTCCCTCCACTTTCCCCTGCGGTCTCTTCAGAGAACCTATAGAAGTTCTTTTTATGTAATAAATCCAGAGAATAAACAAACAAATCACTTCATGGCATCAAATAATTCTCATTCTTTCTACCTAGGTAAGCAATTCGCTCTCCAGAAGATCTTTTTCCTCTTATTCTAGGGTCTAACTATCTTTGGATCCACAGTGCTTGGACAGAGATAGCAGACAGAGCTTTCCCAGCTGAAGTACAAATTGTTTTTCTAGGCAATACCTAGTGAAAAGCATGGTTTTTGCTATTTGGAACACATAAATTAATACCGAAATGTAGTTTTAAGATCTCCATAATTATCTGTTCTAAGATAGATATGTCCTGTTTTTAAACATAGGCTATACACATTGGAGGGAGGGAATAAGAAAGTTATCAGTGTGCATCTCATGCTGTCTTAATACAATCTGGAACTTTTAAACTATTTGACCAGAAAAATTCCTGTTATTATGAATCTCTTAATCCCAGCTCAGTGGAAAACATTTCTAAGAGAATTTCACTTTGCAGTTATTTAATCATCCATAACACTGATTTTCCAGGGACCCTGATGCACTGTTGTTGAAATATATGATGATATTGATCCTGCTCCAGGCAGAAAAACGCACAGAGGGAAAGGAAGGCTGAGAACCAGGTTTTGTGGATTCCCCTCACATCCACTGCCTGTCTTCTCACTCTCTATACAAATGCATTCATCCACAAGAGCGGTAGCAAAGCCTTTCTCAAAAATGAATGTAGCAATTTCTTTTTTTTTTTTTTTAAATATGCTTGGCTAGTGAGTAGAGTGTATAAATAAGAAAGGCTGCATGCTGTTTGAAACAGAGTAAAAGGTAGGAAGAAGCTGAGGCTGAGATAACCGTGGAGACCATCATAACATGATAGGCTGGATATTTACAGTACTACAAGAAAGTACTATGACTACTGGTGCGTATTTCAGTTGTGTAGCTTTATGTGTCCAGACAGAAGCTGGATCTTCCAATCCAGGCATAAGCATATAGAATAAGCAGCGGTCACTTGCTTGTTTTATGTAGCCCAAGATCTTTAAAATGGAGGTTTCCTCGCCCTCTTGACCAATGAGAATGTTTTGCCATTTTTCACGCAGTTCAGATGTGGAAAAGGGATGTAGAAAAAGGTATCAGGAATCATGGTGATTAACTGTTGTTTTGGAAACAGAGATAAATACAGCCTCTTAGAAGAGATGCAGGAGCAGGTGTTGATTGTTGCACATGCATTTGATATCAAAAGTGGTTGCTGAGCACTTTATGTAAAAGATTTTTTTAAAGCTTGAGAATGCTGGTTTCAGTAAACAGATTGAAGATTGGTCTATTCTTTGTTTCTTGTAAATGTCACAACTTCTTCTTTTTCATATACCAAAAATTGAAAAAAGATAATTTTATGTAATGTGTAAATTAAAAAACAAAACACAGCTGATTTGCAAAATCAGGTCCTAAAAGATATCGTCCTAGATTTTCTGTCATACACAATCTAATGAGGAAACCAATACAGCAATTATAAAAATAATGGTAATACTAGGTTCAAAACTCACACAGTGTGATCTGTCTTATTGAAATTGCAGAAAATTCTATCTGACTTCAGTTTCAAAACAACGCCATGCTGAAATTATCAAATATCACCTCTGAAAGCAGAAAAGATTGAAAATTCATATTTTTAAAAAATTAATTGGCAGAGAAAAGTGAACAAAACACATGTTAAAACATACTGAAGAAGGAAAAGAGGCGCTATTCACAACTTTAAATAAAAGCTTAGTTGTTTAAGCTACTAAACAAATGGAAATAGTGAATTATAAAGAAATTAATAAAATTTATTTGGTTCTAATTTTTCTTTTGACGTGTCCTGGTTTGATAAGTTATTGTTCAAGTTACAAAGGCTGATCCTATGTTCAGGAAAATCCTGCTTTTTTTTCTTACAGTGGGAAAACAGTGCTCAAATAAATTCCTACTATATTGACATCTTTTAAGTGGATACACTGTAGGTCTCCTGTATGACACATCACTAACTCAGTTCTTATGAAAGAAAGTTAATTTTAAACATCCCAAGCACTTTAGTGATTTTTGAGTATATAAAATCATGTGATTAGATTTAGAAAATGTAGATTCTGCAAAGAATATCTGAAACAAGAATAACTTGAATGTCTATATTCAAACTGTACTATGCTAAGTAGTCTCTTACAAACCAGATTTATTGCTGAAACTAAGATTTTTATCATCACTAGATTTTAAATATAAAAACTTTCATTGATATTTTTTAATTTAATGAATTTCACTTGAAGGTCTAAGTGAAATTTAGGCATTATAGGGACTCAATTATTCCCTCTAAAAGAAAAAAAAATCCTTATGAAAAATGGCAAAGATGCTAAACGTACATTTGCATGACTTGGTGCCAATTGCTAGGTTGTCCTGAATCAAACCAAACCATGTGAACCACCCCACTACTTCTCTGGCATTATTTTGTACTGAAGTCATCTACAATACAAGAATAATATTTAAAGAAAAAATTAGATTTGTCTCTCCTATTTTTACATACCCAGAATGTAGATGTTGAAGTGAGTCACTCCAAGGTGAATAAAGAAGAAAAAGGGGGAAAAGGTAAAAAAGTAGACACATTCTAAGGACAAGATCATCTGGCCTATTTTAGATCTGTAAATGTGTCTTCTTCCAGGCTGCTCACTGTTAGTAAGCCCACAGAGAGGGGCAAAGGGACTTAAGACCTGCAGTTAGGAATATGAAATTGTGCCATCACTGCTGGTGGATCTCTGGACCACAGGGTTCAGGAATTTTCAAGTACTTCCAAGTTTGGGGGAAGTTTCACAGTGCAGGGAAGAGCACATCTCTGGAGTGAATGGAAGCAGCATCTTCAGCATGAAAGTTCAAGTCAGAAACCGGGGTCAAAGTCTCTGAGGCCACAGGAAGACTAGAGTTGTCAGCTGATTCGTTAGCAGAGGTGCAATGGGCTGTAACCTTCTCCTGGAGCACAAGTCCATCTCACCTTGTCTTTATTACTGGTCCACCATCTTCCGGTCTCTTGAACACCAAATGTAGTCCATGACCAGTTCGAAAAAAAAATGGTATAAATAACGCTATTTATAAGCTTCCTAAAGTTATGTTTGGAACTTCTATACTCATAGAATCATAGAATCATAGAATGGTTTGTGTTGGAAGGGACGTTAAAGATCATCAAGTTCCAACCCCCCTGCCATGGGCAGGGACACCTCCCACTAGAGCAGGTTGCTCAAAGCCCTAT
>JAOTQQ010000001.1:190543926-190572479 GCA_026546715.1 Gallinago undulata | reverse complement strand
CCCTTGAACTTGACATTCCCCACCATCCCCTCCTTGTTAGTAAGGACAAGGTCCAGCACGGCTCCTTTCCTCATTGGGTCCTCAATCATTTGAAGGAGAAGGTTGTCAACAACACATTCCAAGAAGTTTCTGGATTTCTTGTGCCCTGCTGTGTTGTCCTTCCAACAAATATAGGGGTGGCTGAAGTCCCCCATGAGGACCAGGGTGTGCCAGCATGATGCTGTTCCTGTTTGTTTACAGAGGGCCTCATCCTCCCCGTCACCCTGATCTTTTGGTCTATAGTAGACACACCATTTACTCCTGACACAGTTACAGATTACAGTCCTGAGGACTAGAGTAATTAATTCTTTCTTTCACAGGCAGATTTCTTCATTCTTTCTTCCACAGGCAGATATATGTTGCATCGGATGTCTCCATCGGATGTAAGAAATCAGGAAGGCTGTTGGAGTGGAAGCCCACAACTTGAGTAAAATGTGATGTCATTCACATGACAGAAGGACATTTTAGGCTCACAATTTTAAAATTATATATATCCAACATATATGTTAGAAAATCAAAGCTGTGAACTCATCTTGCATACGCTCTAAGGCTAGAATGACTTGATTTTCCAAAAATTATAGAAAGAACCTTGTATGACTCGGTAGGACAGCTTTAGGGGTATGATCAATTTGATATGTTTCCCATAACTTTGGTCTTTGAAGTTGCTGGCTGCATACATAACATTTGTTAGTGTTGAACACCTTGTGACACTATGTTTGTATTTCCTAGTAAGTAGCAAAAGGTCTTCATTAACATTGTTTGTGAAATGAAAGAAAGGGAAAACAAAACTTCCCATTTTCTGTTTTTCAGAATCCTTTCTCCAGCAAAGCAGACTATTATCAATTAAAATGGTTTTATTTTTAAAGAAACTTTCCAAAGCCAAATTGTATATTTTGTTACCTTCTTGTAAATTCTGTAAATTACATAGTTTCAGAATGCAATTCAACTGTTCTAATTTTAAATGCTTGTTTAGAGTTATCTTGTGGATAGCATGAGTTCTTCTCAATGAAACAGAGAGTAAAAGAACATGTCAATCATTTGAATCCAACAGGACTCTGAAACTTAACCCAGCTATTGCTGCTATGTCCACTTTCAGGTGTAGAAGCCTTCCTTTTGGTAACTATTATTGAAATACCAGATATAAGTATTCTGTTATTCTTCTCAGTAAGGTCAAACATCAACTATATGTTCAAATTTACTTGCAAAAATAAATCATCTATTCTGGGAAAGTCTATCCATAGAATTATACATTTCTACACTGCCACAATATTGTATATTGACCATGATTGTTCATTTAGCCGAGTTTTCATTCTCTGAATTGCTTTTTTGGCCATCTCACAGCTCTGCAAGAGATTTTCTGCATTGACACAGTTCTCAAACTAGTAAATCTCAGTAATATTCTTCTGAGTAAATATGTCCATCAGATTAGAACCAGTCATTAACAGTCACTATCTTTGGCAGCCTGCAAACTAGTTTCATAGGGGTAATCACCATTTCTAATTTGCGTTTGGTAAGGTTTCCAGACTGCAAATTAACTTGTCCGATTCTAATCCTGCCCTAGTCTTTGCGACCCCTCTCTCTCATAGTTAGCCTGAAATAGTTTTATATATGTATAATATGTTCCCAGCTCTGCTCTCTTACTACAGCTAGTTGCAGCAAGCCCCTTTCAGAGCATAAAATGTCCCTTATTCTTTTATAGGTTTCTTGTAACACTTAAATTACTGCTGTAGATTTTATTGAGCATGAGAATACTATGGAAAAAAGCTTTAACTTTTGTCATCTTACTTTTGGTAAACTGCTTTGATAATCCCAAGACCAAATTTTCAGCAATGGTGGCCTCCTGCAGCTTTGTTTGAGTTCAGGCTGCACACAAATGAATTGCAGTCATGCTTCCCTCATCCTTCTTATTACTTTGAGACCTTCTTCTCCCACCCCATTCTGGCTAGAGAAGATATGTATACCTACTAATACCTTAAAAAAATGAGCACTCTACCTCTCTGTGTGCCAGACATGCCAAATCGGGCCCCCAAAATTTATGCTCCATTTCAAAATTTTGGCCCAACTATAACAGGAATAAAGAGCTAAAAGCAGCAGAACAACCAATCCATGTTGTAAGTATTGCCAGAACTGAAAATCCGCAAGAGTTATTTCTTGCTCTGGAACATCACAATTGGAGTCAGAGTCCCAACTATAGATCATGCCAGCATCACGTGAGCAAAGATGGATTCAGGTAAAGAAATCCCATAGAAAAGGTTTAACTTAGGTTTTTCATATGTTTTACTATGTGGTGCTGGGTCTAATGCAGAGTGCAGTCAGACAAGACAGACTGAAACAGTCTAATAGCTGGCTGCCTCTGAAAGGCCATTCCTCTGAGCCAGCTCTGGTGCTCATCCTGCCCCTCAGTGAGGAAATTCCATCCCCTAATACAGTAGAAAAATGATATAAAAAGATAGATTTCTGCTGGATCAGCGAGTTGAATTTTCTCACTGAGGAAAACATAAGCAAGACTACCCAGATACTCCCATGGAGCAAGTGCATAGATGGAGCATGGAAGGATGGGAGTGGTGGTAGAAAGAAACCTGTACCTTCTGTTATCTGAGAACTTTTATGTCGGTTCACCAGCCTCACCTGAGTGCCTTTTCAAAAGATGCTGACACAACACATTTGTATCTTCTGTGCTGAGAGAATACATGAAACACCCAGGAACTGTGGATGGAATACAATGATAGCATAAATTAGATGAGACATTGTATTTAACTTAACCCCTAAATTAACTTTTTGAAAATCACTAAAGATATGACCCCAGTTAAAATAACACATTGTATATAATAGTGAAAAAAACTAAACAATTATTTAATTTATTTATGGTAATTTTCATTTCCACATCAATGGTATTTTTTACCTCCTTTGCAAGTGTGTCTGCTTTTTTGTACAAAGGACATAGGCTCAGGACTATCAAGAACAGAGAAATGTTCCCCTGTAAGTTGCTGTGAGGATTGTAACATGCTTTTCCCTACCCTGAATAGTACCTGATGGGTAGAGTTGTCTCTGGGGTACGTGCAGCCTGCTCCCAGCATGTGCTCACCAGCACTACCCCGGGGAAACATTTTTTGATGTCAGGGAGTGATACAGGAGAGCTGTTAACAGACCAAGTACAGTATATTCAAGACAGCGGTGACTAAGCCATTCAGCGACTGCTTCTTATGATTTCGTGAATTCAGTGCTGTCCTAATCCACAGAATAAAAGCAGAATAAAAGATTCAGAGACAGAAATTTAGTATGCTCTGATGAACTTTGGGCCAGAGACTCTGCAACGTTAAGTTCAAGAGCATGATTTCTAAAAAATAGTGAACCAATTCAAGGTAAAAATGAAAGAAAAATACACTGCAGGTGTAATGGTTTTGCTCTCGAGCTTATTTCATGCATCTTCCACTGCTTGTAATGTTTACATCACCAGTGGTACTAAAACACCTCTAGTCTGTCTCTGTGGTGTGCCTTGTTTTTTCTTGCATTCTGGGGATTAAATTAATCATCAGATTTGGGAGCAGGAATGAAAGTTCTCCTGGGATACTTGGGGCAAGGTTGGGGCAGGTAGTCTTTTTCTAACCTTTCTTTTTAGGATGAGGCATGGCCCCATCCATAAAATCACCTGGGAGTCTTTACCTACTAAATTATTTGTTACAGGCAGAACAGTGTGGCACCCTTTGATTCCCTTGCTTTCTTCCAGTGTCACATTATGATCTCTAATAATTCATGTGGATTTTGGCCTACTTCTTGTGATCACTGGGCACAGCTACTTCTGTAGCTAGTTGTGGGTGGGTGACTGTCTGCGACTGTAATTGTACCACCAATACAGGGGAACCCTCCTCCTTTATGTGGTTCTATGTGCAGCTCCCATTACTCTCTCCAGATGACTTCCACTGGTGACCAGATGTTCTGTTGGCTGTCATTTCAGTAGTCTTAACTGGTAATAGTAGAAGCAAGTACTGAGGTATCACAGTGTGGTTTTGAAGCCTCAGAGATTGCTGACAAGAGGTACCTGATTCTTCGCAAAAAAAAAAGCCACTCTATCTTTTCCTCTTCCCCATTTTTTATTAATTATTCTAAAAAGTCATTTGCAGAGGAAACAGATAGGTATCTTCAAGTACCTAAAGGAGATGCAGCATCTGTAGGAAATAGTATGACTGATGAAATATATATTCTGGTTCCCCTCATCCAAAAGTAAACAACTAAATTAGGTCACATCAACTGTCCTTTAAGTACTTGTTTCTCTCCAGTGCTATAAAGGAGCGGAGGTTGCCTAGTTTAGATGTATTCTGAACATTTAATATGTAGAAATCTAGAAGTAACTGAAATGAATCCCACCTTGGGCAGCAGTTAGCTTGATGAAACCATTATGTTAAAAATTGAACAGATAGAAGTTTATTTGGTTTCCTTTACTCATAGAATCAAATAAGTGGTCAGGTTGCTGTTCAAAGGAAAATACAGCTTTTCATTTCTCTACACAAAGCAGAGAGTCTTTCAGCAAATATTGTCCTGTACGTTCTTCAGACGTCTCTGTGACAAAACCTAGGAATGGGCCTTAAAACAAATACAGCAATGGGAGCTCTAGCTCATAAACCAGAAGGGAATATAAAACCTCTTGAACCAACATGATGTGTCATGTGATTTTTTGGTTTTTCTGAGAGCTTTACAACTTTCAAAGACATTAACAGTATATTAATTTTCCCATGTGGAATTCTACATTCAGGTTAATTTAAAACTGATGATTTTTTTTTCAAGGTAATGGGCCCCTATTGTATTGTACAAATGCATATTAACTACTCTTTGTAAGAATTAATTAAGAAAATAACAGAAAATCAAGGAGAATATCTGTGATTAAATTAGTTAAGTAAGAATTCAAAATTACTGTATTTCTTTTCTATATTAGGACATTGCAGAGAATAAATAAAAGCTTTTATGAAAAGAGACAAATATCTGGTCTATAAATACATTGCCTCAGTGTAATCTCTTGAGTTATTTTCATATTGCATTCAGCTACTGCCATGACAATTTCCCCTATTGCACTTGCATCTTTGTATTTAAAACCAAAATAATGCTAAGAAAAAACTTGGATGAGACAATATTGGATGGGAAAGAATCAGACTTCTTGCTATGAAGAATCTGAGGAGGCAATAAGACATGGGAGGGTTTCTTACGTCCATGCACATTAGTTGCAGAGAGGAGTAGATCACCCAGACAGATTTCCTGTATAACACAGGCCATTACCTCTCCATTCAGAGATTCAAATTAAACCAATGTTGGAGAACAAGCACACTCTCCCTTCCAACCAGGCCTGAAAGATTTCTTTGCTCATGAGCAAAAGAAAGCAGAGAGAGACTTGCAATTTCAAAAATAAACTACCTTGTTTCAGTTTGAAATTTCATTTCACAAGTGGTACCTGCCACCTGCATGGTCCCTACCCTACATCCCATAATAGTAGGTCAGCTATGTAGCCCAACAGCAGTGAAATATACATTTATTCAATTCAGTACTGAAAGGGCACTTATGAATTTCTCAATTGCCATCTCATTGAAGCTCACAGCTTTTGTAGTGTTAATATAAGTTATTGGCAGGCTCATATGAGAAAAATACTACATTGGTTCAAATTTGTTGTAGTTTGAGGATTATTTTCATTTTGCATTCAGGAGTTTTCTTAGAAGAAAGGAATACAAGACCAATGGTGCTGAACCAGCATCCTGTTAGAGATGTTAAATGCAAACAAGAAAAATCATACAGCTAAATGTCAATTTTTTTTTTAGCATGCAATACTTAATCAAATTTGCAAAATAAGACTTGAGTCATACTGATAGAATTCCATTCTGGACCCTCAATAAAATCACTGGGACAAAATGATGATGACAGCATGAACCATGAACAGTCTGGCACATGGTGAAAATCCTGGCTGAATCTATACTAAAGGGGCCAGCCACTTTCCATCCTTTCTTCTCACTGACATCCATTTTCAAATCCAATGAACAGAAAAGGCAAAATGAAGGCTTGGTTGGGGAACTTTTCAAAGTGTTTACATCTGGTTGTCAAAGAAAATATATAGAAAGTGTCTCTATTCATATCCATGCAAGATGCAACGGTATGCAGTGATACAGGCTTGAGGGAGAGTGGCTGGAGAGCTGCCTGGCAGAAAAGAACCTGGGGGTGTTGGTCGATTGTCAGCTGAATATGAGCCAGCGGTGTGCCCTGTGTGTCCTGATCCTGGCCCGGATCAGGAACAGTTTGGTAAGTAGGACTAAGAAAATGATCATCCCCCTGTACTCAGCACTGGTGAGGCCCCACCTCAAATATTGTGTCCAGTATTGGGCCCCTTACCACAAAAAAGACATTAAGGGGCTGGAGGGGTCCAGAGAAGGGCAGCAAAGCTGGTAAGGGTTGTGGAGAACAAGTCTTATGAGGAACGGCTGAGGGAGCTGGGGTTATTTAGCTTAGAGAAAAAGAGAAAAGAGAAAAGGAGGCTGAGGGGAGACCTTATCGCTCTCTACAACTACCTGAAAGGAGGTTGTAGTGAGATGGGCTGAGTCTCTTCTCCCAAGAAATAGGTGATAGAACAAGAGGAAATGGCCTCAAGTTGCACCAGGGGAGGTTTAGATTAGATATTGGGAAAAAAGTCTTCACTGAAACGGTTATCAAACATTGGAGCAGGCTGCCCAGGGAAGTGGTTGAGTCACCTTCCCTGGTGGTATTTAAAGACAGGTAGACATAATGTTTACAGATACAGTTTAATGATGGTTTTTGTCAGTGTTAGGTTGATGGTTTGACTAGATGATGTGAAAGGTCCCTTCCAACCTAGGAAATTCTATGATTCTATGCTTTTTAGCAAATGGTGAATAGGCCTGATTTTCACTTGGAAAGAATAAAACACCACCATCTGTCCTAACGCTTTTTTCTTAAGAACAATAATTGTAGCTTTTCCATCCATTACTAAAAGTAAGTCAGGCAGTCCAAGAGCAATCACAAACAATGTTGTAACAGAGTACCCAGAAAAATGACACTATTTCAAAACAGGGTAAATTTCAGGTGCATTTTACAGAAAAAAGGATGTAAGTATTTTACTACAAGCGCTAAAAGCTAATGATATTGAAAACTTGTGGCAAAGTAAACTCTTCTCATTAAAAATGTATTGTAAACTGAGGTCTGATCATTTTGAAAGGACAAATTAATACAATGTTTGACTATAGCAAAACAATGAGGAAAGCAGACATGAAAAAGCAGCAGGAGGCCAGAAGGTAATTCAAGGGCAGACGAAGAAGAGCACAAACACTGATTTGCATTTCTGCTTTGTCTCTGAGCAACAGCACTCAGAAAAAGCAGGTCAGCTCACCAGGTGGTAGACTGTGCAAGTGTTTGATGCTGAACCCACCTGAGGATGCTTTTTCTATGTAACACACATGTCCAAGGAACAGTACAGTGTATAAGCAGCTGCAGCATCACAGAAAAATTTTATATTAAAGGGGATGACAAACTCAGCCAATCTTTCTGGAACATTTTCTCCAAAATCCATTTCACAGAACACCAAGAGCTGACCCATCTTTGAATACATATTGCTGTGAACTTTACTGCTTTTTCACTGGAAATATGAAAATCTTCCCTCGACACTTCACCTCACCGTGGTCTTTTCCAAACAGCATATACATGACCAGCTTCTGAGCCTCTACAGGCTCTGCACGTTTTTCCTCCATTGTTTAGTTTTCTGCTCTATCTACTACACTTTTTTCCTTTATCATTAAGGTCCCTATAACTCACACTCTTCCTATTTCAATGCCATACTCTGAATATTCTTTCGAGAGAGCTTTTCTAGCATTTCTAGCATTTGTAGCATTTCTAGATTTGAATAACAGACTCCTCTACCATCTTCCCACTCAAATCCATTTACTTATAACAAGTTTATCCTATGGAGAAAAAGAAAAAACACCCAAACACCAACACGTTAAGGACAGAGAGGTTTTTTCTTTCTTTCATAAAACAAAACAAAAGGGAAAAAAAAAGGAACTACAGAGGTGTATTTCTAGCCTCACTTTTTGTCAGTTGTAATCTCTTTTTATATGCTTCAGCTAAGCCAACAAAATTGGTTTGAATACGAGAACAGTATGTGAACAGCTCCACCCACAACTTTATCTAAATAGTATAAGTATGATGCATAGACATATTTTTCCTAATGCAAAATTTACCTCATTTCAGGGAGGTAGGTATATTTACTCATCAAAATCCTGGACTCTAGCGATTGTGTAAATACGTAGAGTCGGCCTGCCTTTTGCATCTGTGTTTAAATAATCCCAAATGAGCTACAGTTTTACTGCAAATTAAATATTTATACATTCAAGCATTTACACATTCACAGAAAATAACAGATGAGCAGAGAACTGGAACAGAATTCCTACATCTTCATACTAGGTAACGATATCATATAATGTGCTATAATATAAAATAATATAATACAATCAATATCTGAAAACCAGAGTATTTTACCCTCATTTCCTTTCCAGCCTAAATTTATTCCTGGACAGTTTGTTCCCACTTGCTCCTGAGCCAACACTATTCTTTAGCTTAAACAGTTCCTTCCTGTCTCTGGCTTTACCATCCTGATGTATTTAAAGACAGCAATCTTATTCCTTCTCTGCTTTTGTTCTGCTAAAATTCTAAGCTCTTTCAGCGTCCTTTCATGAAATAGGCTCTTCCTTCCCCTGAGAATCATAAGAGCCCGTTTCTTGCACTTTTTCAAATTCATCTCTCCTGACTATGAATGAGGAATTGAACACAATATTCCAGATGAAGTCTCATCCAAGCCTGCTACAGTGGCATTAATATTCTCCCTCCTTCCACTGGAAATTCCTTCACTGACACTTCCCAGTCTTTTATCAGCTTTTTTCACTGCCACATTATAATGGTAGCACACAAATTATCCTGTGATTGATGAATGCACTGAGATACACTTCCTTCCCATCGGCACCCCATTGATAAGCTCTGAGTTTATTATAAGGGCTTTTTTTTTAATTTCATTTATTAGTCCCTAATAATTAAAGTCCTTCGTACTTTACAATTTTATATACTGTTCTCTTTACATTATACTGATCCTAATGCCAACTACCTTTCTGAGTAACATCTTTTTAATACCCATATTAACAGTACTGGCATTTTCAAATAACCAACACATTTCATTACAACATTTTTACTTTTTGAATGAAGTTTATTAATCATAAATCAGTTGACCTGTATCTTGAAAATGACTCCTTAATGCTTTGACTATGAACACTCGGACTTCTTGGTTCAGCATTATCTATTTTTCTTCTTTTCTTAGCTGTACTCACTTTAACCTTTTTATATTTATCTCAGTTTCTCCCAGCAAGTCTCCATGTGGAATTATTGTATGTTTTATTAAAAAGTGAGTTAGGTAATGATCCAGATCGATTAGATCTCTTCTAAGATCTCTCTGTTCCAAAACCCAATTATCTTATGAAAGAAAGATGTCATTTCAGTCTAGCCTAATCTACTTTTTGTAAACCCGATCCTTATAAACTAATTTCATGTTTTGTTTTTTTTTCTTCAAAGCTTCCAGTTGTCCAAATCAGTCAAAGTCACCTATTCAGCAATCCTAATAGGTATTCACTTCCTGCCAATACAATATTTTTCTCCTGCCCCCTCCAACTCTAACTTTACCTTTATCTTTCTAGTTGTATTAATCTCCCAAATTCTTACCACCAGATCCCTGACTTAAGTGATGTTTTTCTCAGAATTATCCACCCCAAAGACAACTTTATTTATCTTGTTGAATTCAGTGCCAACCTCAGTTACAATGGTTTCCATTTCTACTGCCTTACTTCCTTTCCCACAGCATGTATGCAGTATCAACATTGCAGTTAAAGATTGCAACCAGCAATTACTAACACTTTGTACTGAGATTTATTAGATTTACTGTACCTCATCCCTGTCCTGTCACATCACAGCCTTACTTTTTCTGCCTTCATTCTTTTCCTCTTTATTTGGTTGGTTGTTGCTTCTTGTTTGGTTTGGGGATTTTTTGTTTTGTTTTTTGTTTGTTTAGTTTTTTCTGTAGAAAATTATTACAGCTTTTAGCATGTATATTTTGCTATAATAAGGCCAGGAACAACTGTAACAGCACATGGTGAAATAAACAATGCTTCTTTGGATTTGCAGCCAAAATAAACCTGTCTATCTACATGTATTTCCTACTTCTTGCTGCTGACTCAGAGTGCTAGGGATAAATTGAGCATTCAGAGTTCACATCAGAGTTATTGCCCATAAATTAAACTCAGGCCCACTCTAAGATTTGGATCATGCTAGTATCACACACTTCTGTATTTGCTTAGAAGTGTAACCCATAAGGTATTTTCAAGGTGATTTTCCAATAGGAGTTGTTCAGACAGGCTTGTGCGCCACTCCCTGCCTAAAGTGGTGGGGGATCAGCTCAGGGATGCATTCAACAGGACTTTGAATTCCTAAAGCACTGAAGTACTAAAAATATCTGTGGGTTTCCATCCTCTATTAGCCTTCAGACATTCAATTGCAATACACTCAAGTCTTGCTCAGCTTCTTACTCTTCTTAACTCTTTCCTTCATAGACTTGGGGGGTGAGGGGAGGAGCAGGAAGGAGAAGGCAAAGGGTTATTAAACTGCCTAATATGTTTTTTTTTTCATTTCAGAGGTAACTCCATCACCAGGGATCATCTGCAGTGTGAAAGATGCTTGATGTTAGGCTTTCTTCTTGGTTTCTTATGGAAGGTATGAACAGGTACTGAACACTCCTAAGCTCAACAAATTAATAGAAAATTCTCTTGCGCAGTTCAAATGGAGAATACTGGTCAAATATTGCAGTCCTCTGAGAAAAGCTGTATTTACAGGTCTGCATAACTGCTGAGAGTGCCACTGTTTAAAAATTTACACCATCCACCACTCACACCTCAGCAAAACCACATTTTAGAGATGAATGAAAAACATACTAAAGGCTCAAGTTTTCCTATGTTAGCCTTGAGGGCCACATATATAAATAGCTGCTATGATCTTTTTTTTTTTTTTTTTTTTGTGAGATGTTGAATTATTTGGACATGCTCTAAAGTTATCTGGCACTGTGTGACCTAATAGAAAAGCAAACCTTTAGAATTTACTATCATACAACAGTAACCTGGAGAGATAAATACTCTGCAGAGAGGGAAGGAAGTGTAAGCCACATAAAATTAATAATAGCCATTTCTCTATGAAAGAAGAGTGACCTATTCTTAACTAAATTTATTTCCTCCTTGTCTAACATTTCACAATCTCCCTTATCTCCTTCTGGCTTGAGGCTACACTTTTCCATTTCCCCAGCTTGCATTCAGAGGCCTTTAGCCCTTTAAATCTGGCATACTAAAAACAACCAGAAAGGGTTCTTTTGGAAAAGGTGACATCTTCTTTCTCAGACAACAGGTCAAATGGTGCCTTTCTTTTCCTGTTACTCTACTGATCTTAAAGTCGATGTATATTTCGAGGGTGTCTGTAGGCAGGACATGGTAAAAGCAACCACGAACTACATACATGTGTATAGTAAGAGCTGTTGTATAGATGTGTGGAATACCAAAGGAGAAGGAGAGGAAAAGCGAAAAATAAGAAATTACTTTGCTGCATTTAGTGCCTTTACTGTATAAATAATTAGGCTTTGGATGTCACGATTTTATGTATCCTAGGTAGGACAGGTCAAGGCGTAAACCAGTCTTTTATGTGTTACAAATCCCTCTTTTTTTTTTCCAGCAGAAATGCTTAATTCTTTATGAGGATACACTGATAGATTTTTAGACAAACACAACCATTGTGTGCTGAATGTGCACCAGCATGACTGAAAGCAAGATATTTTCAGAAAGACTGCCGTGCCTGCTACCATTTTCATTTAAAAAAAGAAGAAGGGAAAAAAAGTGCTGGAGAGTGTCAATCTATCTTCCTTATTTTCTTGTTTCTCCTGCTGATTTTTTTGCTTTCACTATCTCACCTCTCCATCTTGGATCTATTGCAGTATCACTCTCATCCAAATGCTGTGCAAAGCCACTGGCAATACCAGAGGTCCATCTTTAGGGTTTCTGCTTTTTCCCTTCTCAGAACAGCATCATCAGATACAGTCTGAAATAAGGGGACCAGCAGTGCACCCAGACCAGTTTGGTTCCTCCATTCCTTCTATTAGTGTCTTACTGGCTGGGGACTGGTGTCTGATGAAACCCTGGAGATGGTTTCCCATTGCAAAAAGCACAATGTCTTGAATGGAATGGTCTATGATCAGCTTAGGATAATGAAGAAACAAACACCAAAGCAATATGAAACTCCCTGGAAACGTTTTCTATTACAGTTTAAGAGAGCTCTGATGATAAAGGTATCTTGTAAGTGAGCTCATTTAGACAGTAATTAGGACTAAAAATCTTCAGCAGTTGTTCACCTGCAGCTTCAGCGACAGTCCTGTAATCATGATGATAAACAAAAGTGAGAACTGAGTTCTTGTTCTTGCTTAGTGACAGGTGTTTTTTTTATATCAGATGGATCAACTTACACTTTTGATTTCGTATCCCCCTTTCTGCCAAAAGGAGTATAATTCTTCAGTTTATCACTCTAGTATTGTGAAATTAAGATCTTCATTTTGAAGATCTGAGGTGTTTGTGTATCTACTGTAATATCTATAGATGAAGATTCTTAAGGTGTGACACTAGAAAAGTGGATTTAGCAGTTAAAATGCAAAAATGGAAAAGTTTGTAAGTGTATCAGTGTAACTGCACATGAAAATGGAGGCTGTGTCCTCATTCAGAAAGAACATGAAACTACAGTGTGAGGTAACGGCAGTTTATTGTTAACCACTCTTTCTGGAAGGTGTGGGAAAAGGATATATACATGTGGACATTTCACTAAAAAGATCCTTTTGAAGAATTTTAGAAAAAAATTTTGTTGTCATTACTTACAAGATGGATACAAGGTGAAACATCATCTTTACAGACAATAAGCAAAACTTTATTCAAGATTTAAAAAAAAAACAGGAACAAAATCTTCTAAGGTAAAATTATGATGTTAATATGCATTATTTTCACAAAGATGAACACTTTCATAATTCTGTACTTTCAAGGTCAATGCTGATATTTGAAAGATATATGTGTAATAAAGTTATCTATTTCAAGTATAAGTAGGAAGCATTTCACTTTTAAGAAACATGAAGAATGCTTTGGAGGATCATATGAAAGGTCAAAGTTATCTCATATTTTGTCACACTTATTATGGATAAGCCAGAGAGTTAAAAACAATCATAATGCCCTGCGACACTTTCTTTCTTGTGCTAATGGGGCTCTTGATCCTGAAAATAATTGCAGTGGGTCTAACAGAAATCAGAAATATTGTCTTTTGAGTTAGTAGCAGTATTCTTACTTTCATTCTGAATGTCACAGTGTTTGTAAATCAGCATCTGTGAGCTCTTGCCTCACACAGAAATGTGAGGTTATGGAGCTATTTGGAAATGGATAAGAAATTGAGGAAAATCAGCCTCTCTATATGGGATAGTCCTAGTTTCGTACTAGCAAGTAGAGATTTCTCACATTTTAAAAGGATTAATTAGTACGTCTGACATGCACTAGTGAGAATTTACTAATATGCAAGGTTGAGATACAGCCCAGATATTTTGGAAGCTATAATGGAAGCTAAAACCCATGGGAGATCAGAGTACATATTTGTTCATTGCATTGCAGGTGTGTTCCCAATAGAAGGGATATTACAAAGGTACCCCTTGGAAAGAAAAGTTGCTTCAGACAGATGTTTTTACTGTCTTATATAAAGCAAGCAGAACAGGAAAATAGCTGTGAAAGGATCCTCACTGGGTAAATTCATTTTGAATTAACACTGCTTTTCGCTCTGTATTCAGCTAGCCACAGCAGGTGGGGAAGATGATTTCCTTTGTTTAGTTCATAACAGAAAACCTAGATTATTTTTTTTTCTGGACAATTTTGCTGCAAAGAAGACTGCATTGGTTAACAAAAAAAAACATCAAGAAAGAGAGTGGAATACTATTGTGTAAGATCTATAAATACATGCTGGGTTTATATATATATATATATATCATAAATGCTATTAGACTAGGAAGTGATGTACTACTGTTGTCTTCATGGAATAAGAATTACTGAACATTTCTCTGCCACCTCTTTTCTCCAAGTATGAAACTGGCTTCTTTAACAGCTGTTCCAATCACTTTACTTTTCTGGGGAAAGACCATAGATATAACTACAGCTTTCTGTGGCTCCTATTGAAAATGAAATTAATCCTTCCAGAGAGGGCAGATGAGTTGTTCTTGATGTGAAATGATGCGAAAAAGTGTTTTGAACAACTTTGTTTAACATAATCTATGTTGGATTTATCAGACTACAAATAGTATTTGGTTTCCAACATTCCTCACAGTTCCTCTTTGCCTATGAAGCTGTGGTTTCTGTTTTATCCTACGAGGCATCAGTTATCAATAACTTGCTTTTGAATCATAGCCATCATGTTACATCATGTCATCTGTTACATATGTCACATGAGCTCTTAATCTACTATTAGGTTGACCTGCAAGGATCTACCCCAGTTACCTCTGTGTATGACTTGCATTAGCACAATGATGATAGTCTGAAAACTATATAAATAATCCCTAATAATGCATCACACATAATATACAAAAGCTTTTTAACTGTATACAGAATACACAAGATATTAATGCTACAAATTAATTTAACTGAATTGAATTATTATGAATGATGAATAAAATCTTAGTTTGCTAAACCTAAAATGGATGCACCAGGGTCAAACAGAGTGGCAATAGTAGAGTGGCAACAGTTACAGTGGCAATAGTATGCAAATACAGCATCAAAGAGAGACTGCTGGAATAGTCCGTGGAGCTCTGTGTGCAAGTACATACAGCACAGAGTGTCTTTATTTTATTCCAATATAGAGAACCAAAAAGACAAGGAAAAATAAAGCAAAATAAAATATCCAGAAAAAATAGGCTGCTAAAGAGAATCCTGTTATAAGGGCAAAAATATTTCCCTTGCAAAGCAGCATTTCTAGTTTTGTTTCACTGTATTTTTCCAAAGATTTAAACTGTAATAATAAGAAGATATTTATGCATGCTAATAAAATGTAATTCTTTGTGTAGATGATAAGGTTTTTTCAGTCCTAAATTCCATCTTTGAGTAATGTTACGGACTTCAGTGGATATTGAGCCTTTTTGTTTGCTTGTTTCCTGCTCTGCTGGATATTCCCCAAAAACCCAAGTATTTATTGATTTGGCTAGGAATCATTGTCCTTAACCCGGGATATTCAAGGACTCTGAAACTGTTCCTAATCCTGATTCCTTTGAATTGAGTGGTAAAATTAACTCTGGCACTAGGAAAAACAGAATTAAGACAATATTATGTGGAAATTTCTTTTTTTTTTCCTTTAATTTGTATACTTTTTTTTTGGTATCATATTCTACCATTTTCAGCTTATAATCAGTTTGACTAATAATAAAGCTTAGAAGCATCTGGGTATAGATAAGAAAAACTGTGAAACATATTGTAAAGACAGTATTTTTGTGACTAATTTTGTTTGCACTGCTTTCTGTTCCTGTATGTGGTCCAGACATAAAACACATACAGCTAAAATTCTTGTCTGTAGTCATAGTCCCTTGCAATATTGTTTTTCATGCGGGCTGAAAGACTGAACCTTCACTTTCAGAGGGACAATATCAGTTATTTAAAGGCAATATTTGTTCTATTTCTGCTTAATAAATAACTTATGCAAATTTCACAGCTATTTAAATCTCCCTCTTTGCAGACAGGGTTAGCAGCAGGATAGGTCCAAGCCATAAATGTGTAGTAACTGAACAAACCTCTATTTCAGTGAATATTTGTTCATCTTAAAGAGAGCCTGAGGGTGTCATCCCAAAGTGGCCAATAGTTCCATGATGAAGGTTTTCAACTAAGAAGGTAAAAGAATCACGGGATCTATTCCATGGGATTTCTGACACTGAAGGCAAATATACCTTCCTAATTCTAAAGGCAAATATACCCTCCAAATTAATCTTGCATATCTGGCCTATGTTGCTGCTATTATTATGCATAAGAGATCTTGGTTTTGTCCCTCTGCTGTACTGGGATATTTCTGAAATCTGATAGATAGATAGATAGATAGATAGATAGATAGATAGATAGATAGATAGATAGACAGATATAGAGATTTATTTTTTTTTCTTGTAGAGGAAAAGGAAAAGTATTTCCTGCCCGAGAATACATCCTTTTCTGTTTATTTAGCCTGGAGCACCAAGATCAGTATCTTCACCTATGTGATGTTGTACATGGCAGACAACTACTTTCGTGATGAACTAATTAAACATTAAATTACCAGGAAGACAACTGCAGTATTTCACTGGGACTGTTTTGATCACTTGTAGTTGCTTAGTTTCTTAGAGCTAAAGTTTTCTTATTAGTGGGCTCATTTGACAATTCCTTATAGAAAGAAGTTTAGCAACATGATATTTTATCTGGGGTCTGAGAAGAGACATATACTTTTCATTGACCTTGCTATTATAAAATGTACTGTGTTGGTACAGTGAGGTTTCATCTGATGGTGTTTCACTTACCCTTGAAGTTTGAACACTGCAATTTCTGCCTGTGGAATTTTAACTGCAGTGATCAGCCTGGAAGACTACTGTGTGAGGAGTTAGTGATCCACATGACTAATCAGTGTGTGCTTCTGTATCATGGGTGCCACGTGACTGCTACTTAATCAAGGCATAGCTAATCAATAGTATAATTAATCAATGAACATACAGTCAATGCAAAATTATCCAATGTACATGTAGTTAATATGTACTTAATCAAAAGCGTGCATATATTGTTTTGTCCACTTGAAATATTAGTTGCACGTCTTCAAGAACTGTAGCTTTATTAATGAGATAAGACTATTACACCGTAGGGACTCTCTAAAGCTAAATCAGCATATCAGGTTTGATTGTTCTCAGTGACTGATGAAGCTGTACTGTGAGCAAGACTCTATAAGGACACAAGGAGTAAACTCAAGAATGGCAAACCTCACCATGGATGGCATCTGTGGAGCATGCCATATCCTGATCAGAGGTTCATCCAATGATGTATCATCTCAGGGTTCCCAGTATCTGAAAGGGATGTGAGGTTTTAATACTTGCTGTTGGGGTTTTAGTAAATAGTTATCTGTCTTGCACACATATGTACCTTTCTTATTGAGATGGGGCTGAACAAGCAACCTGGTGCAAACCAGACATTTTTAATGGGAAAGTTAGATACATTTAAAAAAAAAAAAAAAAAAAAAAAAAAGCAGCATTCTGTTTTGAGTATGGAATAGGTATTTGCTCTATAATCTTTCACACTGATCAATCTAAAATATGTCAGCTACCACTGTCTGCACTAAATACAGGGACAATTCCCTAAGGAACAGCCTTCTGAGTCCTTTTTCTGATGACATACACTTTTCTTCAATACCTAGCATGCTCCACTAGCCAGAAATTCCTTTTCCTCCCATTTAAAAAAATATATTAAAATATATAAAATATATAAATATATAAAATATATAAAATATATATTTTTTTTCATTTAGTCAGTCGTGGTCATGCCTATTCTGTATGCACAGGAGAAACTTTAAGGTAATCATAGCACTATTAGAAAAAATACCAAACTCAGAAAAAGTATAGGGCCTAATCATTATGACACCAAACTAGGTGGGAGTGTTGATCTGCTTGAGGGTTGGAAGGCTATACAGAGGGATCTGGACAGACTGGATCAATGGGCCAAGGTCAATGGGATGAGGTTTAATAAGGTCAAGTGCTGGGTCCTGCATTTTGGTCACAACAACTCCAGGCAGCGCTACAGGCTTGGGGCAGAGTGGCTGGAAAGCTGCCTGGCAGAAAAGGACCTGGGAGTGTTAGTGGACAGCCGGCTGAACATGAGCCAGCAGTGTGCCCAGGTGGCCAAGAAGGCCAACAGCATCCTGGCTTGTATCAGGAATAGCATGGCCAGCAGGAGTGGGGAAGTTATCGTGCCTCTGTACTCGGCACTGGTGAGACCTCACCTGGAGTACTGTGTTCAGTTCTGGGCCCCTCACTACAGGAATGACATTGAGGTGCTGGAGCGTGTCCAGAGGAGAGCCAACAAGCTGGTGAGGAGTTTAGAGAACAAGTCCTATGAGGAGAGGCTGAGGGAACTGGGCATGTTTAGTTTGGAGAAGAGGAGGCTGAGGGGGAATCTCATTGCCCTCTACAGCTACCTGAAAGGAGGTTTTAGAGAGGTGGGGGTTGACCTCCTTTCCCAAGTGAATAATGACAGGACCAGAGGAAATGGTCTGAAGTTGCGGCAGGAGAGGTTTTGATTAGATATCAGGAAGAATTACCTTACTGAGAGAGTGGTCAGGCACTGGAACAGCCTGCCCAGGGAGGTGGTAGAGCCACCATCCCTGGAGGTATTTAAGAAATGTGTAGACATGGCTCTTCAGGGCGTGCTCTAGTACCCAAGATTATTGGTTTATGGGTGGGTGTGATGTGGTGGGGTGTTGGGTTTTTTCTCTCTCTTTTTTTTTTTTTTTTTGTGGTTGGATGGTTGGACTTGGTGAGCTCAGAGGTCCCTTCCAACTATGATTCTGTGATTCTGTGATTTTGTGATTCTGTGATTCTACTTTAAATTTCTTTTCAACACTAAATGCTGGAAACCCTGTCTTTACATATTATTGATAGGAAGTATTTTTTTAAGATCTTGGAAGGTAGTCCTTGCCTAAGAAGATTCTTCTGTCTAAATCTAAGTGTCCTTTATGATTATTACTGAAGCATGTAAGTGAAAGTAACATGAAAAGTTAGAGGGGAACAAGCAAAAAAATTGTTGCAAAGCACAAACTAACAGTCTCTGCATACCACTAATTTTATTACCAAAAATGTATTTTGGATCTTCCCATTTCAGACTGAATATTCAGAACTTTCCTTTCACCTCCAAATGCTTTAGCATAGAAGATAATGAACCCTTTGAGTGAATGAGGGCCGTGGAGCAACAAATGCAAAGAGGCAATAGACAAAGATATTAAAGGAAGGAAGTGAACTAATCCAAGTGTGAAGTTCCACAAATACTCCCCAAATCTTGTCTGCTGTAGCAATACATATTTTAAAACACAAAATGATCTGTGTGTTTGAAGCCATCAGCGTTTCAGCACCACGGACAGCGTACTGGTATGGGCTTCAAAGGACAGTAAGAGTTTTAAATTATAAGCTAAAATTTCACTGCATTTTCATATTACCTAGATTTTTTATCTTACTGGCTCATACTCCTAAATCATTGTTTAAAAACAAAAAACAACAACAACAGAAAAGAAAAGAAAAAAGAAATACAGCAAATTAGAAGTCTTTATGGGGACTTAATTTGATAGAGGACTGTCAAGGTCAATCAAGGCACAAACACTGTATTGTCAGTTCGGAATAATAGTAACACACCTAGTAACAGAAATTTTTCCATATCTTCCATGTGTCAAAAGAAAGCAAAAACATACCTGCTTAATGTGCGGTATCTGAATGCTTTCCAGCAACATTCCAAAACCCCAAATCGACAGGAAATCTTAAGGTCATAAGAAAGGTGTCCTATAAAATTTGATGCATAATATTTCTGCCTTGCTAGGATATTTACTATCCTGTCAAAGTCATAGTATTGAAAAATCTAGGAATCTCACATTTTTGTATTGGACATATGATTTAGGGTTTCTTTGATGCCTATTTACTGTCAAATTCTGCTTCTCCAACCCTTGCTTTTCTTGTCCTTCTATTCTATTTTGAATATTGAATATATATACATGTGTAACTGGGACTGAGCTAGTTTGGATGTGAAAAAGATACTCAAAATTAAGTTTCATCACCAAAGGGCACAAATTTCTAATCTATTTGCTATGACAGAGTAATAAAATAATAATGCTTTCAGGGAGGTAAACAGCTGGATATATATATTTACCTGCTTCTTTCCATGTCTCTCGTGTAGTTTCACACTACTGCTACTACACAGCAGATGCACTCACCCCTCCTGGGCATTCACCACTCTGCTCTAATGAACCCAAGTTTGCAGACCTACATTCCCTTGCTCACTGGGACCAGCACAACTATGCAATGTCATTCACTCTGGACATCTATGAAAACTTCCAGGTATGTACTCTATGGCTAATGCTTCCCCCATCTTTGGGATGCCACAATAAAGCTTTCTAGAGCCTAAAAGAATTGTCAGCTTTCTCAGCCCTCCTTGGAAGTTGTTACTGTGTGTGCCATCAAAACCTAAAAACTTCAAATTTATCACTTACTCTATCACAAAGGGAAACATGTTGCAAGGGGAAACCGTAAGTCTATAAAAGGAACTACTTGCAGGAAAATCCCATCCTTTGTCATCCTCATTCTACTGTGTCTTTACTTCCTCCACTTCTTGGCCTTGTGCCTCTCAGTTTCAGGATGGATGCTGGAAAAATATCTATGTAAAGTTGCTGTTTCCTTTCTTAGGCTCAGTCTTTCAGTCACATTGAGCTGGTCAAAGGGAAGGAAAGGCTGAACACTTGCTTGTCCAATACCTGTATTGAGCAGAAGAGCCTCCAGGTCTGGGATTGTTACTACCAGTGGATTCCTCACTCTTTGTCAGATCAGCACCTTTCTGTCCAAGCTGGAGGCAAAAGGAAATTGAAAAACTTGAAGATAACCTAGCAAGAAAAATGTTGCTCGCAAAGCAAAATGGAACCTATAGTTTTATAAGAACATATGCAACCATTTGTAAGGTCTTCTATCATCAAAGAATGTAACTATAAAGAGAAACAGACACTCCTTGTAATACACAGTTCAGAGGATAGGATAGACTTATTTTCTGGTCCCTTGCACCTGCAAAAGGCAATGCATATTTCAATGTCCATTAATACTTTTCTGCAGGCTTTCCATATCCTTTAAGTGAAAATAAAACCCAATAACAACAACAACAACAACAACAAAAACCCCCGGGATACACTCATATCTTGCTTTTTTTTTTATGGTAAACTTCACGAACCTCACTCAGAGAACTTAAATGCAAAGCATGGTATGAAATAATATTTTCAAAGACTAGTTTTTCCTCCTGTAGAGAGTATTTAGAAGAAGTGAAAGAGAGCTCACGGTGACAGAATTTGCCATCAATTGAGAATTTTTCCCCTCAGACATCTCTGATCTTTATTCCTGACTGACTGACTGCTCTGCATTCTCAAATGTCATTTTCTATGATCAACACTCAAAAGCTAGTAAATTCATATCAAATTTTGGGACTAAATGTATTTCTCACAATGTGTTAAAATACATTTTCTCTTCCTCTTAGAGTGATTTTTGACATTGTGTCTGCAATTTAGCAAACACAGACTGGGTGTGCATCTATACACCTGTAAATACTGTTCCCTTGATCAGAAAGCTATAAAATGTTCCATCTAAAAGCTTCTATCAAAAAAGAAGCATGAACACATTCACCTTTAAAACTTTATCTTTCTTCATTATTACTAATAATGTATTATTATTGGTGGTGGTCATCTTAGAGAGAGATTTTTTTTCCAGCTTTCTTTTGTAACCTTTCATCCATCATACCAGAGAGACTTCTAGATTCTGAGATGTTTTCTCTAAAATGCTAATAACAGCAGTCCATCCCTCTAGAGGTTATAGGAAACTTTTTACAGTGCTTTGCTTTATTCTTTATTCTGCAAACTTTAAAAATAACATGTCTGAATAAAATGCTAAAGTAGTCTTTGTGATAATGCATCCACACACCTGCCTCTTCCTTAAGCCATGGATATTTTCAGTGCTACTTAATAGTACTATATGCATTCATTTGGAATTTGCCTGCTTTCAAGACACAGAATATACATATACATTCACTGTCAAAAGTTTTTCAGATCCACTGTAGACCTACATTTCTGATCTAAATGGATATAATTACACAGCATTTTTGACATTTCAAGTAAAAATATTTAGTTTATTCAATGCATACCATATTTTTCCAATGTCGCATTAGGCAAAATCCTTCCCTACTTTCAGAGGAAAGGCTCAAAGCTCTGGTCGTGGGTTAACATTGGTGCACTGCCAGGTGCCCACCAAGCCATTCTCTTGCTCCTCCTCTTCAATAGGACAGGGAGAGGAGATAAGATGGAAAAAGCTCATGGGCTGAGATAAAGACAATGAGATCACACATCAATTACTATCACAGGCAAAACAGACTCAACTTGGGGAAGATTAATTTCATATTTTGCCAATTAAATATAGAGTATGATAGTAAGGAAAAAAAAAAAAACCACCAACAAAATCAGCAGCTCATAACACTTTGTCCCTGCTGCTCCTTCTTCATCACACTGTTCCCTGATCCAGCACAGAGTCCCTACCATGAGATACAGTCCTTCATGAACTGCTCCAGCATTGGTCCTTTCCATGCAGTACAGGCCTTCAGGAACAGACTGCTCCAGTGTAGGCTCTCCAAGGGCTGCAATTCCTGCCAGAAAACCTGCTTCAGCATGGGATCCTCCTGACAGGTGCCTGCTCCAGCATGGGCTCTCCACAGGCTGCAGCTTCCTTCAAGCCTCTCCACCTGCTTCAGTGTGGGATTCTCCACGGGCTGCAGAATGGCTCTCTGCTCCACCATGTTCCTCCATAGGCTGCAGAGTAATTTAGCTGCTCCAGCACCTGGACCACCTCTTCCCCCTCCTTCTTCACTGACCTTGGTGTCTGCAAAAATGTTTCTTTCCCATTTTTCTCACTCCTCTCTCTGATAGCTGCTGCACAGTGTTTTTTGCTGTTTCTTAAATATGCTATCACAGAGGCACCACCAGCATCACGGATGGGCTCAGCTTTGGCCAGTGGTGGGTCCACTGGATCTGGCTTGTGCTGCCTACATCTGACATAGGGGGAGCTCCCGGTGTCTTCTAACAGAGAATACCCTTGCAGCCCTCCATCACCCAAACCTTACCAGGTAAAACAAATACAGCTGTCTGAGCTGGATCCAGTTTTCTACCTGAAGTATTGTAAAACCAGAACAACTCAAATGGACTCAGCTTTTGCCTCTTTTACATAATAATTACCTGTAAGGAAATATCTGATCCTCTTTTACCGTAATTCATACTTTCTTCTTCCCAAAGTTTTCACCTTTCAAAGCACTTTATGTATCTACTTCCTCTAACACCCTTAGAATTATACCTACCACATATCCTTTCTTAATTGCTTCTTTTAAAATAAATACTAGATTTTAATAGCTTCTCATAGCAATATAGGCCATAAACTCTTCACTATTCCATGTGACATCTTTTGTGTCACTTCTGATTCTTCATTATTTTCTGCAATGTGGTGACCAGCATTGTGTATAACATCCTTCTTCTGCTTTCATTTTGAAACACGCTCATATATATTACAAAGGCTCACATGGCTTTCATTAAACCAGAACTGGTAAGAGAAGTCCTGCTTTCCACTATAGCTCTTTCTATCCAGCCTCAGCTTCTGCAGAGAGATTGTTAGCTGTTCGTGTAACATTCTGAGCCTGGGGAAATTGCAGTGAAGCAGTAATATACCTCCTGGATCTATCTTTTCCTAGGCAGGATTTTGTGAATCCCCTCTGGAGGAGAGAGAAATGCATCATTTGGTCAATCCTTGTGCACTTGGGTAAAGCTCTCACCCTTTCCCTATATCCTGTCATCTTTCACTTCAGCTATTCTTTGTGATATAGAATCATAGAATGGTTAGATTTGGAAGGGACGTCAAAGATCATTGAGTTCCAACCCCCCTGCCATGGGCAGGGACACCTCCCACTAGAGCAACTGAAATCTTAAGAAAAAATAAAATTAAAATAACAATTTAAAATAAAGCATTGTCTCTCAGAACTATACAATCCATCTCTTCTCCTTTTCAGTCTGTGTTAACTTACTGTTATAACTTTGGCAGCTATTTACAAAAGTTTTCACCACTGGTAATGTATTTAGTAACCCCATATATGATCCTTTCACACAGCACAGTATGAAAGGACTTTTTGATGTCCATATAGATTATATCTCTTTCCTGATTCTTGTCATGTCTTATCATCATTTACTGCAAGAAGTTAATCAGGTTTCTTGAGCCAGCCCTTCTTTTCATAAATTCATTTGTCTGGTTTCTACCTCTTTTTGTGAAATGGATCCAAGGACTAAAACATAGAAAAATAGAAAATGTCAATATGAGAAAAACAACAACAACAGCAAAACCCCACAGATGATTACAGGAGAAAAGATTAGAAGTGTATTCAATCAGTTCATCTAATGCCATACTGAAGGGGCTAGAGACCCCTAACTTCTAGAACATGCAGGCTTGCAAAATCATCTTCAGCTGGTGAGAAGGCTATAGGAATGCCCTTGAGAACCATCCTACTTCCAACTTTTAGGCTGCAGCTGTTGCAAGCATATCAATAAGGATGTCTTTCTCTCAACATCTGTTGCCTAATATTGTAAGAAATCTTATAGGAAAGGTCGGTATATTATTTATATTCAGGTTGAATTTAAAACTTTTCTACTTCTCCACATTGTATTTTGGGGAGCAGATTCTCATTCAATTTTCATTAATATCTGTAATTCTGGCATTTGCTACCATATAAGCATTTGTTTTTGCAAATATCATTCCAAAATAGAAGTACGTGTACACTTAAATGTACTCTATATTCTACAGAAAGGAGGATGTAACTATAACTATATATACAACATATATAGTCTTAATTCACCTCCTTCTTGTTCTTACTTTTGTTACCGTCCTGACAGATACTTTTCATTGTTTTTTTCTCAGTTTCTTTCTTCATTCATATCTTCTCAATTTTCCTTCTTCCTTCTTCATTAATATCTTCTCAATAAATATCTTCTCAATCTCAAGTAGTTGCTTTGGTCTTCCAATCCAATGTGTGTTCATATGCCTGTTTAACCAAGTACTTTTCAGAATTTGTATTACAGACAATTTTCTCCTGTTCCTTTCACCATGTAAGTATTTCAAAAGCATTAACAAAGTTTCACAGAATACCTGTGAGTTTAGATTGTAGGGTCAACTTCATTTTACAGCTGCAGAACATAACTTTCAAAAGCCTGTGCTAAAATGACTGTGTTTTCACACATTTTGAATGCTTTGATTTTCAAAGCAGATCTTGGGGATCCTCTTTTCAGCTACTTGACAAATTCACTTAGTTTAATAGAAGAACAAGTGTACTGCATCCATGGAATTCATACCAAGTTCTCTCTGATCAGCTTCAAAAGAGATCACAAAATATGTAGTCTTGTCTTCCATGAAGTCCATCTGCTTGTGACCTAAACCTCCCAACTCAGTTCTGCAGACTATGGCTCAATGTATTTCAGTTTAGATCTACTTTCCCAGATTCTGAGCTCTACAGGCATGTCTTTGAAGGGGTGTTGACTCCAGAATGACAGTATTTCTTTCTATATAGTCATCTGTTTTTTCCTTGCAGCACTTTATCTTTAGTTCTCTGGTTTCATCCTCATCAGCCTGGTCCTAAAGTACTAGGGTTTTCAGCACAACAAAGTCCTGATGCATTTATGAGGGTTTTAGACAAAGATTGGAATAAGTGTGAGTTTTGGAAAAAAGAGTTTGCAAGTAAAATTAAACATGTAATTTAAATATATTCGAGGATACCATATGCAAAATGTACGTATTAGAGTACTGTTCAGCCAGAAAGCTTCTGACCATATATTCACATGGCATCCTCACCTTGGACACTGCATCAGTGCTGGAATTCTTCTTTTATTCTGTTTCCTCCCAACCCAGGTATAGGTGGAGCTCCTGCTTTAATTCAATGTAAAGGCAACTTGGATAACTTTCCTGTGAGATTAATATCTCTGCTATTCAGAATCTTTTCCAAGTTTCTCCTACCATCCCTGTCCAGGAAGGAAATACTGCTATTTCAGTTTCAGTTTTATCTTCTCTATTATGATCAATACACAACCTTAAAATCTTTTAAGGTTCCATACATCATGAGAAGTCCATGAAAAGACTTGTACATCAGATCATTTAAATCTGAATCCTCCATTATGACCTCTGTTTTTTTATAAAAAAGAGTTTCAGATATAGAAATAAAACTTTATCCAGAGAAGACTCTTAAGACTTCCTTCTCTCTGATCCCTTCCCCTCACTCCTTCAGACACACATTTTTGAACACACTAAATGAGAAATTTTGGTGACACAAGGCCAGAATCACAGAGTTCGTATCCGGATGCTCAGACTCCAGGGCTAACTTCAACTGACAACTGGAGAGCAAAACAGTAGAAAGATTTAGGCTAAAATTTCCAAGTTCTCTCTCATTATGAATGCTCATTTTGAGATCTCAAGGATTTCCTTCTTTCCTTCCTTGAGCTGGACCCAGAATACTGTGCAGAGTGCCTCCATCTCTAGACAATCAGTAGGAGGAGAGAAGCACCTCCACGAACCAGTTAATAAACCCCTAGGGAGTCACCTGAACCTAGCTGATCTCTCAAATGCTGGAGTTTGCCTGAGTGTCTTATGTTCCCCAGAGTGTAATTGCCCAGGAAAATTCTGAAAAATGGAACCTCTGTCCCCAATTGATTATAAGACACCTTTACCAAAGAACTGAGAGAGCTTGTATGTGTTTTTTTTTTTACATTTTGTGGAATGATTGTGAATGCCGTTATGAACAGTGTCATGTTCTCTTTTATAATTCACTCTCTATGGCTCCAAGGGTTTTTCACTTCTGCAGTAATCCCTGCAGGTATACAATTCACAGCAGAAACAAGAAATTCCTACCGAGTGTAAACTAGTGTTTAGGGAGCTCTTGCAATAGTTAGAGAAACCTCTGTTCCATCTCCAAAGGAACTTTTGAGAGAACTTCAGCATTTTTAGGTTTAAATCTTTCTTATGCTGGCAAACTACCAGGAATAACCATAAACCAAAGAAGGCCCCATGTAATATAACAAATTTCAAGTCTTAAGTCCAAAATCCTAGCAATTCTTAAAAATAGTAGTTTGGAATTTTTAAACACAATAAAGAAATTCTCCCACTTGTTTTTATTTAAAGAAACGACTTAGTGGTGTTACCTGAGATTTAAAGAACATACAAACCTATATGGCCTAAAGCTACCATCGTGTAGAAAATTCCAGCCCAAATAATTAAAGTTTCAACACAAATGACAGAAGATAATGGGAAGTGTCTGGTAACCTAGCTAAATATATGTCTAATTACAGACAGTGATGATGGTCTTTCCTGTAATGTACTTACGTTTTTCACTAAAAGAGTAGCTTTTTTTTCTCCATTCCTTTTCAGTTACTGCTATATGTTAACCCATCTGCTTTTTTTGTGTGCTCTTTCTTCCTTCAATTCCGTTATCCTTGGCTTTGATGATTGTATGGCAAAGCCTGTGATCCTATGTGGAGAATTACTGATCGATACTGAAGTGGTCATGAAATGAAACTAAGGTGATTGATCATTGTTAAGAAACATTGATCCTTGATTTTAACATTATATCCTTACCATTATCCTTAATATATGAAATAATTTAAGTTTCTAACTTAGTTATTTAAAGTGTTATACCTTTGTCTCATTGCTGTCCATTTGGAAATCTTCTGAAGCATAGATTTTATGGTGATTGATAACCTACACTTGACTCTGTACTAATCCACCTGAAGGAAGGAGCCAGTTCCTGATCTTTTCACTGACAGCCAGTCTGTCCTGTGATTATTTCCTGAGGTGACTGCTCAGAGTTTACCAGCTACTGCACATAATTGTTACTTCAGTTACCTGTATTGTAGGCTTGTTTTTTTGACATTTTTTTTCCATTCTTTGGTGATATACCCATAAAGTGGTTACTACTTCCATTCAATTTTTAATTCAAAAATCCAAATAACAGCTCATTAAAGACAAAAACAGTCCTTTACATAGTACTTTATTGGACGAAGCTTTAAATATATGCAAGCTGTATCAAGGTCATAATATAATACAATACTAGTAACAATATTACATATAATTACAGGATTAATTATTCTATATAGTAATATAATATGTAGTAATATGCTATACATCATACACCATATATTATATATTGAATATAATATATAATATATAATATATAATATATAATATTATTATATATAATATAATATTATATATTTATTATATATTATATATTATATATTATATTATAATATATTATATTATTGAATATTATAATATAGACATTTAATAATTTAGAAAAATTCGTGACAACAATTACAGAAAAATTCTTGTGATTTTTTTCAGCCAGATAATGTTTTCTCATTTCAATATCACAGAATCACAGAATCACAGACTCACCTAGGTTGGAAGGGACCTTTTAAGATCATCTAGTCCATCCAATAAAAAAAACAAACAAAAAAAACCCACCACCACATCCACACCACACAAAACACCACCCAACACTAATCCATATCCCCGAGCACCATGTCAACTCGTC
>JAOTQQ010000001.1:190522301-190543826 GCA_026546715.1 Gallinago undulata | reverse complement strand
CTACTCACCACACTGTTCTTGATACAGGCCAGGATGCTGTTGGCCTTTTTGGCCACCTGGGCACACTGCTGGCTCATCGACAGCTGACAGTTGACCAATATCACCAAAGTTCCAGTGTCAATGTCATGAAGAACTGAAGACAGACGTGTTTTCAAGACTACATCTTTGGCTGCATAGTTTACTATCTCTCTGGCACTTAATTCTTACATATAGCAGTGTTCAAATACAAAGAAATTGTTATCATTCAGTTTGAACCTTCTTTGCTAGTTAAATTTTCCCTTAATGGATTGCATGAATTGCATTAGCAAAGTGTACTCTTCATCCCTTTTGGAATCTTCAGAGTTTTGAAAGCTCTATTCATAGACATCACACATTCAACTTTCTCATTGCTTTTCATCTTACAGGTGTGTTCATACTGCACAGGACTTTTTACAAAGCCTGACTTGTACAAAGCTTTGCATTTGTTACATCCAAACATTTTGGCCAGCTGTGTTACCTAATCTCTATTTCTGTCTAGTTCTTTCAGCTGGCTGAGCTGAATTCTGTTAGATTCAGTTAATGCACGCTGTGAAAAAAAGGTTCTTTTCTGCTATTACCACTAGTTTTTCATGTTTCACTCACTTACTTGAAAAGTTAAATATTTCTCCTTCTCTCAGAAATATTTTCTCCTTTTTTGATATTTTCAGTCAAAATCCTTATTACAAAATATTACGTCAGTTATGTCTGTCAGCACATATGTTAGAGGCTTTCCTGGCAGCAGGTAACATAATTGTCATTCTCAGAATTGTTGCCTGATTTAATGCATATTCAGAGATACCAGTCTTCTGTAATTGACTTCAAGGATATATGTTATTGTGGTAGACTTTTGAAGCCACTTGAGATAGTCTACATGCTGGAATTATATGTAGAATATCTACTAGCATTCAGAAGTTTTACAAACGTTTTACGTGTTAAACAATGTGTTGAAATGCTTATGAATTTGGTATCATCATCATAAATCAGAGGTTTATCAGAGTAATGTAGCAACATGGGGAAGATGTTACCCACATTTTCTATAAATGAACTGCGGCAAATGATGAAGAAATAGCTTGCAGTGAAATTTGCTGTATGCCAGAAGATGACATTATATCTCCTGCCACAGAATCTTTCTGTTCCTCTTCTACACAGGACATATAAATATTAAATGTATACTTAACACCTAGCCATATATGCAATATTTGAGTTAGACCTAGAACAAATAAGCCCCCCAAGATGATGCTAGGCCATATGTGTCACAATGGTACTGTGTTTGAGAATAAATTAAAGCTGTCTTCACATATCATGGGTTGATCACATTGGGATTTCTTCCCAAATCCAATTGACCTGTCAGTGAACTCAATTCACATCTTTTTCAGAGTGCTAGGAAACTTTGCCTTCACTCTTTCTAGATGAATATGCATTATTTTACCAGAGACTTTGTAAAGATCAGAACAGGGAAAGAATCCCTCTTCATTGCTTACTGAGGTATTTTTCATTTTGATTTTGTTCTTGCTGGGTACAAATTCAAGAACACCTGTGTTAAATGGAATGCAATAATAGCACAGATCTGGAGCAGTGTGCCCTCAGTGTTCTCTGAGGTGGGTTCTTCTATCAAGTTCAAGAGCTACTGCACAGCACAGCAGAGCCTGGCATGAACCCAAACAGACTCAAGCAGAATTTCCCTGAATTGGAATGATCTGCAGGTATCTCTTTATATTCTGACAACTCAGAAAAAATCTGACCAAATGCTTGCAGATTTTTCCAATCAGACTCTACTGTGGATATATAGCAGCTAAGGCCACTATTTCTTTAAACAGGATGCATTCAAGCGATATATTCCAGGATAAGATCTTGATTTGGTTTGTGCTTTGATAGTTTTTGTTCAGATAACGTGTGGAATTATTTATTTGTGTATATTCCTCTTTCAAGGTCAGCCTGACATGCAGGGGAATGTTATTTAATTACAGCTCTGAATTGCATAGGTGGACACCTAAATAAAACATCAGGATTATGACTCCAGATCATTGCAGCAATGAGGGCAATCATCACATTTATGCCAAAGTACTGGTTTATATATCTTGGTGTTGAATGTGGATGTTCATTTTCAATTATTTAGTAGCTAAAATGTTAATTTTTCTTCCTCTTTCTCCTCCTACAATTATTTAAAGACATACAACATATTCTTCAAGGATCTATGTTTTTAAAGGTAACACTGCTTGTTGACTAGGGAAAAAGATGAATAAAAAATATTGTTTTCTGCCAGCTTATTCCTAGTCCCCACAGCAATCTAGACTATTTACATAGTTCTTTAGAGATCCTTCTGTGCTATGCATTATACAAAACCAAACAAAAAGGTAGTTCCCCTGAGACTACTTTTAATCTGCTTCTAAGGTGAAAAAGCAACACATGAATAAACGTATCAGCAGTTACATTCAAAATTGTTAGTACAGTAATCATTTATCTTTGGCCATAAGTTTTCTTTTTTCATTCTTAAGTGTTTTAACAATGTCAATAAGCAGAGTCACATTTTCTCCAAAAAGAAATTTATATGTGGAAAATTTGACTGACCAATATTTGCACTCATCCACATAAAAGCCTCACTAGCCCTTTAAAAAAAAAAATTAACTAATTAATTAAATTATTTCCCCAAGGGTTCAGGGTTACTCCATAAGGGTTTCATTAATGGAAGGCATCAAAAAAGCAGGTGCAGTCACCTTCTGTGAGGATGCATCATGCAGCCTGCAATGTTCAGTTCTATAGCCTTGCAATGGCAAGAACAGCATCAGTATCAGGCGGACCACCCAGTCCTGATCGTTCTTGCAACCAGTTCCCTTAAAACAAGGTCCCTGGTCTGCTTGGTTTAGGATAATGCAGAGGTGCAGAAATGATGGTGATTCAAATGTTAAATCTAGCATTAGACTTTCAGACTTATTTCAGACTAACTTTCTTATTCAAGTTAGGTAAATGTAATCTTTGTACATAACACACATTAATTAAATGAGAAAATACAGGATTCTTACTACAAACATTAAAGAATAGTGCTATGGCTGCATAAAATGAAATGTATGTAGTTATATGTCTCAGTCTTGCAACATCTTGAATTTAAATATCATATTTTATATACAGTACAAGTCTATTTTATTGTATCAGAAAAGTCTACTAAGATTTTGACCTGTTTCCCTCTTTCATGCTGTTTTCCTCTTCATATAATGCTGCAGTCTATATAGTCTGTAACAATATATGTACACATGTATTTTTCATTTTGAGTCACTGAGAAAACGAAATTACATTTGGTCTACTAAATATGTTGTCATCTAAATAGCAGCTTCATTAAAGTTCATTATAAACATTACTTTATAAACATTATAAACAAATATTACTTTTACTATTTAGAATTTATCGTAATGCTGACTACTGTTTATTTAGTTCCAGTAGAATATCTGTACTCTTTATTATGTGCAGACTGAACCTTACAATTATATTGCACCAAGATCTGAATACGCAGCAGTAAGATTTGTAAACTGTTTTGCATTTCCTAAAGGGTAGCCACAGCACAGAAGTACAACTGGTAAAATTAACACATGAAAACTTAGTATGAATGAGAAACAAATGAATTGAAAATACAGGGAGAAATAAGGTAACAAAGGATTAATAAACTATATCTCCAATATCCTCAAATAATGAGAGATGCATTGCATCAATCCTACAAATAAAACTTGTTATTAAACTTTACAATAGGGCCTAAGTTCCGAGCATCTACTGAACTGGACATAACGCAAATGAAGGTAAAAGACAGATGTTACAATTTCTCTCACCCAAGAGGTATAACATTAAATAAAAAAAAAATAAATGTACAGCAGTAGAGTGTATCAGAAAAGGTATTTGCAGAGGCTCAGGAAATATTAATGCTATTGTATAATGTACTCATGAGATTTCACCTGGAAACTCCATAAAGTTCTAGTTACCTTCACTGGGAAAAAAAAAAAAAAAAAAAGAGAAGTTAAAATTCTAACAGTAGCAGAGAATTTCATAGTATGAACAGGGAAATGAGAAAGGTTGACTCAAAAAGAATTACTTGCTCACTTTACCAAAATGAAGGCTGGGATGTGGAGGGGAATTATGACTGATTTTTTTACATAACGAAGGGATGGTGTAGGAAGATGAGGTAGGATGGTGTCAGAAGAAAAGAGAATCAGCGGGAAGTAGAACTACATAAGCTGCAAGATAGACTAACACAAGAAAAAATTGGTATAAACCAGCCAGAAATAAATTCAGGTTGAAAGTGTGAGGAAGAATTCTGATATGACAGCTGAGAGGTTCTGGAACAAGTGACTGGCTGACGTGGTGGAAACAGAGAAACCCATATCTAGTTTCAGATGGCCCTTATTAGGCTGGCATCCTGAGAGCAGTTTGAATCAAAGCCCAGGGTTCTCTTGCAGCTGTCCACTTACATTGGTTCAAGGAGTTAACATTGAGTTTCATAGCAATGAACACTGATGAAAGGACAGTTCAGAAACATGGAAAAATGTTGTCGTTAAACCCCAGCACTACACTGTAAATCTAACAGAAATTAGAATAGGCTTGTTTGAGTTTCAGTTCAGCTCTTGATCTCTACATTAAAATTCCAGTGACATTCAAAACAGCTGACATGGTAGAGTGAGTTCCGACACATGAAGAAAATCACAGTACTCATGTGCTGTAGTCTTTTTTTTCTACTAATTGACTTTCAAAAACTATATTGTAGAGTGTGTTTGCTCTTAATCCCTGAAATTTGACAGGGTATAGATTTTTATAGAGACAATCACCATGGTATCCCAACACTTTCTATATTGGAACCCTTCAACACTTGGCTTGATTAAAAACTGGATTTCCAGAAAAGTGTCAATACCTTTATGCTGATTTTTACTGTGTAAAAATTCTCATCTAGAAAAACAAAACACAACTTTAAATAATATAGTAGGTAACATTCAAGTGACACATACCTTCCACACTCTCTCTGTTTCTGCAATTAAAAGAATTGAGCTAGACAAGACCCTCAACTGTATATTCCAGAACATCTACCAAAATGTTAAATACAAGCTGGGAAGAAAATACTGTCTGCAGCTTCTTGCTATGGCTGAATGAATACAGTCTAAGGTCAAAACCCATTCCCAATACAAAGCCAAAGCTGTGGAAGATATATCTGAACTGAAGAAAATAATCTCATCAACTATGCTAAATATATTAGTTGTGCTCCTTAATCCTGAAGAAAAGGTCATTAGCTAGATTTTGTTCTGTTATTAGCTGCAGGATGACTCAGAATAAACTGGAAAAAAACTAAAGCAGCACGTGTAATAGATCTGAGAGCTATGTGTATGGATCTGTTCAGAGGGGGTGACTTGCACTGCACAGCACAATACGGATGGTGTAACCTCTTCTTGAGTGCTGCAACATCTAAGGGTACTGCCAATCTGAACAGACATCAGGTGAAACAGGAGCAATAAGACTGAATGTAAGACCAGGGACCAGTAATCACCTGCGCACGCTGCCTTCCGTGCTAAGAGAAATTTGGTTGATATTGTGAAATGATTTATTTCCTTCCCGTGGAGGTCTTGATGATGCCAAGGTTTTGCAGATAGTAAGGAACAGGCAGAAATAATGTTATATATATATACACCACAACCACTCAAAAGGTCATATCATATGATTCAGATGTATAGTCTTTCCTAAATGGGAATTTCCCAATTTCTTAATTATTTTTTACACATTTCCCCAAGAAAGGGATTAATTAGCATCTCTGCTACAAACAGAGCTATTCATGTACATCTTTGTTTCAGTAAATGTCTGGCCTAATTCAACAAATATGTTATTGAACGGTCAGCTACAGGACTGGTATGAAAACCTGTATTTCACACAATATGATGCTTCTACAAAAGTATAAGCTATAAGCTATAAGCTTTCTTCTCTCCTTGATCCAGAAGGGTACTACTTTGTTCCACAACCAGCCTATGTCTGCATGCCATTTGCATTTTTTCATAGGATCATAGAATAATTTGTGTTGGAAGGGACCTTTTAAGGTCATTTAGTCCACCTCCCCTGCAAGAAGCAGGGATATCTCCAACTGTTCATAGATCAGGTTGCTCAGATCCCCATCCTACCTGGTCTTGAATGTTTACAGAGATGGCGCATCTATCACATCTCTAGACAACATGTTCCAGTGTTTCACCACCCTCATTGTAAAAATGTCTTCCTTATATCTAGTCTAAATCTATAGATAAGCTTCCTATTCAACTATTTGCATTGACAGAAGAGACGAAGTACTGGCAAAATAGGAGAAATTGTTTTTTAAAATAACCGGAGGGTAATCCTGATCATATAGTATAAATATCCTTGGTTTCTGACTCACCCAGAGAAAAGGTCTGTCGTGTTTTAACCCTGGTAGGCAGCTAAGCCCCACACAGCCACTTGCTCACTCCCCCATAGTGGGATAGGGAAGAGAAATGCAAGGGTAAAAGTGAGAAAACTTGTGGGTTGAGATAAAGACAGTTTAATAAGTAAAGCAAAAGCCGCACACACGAGCCAAGTAAATTAAGGAATTTATTCACTACTTCCCATGGCAGGCAGGTGTTTGGCCATCTCCAGGAAAGCAGGGCTCCATCATGCATAATGATTACTTGGGAAGACAAATAATACTGAATGTCCCCTCTTTTCCTCCTTTTTCCTCCAGCTTTTATTCCTGAGTGTGATATCACATGGCAAGGGACATCTTTTTGGTCCATTGGGGTCAGCTGTCCCAGCTGTGTCTCCTCACAACTCCTTGTGCACTCCCATGCTACTTACTCACTGGCAGGGCAATGTGAGGAGCAGAAAAAGCCTTAATGCTCAGCAGTAACTAAAACATCACTCTGTTATCAAGACTGTTTCCATCACAAATCCAAAACACAGCTCCATACAAGCTACTATGAAAATTAACTCTATCCCAGCCAAAACCAGTACACAGAGACAGAAATCTCCAGGGAAAGCACTGAATATTTTATTCAATGGTATTTTCTCTCTCCAAAGTCCACTTTTCTAGGCTTCTTAGGAGTATCTTCACAGAACCACAAAATGATATGGGTTTGGAAGGGACCTCTGGAGATCATCTAGTCCAACCCCAGTGCCAAAGCAGGTCCACCCAGAGCAGGTTGCACAGGAATCTGGGTGAGTTTTGAATGTCTCAAGAGAAGGAGACTCCACCACCTCCCTGGGCAGCCTGTTCCAATGCTCTGCCACCCTCAAAGTAAAGAAGTTCTTTCTCATGTTTAGTTGAAAATTTCTATGTTAAAGTTTGTGCCCATTACTTCTTGTCCTATTCCTGGGCACCAATAAAAGAAGACTGGCCCCATCTTCTTGACACCCTCCCTTTAAGCATTTATAACCATTGATCAGATCCCCCCTCAGCCTTCTCTTCTCTAGACTAAAAAGACCCAAGTCCCTCAGCCTCTCCTCATAAGAGAGATGCTCCAGGTCCCTAATCATCTTTGTAGCCCTCTGCTGTACCTCCTCCAGCAGTTGCCTGTCCTTCTTGAACTGGGGAGCGCAGAACTGGACACAGTGCTCCAGATGGGGCCTCACCAGGGCAGAGTAGAGGGACAGGATGACCTCCCTCGACCTGCTGGCCACGCTCTTCTTGATGCACCCCAGGATGCCATTGGCCTTCTTGGCCACAAGGGCATATTGCTGGCTCATGGTCATCTTATTGTCTACCAGGACTCCCACGTCTTTCTCCTCAGAGCTGCTCTTCAGCAGGTCAGCCCCCAACCTGTACTGGTCCTTGGGGTTATTTCTCCCCAGGTGCAGCACCGTACACTTGCCTTTGTTGAAGTTCATCAGGTTCCTCTCTGCCCAACTCTCCAGCCTGTCCAGGTCTCACTGTATGGTGTCACAGCCTTCTGGTGTGTCAGCCACACCTCCCAGTTTTGTATTGTTAACTTGCTAAGGTTACATTCCATCCCTTTATCCAGGTCATTGATGAATTTCCTGAAGAGGACCCAGTACTGACACCTGGGGAACACCACTTTTTATGGACCTCCAACTAGATTCTGTGCCCCTAATCACAACCCTCTGAGCAATGTCCTTCAGCCAGTTTTCAATCCACCTCACTGTCCATTCTTCTAAACCACTCTTCCTAAGCTTACCTATGAGGATATCTTCTAGCCTTTAAGTTATTGAGCAAAAGAAAAATCACCTTCTTGTTCTGCCTAATGCAGGTATTACTCAAAAAATGTGTTTACTTTGCTACAGAACATTCCATTTCACCTGATTATTTTATTTTTAAGGTTTAAACAAGTAATTTAGGTATTTTAATATTCTTCACTGGAAGCTCTGAAAATGTCAACTATTTGTAACTGCTTGCTACAGACCTACTTTTTTTTAATTGGGGATCTCATTCAGTTGTACCTCACCCTGGATGCTTCAAATGGCCAGAAAAATTTAAATGGAACCAGTTTTCAGTACAGAATGTAATTCTATCATCAAGGTTAAAACCTTGTGAAAACATTTTTACAGGGATCTTTTTAGGAGGATTAATAATGAAGGGAAGAAAATCTGACAGAACAAGAGCATGAATTAAACCTTTCCTATACCTCTTCCTCATTGTTTTAGTTAGTTAATCTGTCTGTAGACAAATTCAGTGGTCAGATTCAAACATAAGCCCAGATCTCTTGTTATTTAAAGCAAAAAATCAGACTTTATTGTGGTCCCTGTGGTCCCCCCGCTGATAAGTCAGGTCCCATACATTTCTGCAAAGAGACAAGATCACATGGAAATTCAAGGATCTCCCTGTGAAAATCATTGTGAAAAACTCTTAGTCTCTTCTTTTCCACATCAAGGATCCTGGGGAGGTCTGTGGATATTTTTGTACGAGTGTAGTTATTTAGGACAAGGACAACTCAAAACACTTCTTTTCCAAAACTTGCTCTATCCTGTGACAGCTGCTGACCTAGTGACAGTTACTGGCAATGGCTTAAGCACAAAAGTGTCACTGTGAGGTAAGAATTGTTTGAAAAGTCATCATTTGTTGGTTATTTTTTTCCAACTACAGTAATTTTTTGTTGTTGTTGCTATATTCTGTTTAGCAGAACCCAGTGACCAAGTGATAAAATGGCAGTTGAAATTCAATGTGAGAAGTAATGCAAGCAGGAAAAAATGTTTTTATTGATAGATGCTGAGGACTCCAAGTCAGACATGATCACTAAGAAAAAACTATGAGAACTATTGTCGATAGTCATCTAAAAATCTCAAGAAAATACTAAATCAGCAGTGTAGGTAGTAACTGGATGTTCGGAGTCATTCCAGAGAAAACTAAGAACAACCCACGAGAAATAATTTTATTGCCTTTTGAACCCACACATATTCCATATTGGAATATTTCATAAAGTTCTGGTCAAATGATGAGTACACTAGAAGACGAACAGAGCTATAGAAGGGTTTACACATGATGCTTTTGACACCATCTCCCATAAAATTCTCACCAAAAAAAGTTGATGATGCATGGGCTGCATGAATAGACAGTGAGGTGGATTTAAAACTGTCTGAATACCCAGGCTTAGGGGTTGCTGATCCATGGCACGAAGTCTAGTTGGAGGCCAGTAACTAGCAATGTACTCCAGGGGTCAATACTGGGTCAGATCCTGCTTAACATCTTCATTAATAATGTGGATGGTGTGGCAGTGTGTACTCTCAAGAAGTTTTCTGGTGACACAAAGCCGGGAGGAGTGGCTGATACGCCTCAGGGTCATGCTGCCATCCAGAGGGACTTGGACACACTTGACAAATGGGCTGATAGGAACCTTATAAATGAGAAGTGCAAAGTCCTACACCTGCTGAGGAATAACCCTAGCCACCAGGACATGCTGGAAGCCAACTGTCTGGAAAGGAGTTTGCAGAGAAAGACCTGGGGTTCCTGGTGAACACCAAGTTGACCAGGAGGCAGCAATGTATCCTTGCATCAAAGAAGACCAGTAGAGAGGTTAATTTCAAATGTACTGTTACAACTGAAATGCCCTGAACATGTAGGAACACATTCAGATGTGATTACATCCATCAGACCAACAGCAAGTGTGTTACTGGATTAGATGACTCTTCCCTTCTTCCAGAAGAATTTCTCAGTCTTCCTGATATTGCTTTGTATTTTGTGTCTTTGGCCACAGTGTTAGTCTCTGTTTATTTTCTAACATCTCAGATATACATAGATAGGTTATATGCCCATAGAATATGTTATTTTTAAGCCATTATGGTACACTGACCAAAATATGTGTGTCTCTGCAACTATATAAATATAACTTGACACAAATATTTCAGTCTTTTGCTTCTGCTGTAGGCTACATAACTGTGTGAGAAAAACAAAGGCATGTTCAAATACTTTATTTTCCTTAAAAAATTAAGACTGATCTCTTAAAATTAGAAAGTATTTATTCACAGAATCACAGAATGGCTGAGGCTGAAAGGGAGTCAGCAGAAGGGTTTCTTTTCAATCTTATTATCTCCATGATGTAATCATACATCCACATACCATGAGAAACAGGACCATTATCAAAAATTATCGCAGAACTGCTGGAGTTGGAAGGGAGCTCTAAAGATCATCTAGTCCAACTTCCCTGCTAAAGCAGGAACGCCTAGAGCACATCAGTCAGGACTGCATCCAGGCGGGTCTTGAAAACCTCCAGAGAAGGGGACTCCACAACCTCCCTGGGCAGCCTGTTCCAGTGCTCTGTCACCCTCACCATTGTATGTTTTGGTTTTCTCTTTAGTAGGTATTTTGCAAAATAAAGCTTTAGTGTATGTCTTCAGCTAAACTTTACATTATTAATTATGACACAACTATTACTAGATTATCAGATTGATTAGCTGCTCTCCTCGAGCTGAATGGAATTCTCCTGCTCTTACAGGCTACTCTTGAAACAGCAAAGTGAATAGCACTCCTAAGAACAGAAGAATTTAATCCTGAGGCCAATATTAATTTCGGACTTCAACAAACACTGAAACACTTTCAAAAAAAGAAGTGGACTGTTCTTGTGCTTCCAAAGCAGGGTTCACTTAAAGATTTCAACTGTCTTTCTACCTCAGAAATGTTAATAACCTGCATTTCAACTTAAGAATTCCAGAGATGTGAGAACTTTCCTGGATATCTGATTAATTACGCAAAGAGAAAAGTGAAGGGTGTTAAGAAGATCTTATCAAATATGCATATCAAAGCAGCAACAACCCAGTCTTCTTTTAAAGGCCTGGGAAGTAGGAAACACTGCACAATCAGCAGTAACCTTTTCTATTGCAGATGTAACAATAAGACTGGCTAATTCACAAAGGCAAAAGTATTCAAGAGCAAGTGTTTGTAACTATATCTGCTTGAAAGAAAAATGCATGTTTACCATTCCTTGGAATGCTGCTCCAGCAACTTGTCCAATCTAGAAGAAAAATGAATTTGGTTAGGTATAATATATTTTTTTTTTTTAAAAAAAAAGCATATTGTGTTTGCTAAAAGCATCAATGTAGTAAAGAGAAAATATCAATAACAAATGCAGAAGTAGTCCAGCCATTCGTGCTGTAGGAGCAAACACAATTCTTTGTCTTAGAGTACCTTCAATGAAAGTTTAATGTACATGTGCTGAGGTCAGAACAGCCTGATACAGCCTGAAAATGGACTGGAAGTCTATCTCATAAGGAATGAGTGGGCAAATCTGAGCCACTGAGAGAACCAACACCTAGCCTTGTTTTATTTTCACTAGTGTTGTATAGGAAGAAACGTGAATGCTTTTGCACTTTTAATTTGCCTCTGAAGTGGACAAGGACATCAAACTGGAACATGCTGCTCAGATAGGTTGTGGAGTCACACCATCCTCGGAGACAGTCAAAAGCCATCTGGACATAGTCCTGTCCTTGGATCTAGTTGGCACTTCCTGGGCAGGGAGGCTGGACAAGGTGACCACCAGAGGTCCCTTCCAACCTCAGCCATTTGGTGGTGCAGTGATTCTGTCAACACCCATAAACTTCTAACCAGTAACACACACATAAGCAAAAGCATGAAAGGAAAAAAAAAAAAAAAAGAAGATATAATTAAATTGGTGAAAGTGCTAGTTGATACATCAAAAAGACAACATATGAATTTTCATTGACTAATATATAGAAAGAAAGGAGTTATTACAGAATTTAGAGCGTAAGAAATGAGATTTAGAGTACGAAATAGAATAAAAAGAGGCAAAACACCTAGTCCAGTCTGAGGCTGCTCTGAAATAGGAGGACACTGTCTGCAGAGATAAAACTAACTGGAGAGGTCTTTCACAGGCTGGCTTGACACTGCTGCTCATAAGTAATAAAAAATGCATTCTTTAGGGAATTTGCTGGAGTGTAGCTGCCTTCCATGGGGACTGCAGAAAGTAACAAAGGCCATTTCCTCAAGTCATGAAAATAAAAATAACCCAGCAAGTTACCCTTCTCCCTTAGGTCCTCTCTTCTCTAGATGAACATGAAGGGAATGGAGAACAGCATGGAAGCGTGTAGCACAAAAGACTGGTTTTTTGTCATTACTTCTGGCTATTTTTGCTAACAGGGCCAAACCAGCTCTTGGTTAGCATGACTGAATCTTCCACATTATTATTTGAATTGTCATACTAGGAAATAACTCAACTGGATTCCCGTATTTGACCTACTAAATAATCAATTATTTGTACAATGGAGCACTGCCACCAAGAGACATCAAAGTCTCGCACACCAAAGTATCCAGTATGTATTAGGGCATTCTTCTATGTTGTGTAAGATACAGAAACAAATCCCACCAGCTTGCAGAAGGGAATTCTGCCCATTGCCCACACTGTGCAGGAAGGGGCAGGATTTTGTAATCATCAACACAGGCTTTAAGCATCTGAAGTACTCCACTCTTCCAAAAATAAACTATTTCGTGAGTTCAGAAGTGCTTCTGAAGCTTCGGGTCCTTTTCTGTCCCCAAATCTATGATTTAGGAACATGACTACTGCAGATTACCAGGTGTCCATTAAAGGGAGGCTAGGATAATCACAAATGCCTGGCTAGCAATGCTTTTTCTGTGCCACTAGAAGCAGTAGGATTTGAAAACACGCAAAATCCATGTGTTTGCAGAGAATCTTTTGCGGGAAGCTCTCTTAGACAGGTTTCCAAAATACTGCATAGAGTGAGAACTTCTTGGCTGCTTGTCATAAGCCACACATTGCTAATGCTGAGTGAAAGGGTTTGAGCAATAGCAGCATCTATCTGAAGCAGGCAGATTGGAGCTACATCTTTCCAGTCCCCAGAAAGCTCTGCACAGCCCTTCAGTATAGAAACAGAACTGCTCCAAAAGCTAAGATTTGGGGGTACTCTGGCAACACAACACATTTATTTAATGGGATGGTGTGAATGCAGCTTGCTGTGAGGGTGCGAGAGAGCAGGGATGCACCCGGGGTGAGATGCCACAGACCCTGCTGGGCAGTGCTTACACCTAGAGGTGCATTGCCACTGTCCCAGAGGCAGGCGAGCAGGGCAGTGACAACACAGGGTCCTGTCAACAGCCCAGTGCTCACCAGGCAACGGCAAGGCAACACCAAGGTACAGTCAGGAAATCCAAACAATAACCCAGGAACAAGAGTAGAGGCAGACACTCCTTCAGCAGGGCTCAGACAAGAACTACTAGCCCAGGACTTGGCTTAAATGGAGCCATCTGTCAGGAGGCGTGGGAGGGTCTCAGGCGAGGCCGGTCAGGGCCATCAGGGACTATTTGTGCCCTCAGGACCTCTGTATGTAAGGTGAACTCTTCTGCACCTAATAATCATGTGCAAAAAATATTTGTCATTCAAACTGAAGTGCAAATCTCAGAAATGGAAAATGGAAAGTACTGGGCTGTAAAATAATAACATGCTGCCCTTTGCAAGCTTAGCTCACTGTGACAGAGGTGTTTTTGTATTTCCCAATGAAATTCTGTGACGTAGCTAAATTGATTTACAAAAGCTTTTAAAACAGAAATGTGTTGGATTTAAAAAACTGCTCATTTTCTAGTACTCTCACAAAACGGAGGTTGTATGCACCCTTATTAGGACAATAGGCAATTCATCAAAACAATGGTGCTTCTATAATGTGAGCTGTTGGTAGCACTGTGCAGAAAACATAGAGCAGGAGCAGGTGCCTGAGCCTTAAGGAAAATTCAACAGTAATGCCTCTATCCTGTTTTGCATTTCCAGGATATGTGAAATTACCTCATTAACTACTGCTAGCTGCAGTGGTAGCACAGGTGAGGCACTGACACTGTCTCTGATTTATAATTCTCACTCACCCAGCCTGTACTGGGAATTTACATCACCATCTACCTTCTTTCCTGCTCGTCTGTATTGTCTTCTTTCAGTAACCAGTTATCTTGGGGTTTTTTTACAGTAGTGCTTAATAAATTAATTTCCCTAAAAAGACTAAGAAGTCCTGGAATTCTGCCAGCATTTGAAGGCACCATCACAGTGTGACATTCTAAAACAGTGTTGTTGAGGGTGAATGCAAGATCCAGCTCCAAGAGAAGACTGACACTTGCCACCAAGATCTGCCTACGTTACTTATAGCTTATAATGTCTTGTGCTGGTTGTTTTGCCTGTGATTTGGGATATATATAAAAACAACATGTATGGAAAACTTTCCATTCTCTACCATTCAGTGATGTTGTTTTTTTCTTTTTTCAAATGATTGGGGACCATCTTATATCAGTCAGTTTTGGTCCCCTGGAACAATGAAAACCTCTTTAAAAAACAATAAACTTGCTTGAAATTTTATCTGTTCACTAAAAGAATTTGCTGACAGCTATTGCCTGTTCGTAGCTTTTATTACTTTCTTCCTACATTTTTTAATAAAATTTACATCTGCAATATATCAATAGGCACATGATCAAGTTTATTTATAAAAAGAGTATGTACTAGATGGAAAAAATCAATACACTAAATTTGTACCCTAACAGCTAATTTACAGTAGCATTTGATATTAACTTCATATAGTTGCCTCATCATTCATGGGCAGTGTTTCCAAGAAGGAAAAAAAAAAATAAAGCTTCTCTGGTGTTAAGGCAACAGGAACTATACAGAAGAACTTCTGTAACTGATATGTGTTTTTTAAAAAAAATAAAAAGTCAACTAAACTTCTACCCAGAATTACTGCTTGTGTTAACTATGGTCTTGAATCGATGACACCTCGAAGTCTTATCACATATAAGTAAATAGCCAGAAAGCACTATTTTCAAGCCTAGAGGCAAAATAACATATAGGCAACCATAAACTTTTTAAGAAGTATCATTCTACAGTCATTTTCCAGTACTGCTCTAGAAATCAGCTTATCTTTTTTCTCACAGTAAAGGTAACTTTCTATTACTTAATTTCATACACCTCACTTCCCTAGAGATTGTCCAAAAAACAGTAGATCACAGTCTTCTTCTGACCCAACAACAAAATATGTGTTAATGACTGAAAAAAACCCCTAAATGACAACATTTCTGAAATTTTAGTAATCCTTCTAAGGAACATGGCTTCTACCTAGAATCTTTTTACTTTGAAACTATTTATATGAATAGACTACTTTGCTCTTAGGCTAGAAAAAAAGTTCAGTAGCACAGGAAAAAAAAAAAAGAAAAGAGCAATGAAAAGGACACGCCAGATTACATGACACTTACATTTCAATTGGCGACCCAAATATTAGCCTCCTTCTACTCCAATTTCAATTTCGTTGTGTTATCAAGCATAACACCATTTCAGAGGAACAATACCATCAACACTAGATCTACCACACGTGACAAGCTTACATTTATAAATTATTGTAACACATCAGTATTTTCATAGGAATATCAACGTGGAAATCATAAATCTGAATGTTAAATTTTGTATCTCCTCTGCATGGCACCTTTTGTCTATATGTCTGATAAGGTTAATAGTAATTTTAACAAGACTTTTATAGATAAAACATTTATGGCTGAAATACCTCAAATTAACCCTTGATATTTTACACAGTAGTACAAGAGGAGAAAAAAAAAAAAAAAAGAATACAGTGATTTTGAAAATATGTCTCTTTCTCAAAAAGTCCATTTACTTTTTGAGGATCTTCCCTACTGCCAAAGAATATGAATGCTGAAGCTTCTGAAACACTGGTGACATGGCAGAAAAGCTTTAGTGGAGATTTTATTTTAATTTCAAACTCATTAACTTCCTGAAAACAACAGTTTTTGAGCAGGAAGCTGGCATTCCATCACTGAAAATGTAATTTATGATCCTGAACTGAGACAAGTCCCCAGTACGCAGGCAGAAGTTAGAGATGAGAGATAGTGCTGGGCTCCATGAAAAGAGACCTTTAAATAATACACAATAAATACAAATGTAGTCTTCTTTTAAAGCCTAGTTCTACAGCTGTGCTCAAAAAAGCATGAACCATGAACCACGAACCATGAACCACATGATGAATGTGTGTAAATGTTCACTGAGACTTAGAGTAAAGGTCAAAGTATATAATATCAGTCAATCAGTCAAGCAACTGCTTCCATTGATTTTCACAGATAGCTCTTTGGATGCACAGATGGAGGATTCAAAACATTTGCTGCTATAAACTACGAAGCACCACAATGGTCCTTCCTCATACTGCAGCTTTGTACTTCACATGTCATCTTAGTATCTCATTCTTGAAACATGATGAACCATTCTTTATTATATTAACTTCAAGTAGTTCTTCAGAGAGCTCTTCAAAGTTCTTCAAGTAAAATTATTTGTATGTGAAGTTGTATATATGAATAATTTTACAGGATCAAGACATGTAAGTATTTGGGACGTGCACTATGTGTAAGGTATATTGAAATTGTGTGGTTGAACTTGGTCCTACATTTGAGAATATAATATACAAATAGATAAACTTTTCAAATTTACATATTATCATTTCTTAAACTTCTATTAACACTAATTGATAGGTTGCTTTGATGTGCTGACACTATGGGAATCATCTTGTGTCAAGAAGAAAATACAGAAGCAACTGCAGTAAGCCTTAATGATTTGGAAAGTATTCAAGCATCTATCTCAGCTATCAATGTTTTTACTATTACCTGTCACCCTTCTCAGCCAGCTCCCACTTCTCAATTTGGCTGGGTCTTCTTTCCTATTATAAACTTTTTCAGTGGACTATCCAAAGCAGCAAACTTTGTTTCCTTCATGTGTACAGTACCTGAAAGAACCTCAGAACTCTTCAGTAACAAGAGCAACTTCAAAAAACTTGTAATTCAGACCATTGAATTTCAACAAGATTTTCTTCTTCCTCTGCCTGAAGAAATAGGTCTCAACTCTTGAGAAAAAATTTTGCTAAAAAGTTCAATTAACTGTGTAGAAGCTTAAGAACCAAAGAATAACTATGAAAACTAACACTTTTTAGCAGAAAAAGGCACCAATTATTTCCTTGAATTTTTATCTGAATAGCAGTCTGCTTTCCAATTTGCTATAGTTTTCAGTAGTTTTGCACATATTAAGATGCTTATACATTAACATTTCCTCCCTCTCTGTCATTACTGAACGTTTTTAAAGATACCAACAGAGAAATACAGCAATTTCAGTTTCACATAAAACAGCTAAAGATTGAAATGGATACCTTTCCAGACCATTTTCTATTGTCTTTTTAGGTAAGTTTGGCACATGGCAAGACTTTCATATTGCAATTTGACCATGTCTTTAGGTTCAGAATTAGTTCAATATATTTGTTCCCTCGTCGTAGACACAATGTATGTCGGTATTTTCCCTTACGCAGATCAAATGCTCTCAAACTGTGAGGTTAGCTTTCCTGATGTGATTTAGATCTCTTCTAGAGCAAGATGTACCAAGCCCAGGGAAAACACCAAAACCAACACTCAGTTTCTCTTACTTTTCTCCATTTGGGATACAACAAACCTAATTTATGATTAATAGAATAGGTGGTTCTGTTTTTTGCTGATTTCCAAGCAGAAGCAAGCTGGCAAAGCAAGAAACAACAGCAGGTATGTACATCCAGATGTATCTAACATAACAGTGTGCTACTTCTAGAGGACTATTAGAAAGAAGTTAATGCACAGACTTGTTTACCTCAGCAGATGAAACATATCAGACTGGTCTTATTTCGCAAGTTTTTGATTATTCCTTTTTTCCCCAAACTTAATGACACTTTTATCAATAAGCCATGAAGTCACCTTTCCAAAGGTATGTATTGGCTATCTGTTAGGGGGAGAATAATTAAGCAGAAAGTTGCTTGATGCAGGATTTCTGGAACAGCTAGATTGTCTTCAACCTTGAAATTGCATATTTTAAACTGGACACTCAAGCCAGGTATGCAGGTATCCAGATATGGGATGACAAGTCATATTAAGAACCGAAGCTTGAAAACTAATCACATAATTAGAATTACTTGCCCACAGTGGTAGGCCAGACTACGCATGAAATAAAAGATTAGGAAGAGAAAGGATTAAAACAATGCATCAGTCTGCCTGCTAAAATGATTTGTTCCTTATTAAACAACATCTAGTGCTCAATCTGATCTTTTTTTAAGCTCTTTTTAAAATTAAGGACATATTTATTCCCTTAGGTCAAGATCCCCAGCTCTCTATTCCTATGTCAGTGACATCTTCAGCTAGCGCCAATGCCAGGTCTTGAATTACAGATAACAAATATCTTACTAAAAAGGCTAAATATACTTAATGTTTCCCTATTTCTTAAATCTTAACTTTATTTATTAAAGTGTTCTTCATGAAAATATTCTATATTTGTTTGGAATACTGTTTTATTTTAATGTGGAAAACCGAATTAGGTATTACAAATTTTCAGGTGTTCTGATTAATCCCTCCTCTTCTCTGTAGCAAATCCCTCCTTTTCTTCCAGTAAACAATGCTGTTTCCTTACTCAGACTTCATCCTAAAAAAATATCATTCTTTAGTTTAGCCAGGACTCACCCAGTCCTATAAAAACAGCATTTCTTAGCCTTTGCATAAGCTGCTGTTAGCAGAGTCAACTTCATCTTCAGTAAAAAGCTTCCAAAATTGTTTATGTGAGAACCAACGAATTTGTGATTGTGCTCCTACTAGACGCTGAGTGTTTTAAAGCAACTTTTTGTAGAAATACACTTGTTCATATATTTCTTATGTCAGCTCTCGTTCTTCAAGATAAACCTGCTTACAATATTCAGAAGTTTTGGAAGTTTCAAAACTTTCCTTACTAGAGCTTAAGAAATATTTTCTTCTTTTTTCTTTCTTTTTTAGCTAACCTTTATTCATGTTACTGGTTTTGGATAACAGGGAAAGATCCTTTTTTCCATAAAAGGGTTCAAAAGACAAGTAGTTTCAAATATAATTTTGAAGTAAGCAAGAATGAGGCTTGAGAATTATGTTTTTCTCAGTTTGACAGTCAGTAGTTCGGAGCAGCTTCTTTTCATAGAATCATAGAATCTTAAGTGTTATGCTCTACAAGAAGAAACGGCCTACAATATGTGTAAATAAAATAGTAAAATCAAGCACTTCGAACTGTGAAAATCAAGGATTTGGAGCAGCATTTGTGATTTTAATTTTTTTCCACTTTAGATATACATTATTTATCATAAACTATCATTACACAAATAATTTGAACATTTTCCACATAGTTCTGACTCAGTGTGTAGCCATTACTGAAGTGAGTAAATATTTAGTGGCAAACTTCAACCCATCTTTTCCTGTAAGAACCTTTACCAAAATTGAGAGATCCGAGGAATATAATACAATGTTGCATTGGCCAGTAACCAGTTAGGAAAAAAGAAATTTTTAATATTCTCCCACATCAAGTGCCCTTGAATATATATAACATTTATTTATACAACTGATCAAACATGCTTTCTCTAGGGATGATGTTTTTCCTTCTGGGACTATACTGTAGCCTAAATTCTAAACATGTCAAAAAATGTTGAACATGGAAATCCACACTGCTCGGTGCTCCCAGTAGCCTTCAGTACTGCAAGGCAGTCTGTAACGGATAGAAATGAAGGAGACATTTCATCTTGTGCACGCAGAAGAGCATAATAAATACATAATAAATGCAAAGACATTTTCCTTCAGGATCAGTTTCCTTCAGAAACAATTTGTTCTTTATAATCTAATAGAATCTACAAAAGAATTAAAAAAGGGTAGAAAGTCTTCTGAATGTAATGATGAAGATATGAAGAGGGATTCAGATATTTTAGTGGCTAGAGAGTTAGCACAACATACACACACAAACCCTTAATTTAAAAATAAAAGAAGGAGTTGTCCCGGTTTGAGGTAAAACAGGACCAATTTTCTGTTCGGTAATTTTAGTTTGCAAATAAGCCTCTTCTAACCGAACTCTCTGAAATTAATGGTGTATTTTTAGGACTGTTGTCCACTTCCAGAGACTGATAAGACCTGATTATTTACAATTTATGCCAAGGAATGGTATGCAGAGAGGCTTCTGCTTTTACTTATTGCTATAACAACCAAGGCCAGCTCACTTTTGTTATTTGACCCATTGGAGGGTCAGAAACGGAAAAGTGCAGAGGGATTACACCCGTGGGGAGAAGCAGACAGGGCAGGAGACCTAAAACTGTCCATCTGGGATATTCCCTCCCATCTGCATCATGCTCAGTATAAAAGCTGAAGGATCAAAGGGTCAGCCTCTTTCTTCAATGGCCAGCATCCCAAGGAGGATTCTGTCTGTTCATCTGCCTTTGATCCTGATCCATGTGTTCCTGAATCCAGATCTGGAATCCAGTTCCTGTTCATCACAGGAGTCCTGTCTGGGACTTCCTCAGTGCCTGCCAGTGATGCAATTATCATCTTGGGAGCATAATACAGTTTTTTATATATTGTATATACTTCACTATTTTCTTTCTATTATTTTATTAATATTTTCATTAAAGTAGTTTGGTTTCTTCTAAACTCCTAAGACTCTTTCTCTCTCCTCTCCTTGGAGAGAGGTGGCCGAGAGCATCTGTCATTTGTCTCAGTGACCAGTGTGGCCCAAACCACAGTAGGACTGAAGAACAGTTAGCAAAATTCCCTAAAGGCCTTTCTATTAAGTAACATGACAGATTCTTTTATTAATAACATTATTCCGATATTGTTTCATAAAACTATTGAATGCATTCCTGTTAATATTCAAACTTGTCCAGAAGCACATGCCACTTCACAAGTTTTCTTATGGGGTTTCTTTTTAACATTCTCCGCATATCATTAAGTGATTAGCTGAAAACCACTAAGCTGCCACAGACAAACCTTCAACAGACACACAGAGGGGAATTACTGACGCCTGTTCCCAAGATGGGACCTGCCACTGAGGTCTCTGTCTCACTGTGCACAGCAGCCATCAGCGCCCAGGGGAACATGCGCTCCAACAGCCCCAACGCTGAGGAGGGGCATCCGAGTCACAGATGATAGGACAAGGGGTAATGGCTTCAAGTTGCCTCAGGGGAGGTTCAGGTTAGATATTAGGAAATATTTCTTTACTGAAAGGGTTATCAGACATTGGAATGGGCTGCCCA
>JAOTQQ010000001.1:190508769-190522201 GCA_026546715.1 Gallinago undulata | reverse complement strand
CTCTACAACTACCTGAAAGGAGGCTGTAGAGAGGTGGGGGTCGATCTCTTCTCCCAGGTCACAGATGATAGGACAAGCGGCAATGGCTTAAAGTTGCGCCAGGGGAGGTTCAGGTTAGATATTAGGAAATATTTCTTTATCAAAAGGGTTGTCAGGCATTGGAATGGGCTGCCCAGGGAGGTGGTTGAGGCACCATCCCTGGGGGTATTCAAGAGACGAGTTGACATGGTGCTCAGGGATATGGATTAGTGTTGGGTCGGTGTTGTTTTAGGTGTGGTGTTTGGTTTGCGGTGGTTGGGGTTTTTTTGTGTGTGTGTGGGGTTTTTATTGTTTCGGGGTTTGGGGTTTTTTGTGTTTTGTTTTTTTTTTAATTTTTGTTGGTTGGACTAGATGATCTTAAAAGTTCCCTTCCATCATGGGTGATTCTGTGATTCTGTGATTCTGAGAGCACAGCTCAGCTTCTCAGGCAAGGTGGCTATGCCTCTGGGTGCCCCTCTTTTAAGAAGCCTCAAAGAAGAAGCCTTGTTTAAGAAAGGGCAAAACACCTCATGGCGGTGTGATGGGTGAGGAAAAGAAGTGAGGGAACAGTCCTTTGATCACCAGGTTCAGTGGAGAAGGAGGGGAGGAGGCATTCCAGGAACCTGCAGCTCATGGGGAGACAACCCCCCTGCTGCAGCCATGGGAGGACCCCATGGCACAGGAGGTGGTTATTACCTGAAAGAATAATTTGCTATTGTTGATTATTACCTGCCATGGAGAGCACACACTGGAGCACAGGAAAAGCTTGAGGAGGGAAGCACAGCACGGAGATGCTATTATGGACTGACCACAACCCTCATGCCCCATTATTCTACAAAAGGAATATTTTAAGAGGTCTCTCTTTATGAATTTTGTTTATGCTCAAGCTAACTAGATCAATTTTTTTTATTCTATTTGATAAAGAAAAATACATTAATATACTTCACACTGACCTTTCCAATGGATTATTCAGCCTGGAGAAGAGAAGGCTCCAGGGAGAGCTTAGAGCAGCTTTCCCATATCTGAAGAGTGCCTACAGGACTTTTTACAAAGGCATGTAGTGATAGGACAAGGAGGAAAACTAGAAGAGGGGAGATTTAAATGAGATACTAAGAAGAAATTCTTTACTGTGAAGGTGGTGAGACACTGGAACAGGTTGCCCAGGGAAGTCGGGGACATCTTATCCCTGGCAGTGTTCAAGACCAGCCTGGTGGGGCTTTGAGCAACCTGCTCTAGTGGGATATGTCCCTGCCCATGGCAGGGGGGTTGGAACTTGATGATCTTTAAGGTATCTTCCAATCCAAACCATTATATGTTTGATTGTATGATTCTATGGTTTCCACTTTATCAGGTGTACCTAATAACAGTCTTAAACCTAATTTTAACTCTATGAAACCTGTTAGACATCTCAGGTAAAAAAATGTCAGAAATATTTAATTCATGTAATATTTTTCATGCATTATCAGAAACTGTCTATATTTTTTTCCAATTAACATTTTTTAATTAAGTCTTTCCAGAAACATGTAATTACAGATCAAATCATAATTTGTGAAAGTTAGAAAGAAAGTTCCAAATTGCCAGCTGTCAAGTAGCAGATAATTGCCAGTGAAATCTAAGGAAATAATTGTTTTTTTTAAAACTTCTTAGTACTTTTCAGTATTTCTTAAAATGTAATTACAAAGAAAACCACATATGTCTGAATTTGTCTACACTGCTATCCCAGAAACTTCTGATCTGGGCTGGATGTGATAGTGAACTAACTATTCTTGGCAACTTTGCCTTAGGAAGTTCTGCTTTTCCTAACCCATGAGACCGATTTTCAGAGCCCTCCCTGCACTGCACTCTGGCTCAGGTATCCAGCTACCTGCATTTCAAGTACATATTTTAAAACCAACTTGGCATCTCTAATCTACACCAGTGTCACAGAAATAACTGCCACTTAGACCTACTCGAAGATTATTTGGGTGCATACAACACAGCAGCTGCTGTTGTTTCTATCTTAATATCATTAACCTATGAAAATACATTCAACATAACCGCAGCCTGCCACGCTGAACTTCATAAAGTAGTTCAAATCATTGTTTGCTGCAGGTCATTAAGAAACTAGTAAACAGACTATTTAACGATGATGCTAATGTAAATTTTCCATGACAGCAGTCACTGGTATCCTGCTGACAAACGATAATGTCATTGCAATGTGTCCTTAGAGCTCAGTAATTACTTCCGTATTCGTAAGTGTATTTGGCTGAAAGTTTACCTGATTTGAATGTGAAAACTCTCAGTAATGTTTACACAGGCTACCTGTGTCAGGCACATGTATGACATGAATATGTTTGAAATACCTCTAAAGAATTAATCTGTTTACGTGGGGCATTACACTGCCTCCTTTCCACCACACAAGATTCACAAGATTCTTCCTGAAATATGGCATTATTAAACTATTGTTTTAGCTCCTTAGCTTACAAGATAATGTAATAAGAAAACATTTCTAGAAACAAAAAATGAAATACTTCCAAAGAACTGCAATAAAATAGGTTTAAAAGCATCCTGTCTACCTGTGTGAAACAGACTTTTGTTATTTCAAACGTCGCCAGCATAGTTTGAAGTGTATTTTTATGATGATTCTTTCAAGCTGCTTTTAAACCTTCTAAACTACTTGAAAAACAACATCTGAATTTTAGTAGTTAAGACACAATATCTAGTATTTCTAAATGAGTTTATATAATAATATGTCACAACCTGATTAAATTTACCTCCAAGTACATAAAGAAATAAATAACATGTCAAATACAGTATCAGTGATTACAAAGGAGAAGTTGTATAAGATGGGGTTAGTATATAAAGATAGGGATATAAAGATAGGGATATAGGCATAATAGGGAATGCAAAGAAAACAGAACATTTGGCCTAACTAAGGACTACAGAAAAAATGGAATCGATGTGTAAATGGTGAACTTATAAGCACCTGAAGAATAATAAAAACAGCCAATATGGATTTTTCAAGAACATACTATGTCAAGCCAAGCTAATCTCCTTCTTGGACAGGATAACTGCAGTAGTGGTTAAGAAGAAGAATAAATTTGCTGTATCTTGAGTACAGTAAGGCTTTTAATATTTTTCAATATTAAATTCTCACAGGAAAGTGAGGGAAATGTCACCTACATGAAAAGAAACCACCAAACATAAAGACTGTGACTGCCTGAGAAGCTTTCTCGAAGAATAGTTATTGGTATCAAATGGGTATTTTCTCTCAAGCTGGTTCCCCCAGAGATCCCAGCCCCAACTCCCTTCATTTTTTTCATTAAAAATATGCATTACAAATTAAATGGATAAAATCTGTAAATGAAACCAGGATGTATTAGGGTTACAGAAGTCTGGAGAAGAACTTCAGAATTCAAAACTGTTGTAATAAAGGCATACTTCAGAAATTAAAAAATAAAGTTCAGAGCACAATAAGGAGAAGTGAATACCTAAAATGCCAAATGAGGAAAATCTGCAAGTTTAAATGTGTTAGAAATGATCTGTGAGTCAACAATGCAGTATTACTGCAAAGGAAGGAAAGGGAAAATCTTGAGTTGACAAGAATTTTGTAGGTAAGATAACGGTAAGGATAATTTTCTTCTACTTGTTTCCAGGGAGAATGCAGCTGAAGCAGTGCAAGCAGTCTTCAGTGCCATACTCCAGAACACACGTAGTCACTCCGGAAAGAATACAGCAGAAAACACCAAGAAAGAGGAGAGATCTGAGAACACATTATCTATGAGGGAATGCTGCAGAAAAAGGGATTCTAGACACGTTTAAAGTTTTGACAAATCTTCCAGGATATGGAAATTTGTTAATAGGAAAAACAATGATCAGTTGTTATCAATTGCTCATGAGAAAGAAAAATAAAAAGAACCCAGTTTAACTTGCAATAAAGACTATATAGGTCATATATTATGAAAAAAATTGAGAGAAAAAAAAGCTTGAACAGGACACCCTCGGAAAGCCTTTTGGCAGAAATTCTAAAAAAAACGTACTAGATAAAAATCTCTGTGGGAAGCTCTAGCGTATTTGATCTTTTCCCAGTGCCAGGTGACTGGACTATGTAACCTTTGGAAATCTATTCCATCCCTGCATTACTAATTCAATGACTACATGATGTGCTTTAGCAAGGGGCATTTATGGATTTTCTTTTTAAATGAGTGCTCTATGTGACATAAGGTTAGATAATTTCACCCTTTTGCAGAGTAGTATTTTCTTACCCCAAAGGCACCCCTGCTTCCCTTGCACTTATTTACAGATTACAGTGCTATTCAGCACAGCTCAAGACAGAGGAAGTTGCCATAAAATGTATTTTGATAATTTTTATCAATATGTCTACATGAATGATCAGGACAAAATTTGACCTGTTTTAAAAGATGCTCCGTGAATAAACTTTCTATGAATAATCCCAAGCTTCACAGAGTATGAATCACTGTGTATTAAATATTAAATAAATCAGCAGCTTTAAAATTAATTGCTTTTAGGGGATTTTAGTGCTAGATGAGATCGTTACAGCACTGATTTGCTTCATATAACTTCACCTAGTGATATAACAGATATACCCATCTTGATGTTGGTTAGTCTAAGTCATCTTCATTATACATTTTTAAAAGAAAAAAAATAACAGGATAAAACCAGACATGTCTTGAATATCAGAATACTTGTGGGAACACACACTTTTGAATAAATACCAGGTATGTTTACAGCACTTAAGGCATCAAAGGCTGTTCTGATTTCTTGGAAAACAGATTCTAGTTCTACAAACACATAGCACGTGGCTATAGCTGAATGGCAGCAATTATCCAATCTGCAGCTTTTGCAGTGTGGGGGACGGGTGCTGGAAGCTCACTAGAGCTGAGGCAAACAGACAGATTTATTTGAGATGAACTTTAACCCTATAATAGAATAATGAAAGTTCAAATGCAAAAAAACCCCAAAACTGTGGACTGAAAATGCATCTTCAAATGCAGACAATATTGTATGAGCTCTAATTAATGTGAAAATTAAGCAGAAAATACAGTTTGTGTGTGTGTATGTGTGTTAAGAAAAGCATTAGATTGCTTGATCTTTTTTTTTTCATGGAGTCGAGAAATAGTTTCATGTAACTCAATAATGCTTTGATATAAAAGTATAGATGGTACGATGGCAGCATATTTCTTTCTCAAACATGCAGATACGGTCTGTCAGAAACTGGGAAAGGTAAGACTAGATCATGGGACATAGGTGAAAAGTATCATTGTTATTGGCAATAAACCTCACTAAAATGAATTTTTACGAGCAATTTGCTGTTTCAAACTGCAGTTACACTCTGTAAGTATAATTTTGTAGAAACAGCATTTAAGGTTTCCTGGTTATTATGCTTGAAAGATTTTTTATCAAATTTGCTTCACTTCATGAGTTAAAAAGACAGAGTGGAGGCTTCTCCTCAGTAATTTCACTATCTCCCATCTGGACTTCAGACTTGTCCTTTTTGGTCATCCAACATTGTCGACACTGAGGCTTCTGCAGCTGGAGCTGATGTGGTAGCACACACAAGCCACTGAGAAACCTTCCACACTAGGAAGGGTGGCAGCACTAGGGAGGTGAACAAGAGAAATGAATTAAAAAATTGCCACCTTCAAGCGAAGGGTTTTGTTGTTTGTTTTTTTTTGTTTGTTTGTTTGTTGTTTTTTTTTAAGAGTAAATGACAATTAGGTCAATACAGCAAATTGCTCTGGGTAGTGAACAGATGCCATTTTTATACTGTTCTGATATCTTTCTCACTCTGCTGCTTAGACTATGTCACAGAGGTTATAACTAAACATCTTAATGAGAATTAGTAAGAAAATTAAAAATTTTTTCCATCAATTGTTGGAAAAGGAAACAAAAAATGTTTGGCAGGGGAGAATTTTAATTTTTTTCATGGAAGTCATGCAATGTTTTGACATGTTTCGTTTTTTTTCCTTAATAGAAAGCAAAGAAACTGTCTTTTTGATTTAGGGAAAAACAATTTGTTATTCATAATAACTCGCATTCTAAATATCTGTAATTATCTAAGTCAATTTCCTGTTTCCTGATTATTTTCTTCTGGTTTCTTCCCATCTTATTCCACACTGAATTCAGTTTCACTGCAGTTTTAACTGGCAGAGGGAGAAGGAGGGGGATTATTACTGTGGCTATTGTTTACTTACTGTTGTTTCCTTAAAAGATGTAGAACTAACATCCTATTCCCAATTTAAAAAGGCAGTACTTAACTAGTACATGATTCAGAAGGGCCATATGCATGCCTCCAATGCATAGTAGAGGGACATAGGGGTGAATGGCTTTTCTTAACCTTTCAGGGAATGACCAGGTTGCCCAGACGTTGGGTGATTACCAGACAGACACCTCAAATATACCCAAGGGAACCCTTCCTTTGCTACTTTAGAAAAGTACTCAAATGAATAAGTATAAAAAAAGGAATAAAATACACTTAAATACAATTTCATGTAAAGTTACTGATGGTCTAACTCATATAATACCTAAAAGACTAACAATAACTCATTTCAAATTCAGGAATTATTATAAACAATGGGCAGAAACCAGTACTAGCAAAAGTTCATCTTTTTTCACTGTATAAACAAGACCAGCTGGGCTCAAGTGGAATGCATTTAAGTTGGTGCATTTTCCCCGCACACACATCTCTAATTGATGAGGAAATTGCCCCATCCTTCAGAATTGCTTGGCATTTTCTACTGCAATAAGCTGTACTTAGGAAAGAAACATTGCTTCAAATTTTCATACTTTCTCAGGTACATCCCATGATGCAGCCCAGATTATAAATCTGGGCCAGGAGAAAGCTATTACACCATTAAAAATGTAACAAAGATGCGATCAAATTTAAAGGGCATAGATTCCAATTTTTCTCTTGTATCAAATTCTGAGGGACTTAAGTTGTCTGGGAAATGTTGCAGAAGAATCTCACAATACTAATTGATTGAGCAATAAAATGACAGATTAAATTCCATATTAAAAAAAAATAATGCAAAGCAGGGCACATGGGAAAAATAACCTTAACTATACGTACACAATGATAAGCTCTAAATTAGCTATTACCACTCAGGAAAAAGATCTTGAAGTCTTTGTGGCTACTTTCCTGAAAACATTGTCTACATGCTCAGAGGGAAATGGCATTTTAGGAATGATTAGGAGAGGAAATGAGTAAAACATAAACCAGTTTTACACCTGAAAAACTGTGTCCTACTCTGTGTGTCCGATTTTTCAGAAATCCATAAGAAGCAGAGAGAATAGTGGCAAGGAGGATTGGTATATAGTATATGCTCTATACCAGGATTGGTATATAGACTGTAGGAGGATAGAATAGATGGAGTAGGATTCTTCATACTTGAAGAGATGACTGATGGATGATATTAAAAGGTATACAAAACTATGGATGACATGGTACGGTAAATGATTTTTACCTCTTTTTTTTTTTTTTTTTTTTTTTTTTTTTTTAAGAGAAGTGCCAGGAAATGGCCAATATAAAATAAGGTTTAAAACAAACTAAATAAACTTTCTTAGAATGGGATTAAAGAGCCCATTTGCATAGGATGCTGTGGCCATTGGAAGTAAAAATATAAGGAAATAACAACTGTGGGTAACTTTTCAACATGAAACTCGCTTTCTCTATTGAGTTTAGAAACCTTAAAGCCCTGGCTGTCAGTAGGTGAGAGCACTCTGCGAGGAAGAACTCCTCCAAAGTCCTTTCAAGTTTAAATGAAAGACTGCTCGGCTTCTTATACCCTTCCGTAATAAACCACTATCAGTTGATACTAGACATAGGATGCTCTTCTAAATGGACATTAAGTCTAACTTAATATGGCAGTTCTTAATTATATCAGTGTTACTACATTTTTCTCAAACTGAAATAATCCTGACTGATATCAGCATGATTTAAAGCATAATCAAGCTTTTTTGCTTTCCACAGGATGACCACAACAACCTCTTCTTTCATGATGAGAGTCTCTTACCATATCCCTGTAATTTCTGAAGGTCGGTAAGTTTGCAAAGAATGATGTTAGTGTACAGCACGGTGGAAAGGAGTGGGACTAATGGATTAATTTATTCAGAGCCAAGCACATTGTACTACACTTGTTTCAGTAACAGAATAACACTCTTGATGAGAAGCACTATTAAAAATCATTACCTGTTTTGTGTACCCTAGAATGAAAAACAAGTCAGCAAGAATGAAAATGCAAAAAAACACTGTAAAGTGATTTCCTGAAAACCAGTTCTGCTACTGAAAGGAAACTGTATCTTGTTCTGGTGCCCTGCTAATCTATTCAGCATTGCTGGTATCACTTCAAAAGGGGATGTAAGACCATGCCAAAGGGTGGAGTGTAAAAAATTCTACATAGATGATTTGTATTTTATTTACGTTTTATTGCCCAGAAGTGCTAAGCATTTCACAAAAGACATAGCCTTGTCCCAGAGTTTACAGTCTAATGGATCTATTTGACAGATATGTGAGCTACAACATTTCATAAGGCAAAAAAGGACTATGAAAGGACAGGGTGTTGAGTCAATTGTTTTCTCCATCATTCATTTATTGCTGAGGCATTTCCAGCGACCACACAGCGAAAGCTGCAATGAGAATTGCATCTGAAGCAAGGCTAATCTAAATGACTGAATCCAGTTATGGGATGGAACTCCGTGCCCAGATTGTTGTGCCATGGGGAGCCTTTGTGGCACAGAAGTTTTCCTGCTCTGAAGAAGCTCACATAGCAGCACTGGCACACAGGCCAGGGTCAGCGTGTTGTCTGATTCCATGCTATCTCTGCCCCGGTGCACCTGGAACCTGGTGGGGAGGGGTGGTGGTGGATCTTTATTTCTGTGTCTCCTGCTAGTGAAATAATTCTTCTCTTCTCCTTTCTGCACTCCTGTACTCCTAATTGCCTCAACCTAGCCTTGATAATTAGCACAGCTTCACTTTTCCCCTTCCTCAGTCAAGTCCTCTTCTCCCTCGGAAAGCTGCATGTCTCCAGGCACACGATGACACGCCTCCTTAACAGATTGTAACAGCTGGGATTTGCATTTTGGTTGCAAAACCAACCATATAAATATGAATCAAAGCTGCTACTTCAGCACATGGGCATTTATCAGTACATAGGCATCGCAAACACTGTCCATACTGCAAAGTGTCTGTCTCCTTCATACGGTGCTTTTCCCCTGGGATTCCTGTAAGGTGAATGCCTCTACTGTCTTTACCGCAGTTTTATTCCTGTTGGCTAACGTACAGGCTTCATTTCTTCTCTAGCACAGATCTTCTCATATTCTTCTGGTTCCTCCAGGGGCTTTTCATAAAGGTATTTAGTCCAAGCACAAGACTATCTGATCAAGAAAATAGCCAAAGGTTTCCAATCCTTGCCAGAGGAAAAAAAACATCATATTCATGCATCTTCTGCAGCGAGATTCGTTCTGGTGCTGCAGCAGATAGTCAACCTCTCAGCTGAAGCTCCGAAGAGCAAGACTTCTCTCATGGTGGTCCCCAGGCAAGGCCAACACAAGCTGTTAACATGCCCTAAGGCAAAGCAAGCATTTCCCACCAAGAACCAGCAGTTCCTCCCCAGACCCCCTCTAGTCTATCCCCTCCGTACTCTTTAAACATTCAATAAAATATTTTACAATAATTTCACATTTTCTCTGATACTTTGTTGTGTAATTCTAACATCTATCCCTCTTTCCCTTAATTGCTTACCACAACCTTCACATCCAGCCTTAAAGGAATTAAAGGGAGCCAGGGACTCCACTTCAGAAGTGGCTTCATGCAGCAGCTCTCCAGCAGCCACCAGGAAAACGCAAACTCTCCCTTCTGGTCTTCTCTTGCTTGGCAGTGTACAGCTGCATTGCATTTATGGGGCAAGTTTCAGGGAAGAGGGGGGAAGGAGAGAGATGTGGCAGGGGTGGCCTCTGTGAGGAGACACCAGAAGCTGCTACCATGCCAGAGAGAGCCAGTTTTGTCCACCTCCAAAACAGACCCACCACCGCCCAAAGGTGAGCCCATCAGTGACACTGGCAGCACTTGTGTGTTAATGTCTTTTAGAAAGGGTAAAAAAACACTGCACAGCAGGTACATGAGAGAGAAGTGAAATACATGGGAAAGAAACAGCCCTGCAGACACCTAGGTCATTGAAGAAGGATGGGGGAGGAGGTGCTCCAGACGCTGGAGCTGAGAATCTCCTGCAGCCCATGGCGAAGACCATGGTGGAGCAGATACCAACACTGCAGCCTGTCGATGACCCCACGCTGCACCAGGGGGAGGAGACTGAAGAAAGCAGCAGCCCACGGGGAGCCCACGCCAGAGCAGGCTCCTGGCAGGAGCCGTGGCCTGTGGAGACAAGTCCACGCAGGAACAGGTTTTCTGGGAGGAACTGTGGCCCATGGAGAGCCTACGCTGGAGCAGTCTGTTCCTGAAGGACTGTACCGTGTGTGAAGGACCACACTGGAGCAGAGGAAAAGCATAAAGAGAAAGGAGCAGCAGAGATGAAGTGCTATAGACTGACCAGAACCCCCATTTCTCGTCCCCCTGCGCTGCTCAGGGAGAGGACTCATGAAAGAGAGAAGTTGAGCCTGGGAAGAGGTGTGTGTGGGAGGTGCTATAAAGTTTCGTCTTTGTTTCTCACCATCCTACTCTATTCTTAATTGGCAATATGTTATTTTTCCCCAAGTTATGTCTGTTTTCCCTGTGATAGTAATTGGTGACTGATCTCCCTGTCTTTATCATGACCAGTGATTTTTTTCCATCTTATTTTCTCCCTTCTTCTGGTTGGGATTGAGAGAGCAGCTTGGTGGGCACTCAACAGTCAGCCAAGGTTAACCCTCCAGAGCAGCAATGAGTCTAAAAATGTTCTTCACCTTTCTTCCCTTCCAGCTTTAATCTTGCTTACATCCCTGTTATCTTTCCTGTTCCAGTTTTTCATTAAGATAAATGTGATCAATTACTTGATCATCTGGTATTCATTTCTCACAACTTACTGAAATGCGATTTTTCTCCTTTGATGCTGCAACTTATGCCTTTTAAACACAATTGCTACAGTGACCTCTTCCACTTTCTTTCTGCTCCCTTCCATAGATGCAAATATGATCCCAAGATGTCTACACAAGGGAGTGTCAAGTAGAGGATGGGATTATTTCCAGGAATAGCACTGAGTGATACCTTTGCAGGAATACTGGGTTCATCTCCAATAGTCAACATTAGAAACCAAAGCTAGATAAATGCAAGTTTTAACAAATCAGAGTAGGTAACAACTGGAACAACTTACCCAGGAAATTGATGGATTTCCTGTCTCCTGAAGTCTTTCATTCAAGACTGGATGCTTCACTAAAATATATGTTCCAACTCCAACAGAAACTACAGACTTGATGTACGAAGTGCAGAGTGAGACTCTTGGTCATATCAGATTAGACCACTGTATGAAATGGTTCCTTGTGGACTTTAAATTTCAGTTAACATGCTACATTACATTTGAAAAAGATCAAAGCATATTCCTTAGCTCAGTTGGTAGGCAGTAACTTGCTGTGGCATTATAATGGACATATGTATAAAAACCTAATCTTTTCTACATATTTGGAATGAATTCACATGAGTATGTGTCACCAAATTAACTACATGTTTTACTTCTTTCCAAGTTCACTTGCTCCTAGTGGTGAAGAACCATCCAGCCATTTAGGAATGGAAACATTATTCTTTTTTCATTACTTTTTACTTGGATTTACAAAGTAAAAAAAAATAAATGCTAAAGGATAGAAGAAACGAGGAAATTTTGGGGAGAATTTTGGGAGATGGAGACAAGACAAGGAAGAAGAAAGACAAGCAAAAGCAGAGGTCACAAAAAGCCATGAGTAAATAATGTGAAGCACAAGCCTGCAGATTCAGAAGAAGGATAGGAATCTGTAAAGGCAAAGTGAAGGGAAGGAGCAGACTTACTGAAAAATAAAAGAATGAGAATTCTGAAATGCAGGTGAAGTCTGTTTGCCATTGATCTGCAAAGAAATCTTTCAAAGAGTAATTTATTTACAGGAACTCCACACTCTTCCAAACACAAGAAGGCACAGTCACGCACAGTCACACATGCCCATGCAGAGAAGTTTATATATATATATATCTATATATATATATAGATGTCTGTTTTCAATGTTCTTTGCCTGCTCTCTGGGGTGTGTGGTTAATGCTAAGGAACTCACAATCATGCTTCAGAACTCACTGTCAGCCTCTGCAGCAATTAATGGGGGTGTCTTTCACCCCAAAACAGGAGAGCTTGGGGACACTGGCTATATTAATAAACTAAGAAAGAAAACCTGAGTGAAAGCAGGTAAAACTCTGGTCTCGGAGCAACTGTGTTTGAACACAGAGCCACAAACTTCACCTTAAAAATCAATATTCTTTCATATTACCCATTAACGTTTTAAAATTAATTTTTGGGGTCCATCGTTCCCTGTGATTTCCCAGGAATCTCTCTGCAAAGCCATATGTAAGGTGCCTTCTCTGACAATACGGCTATTGTTGGATGATTTCATTCCCTATCATTTATTATTATATATATCTTTTAATTATTAACTGCAATATCCCCAGACCTCTGGCAGCCACTCTGGGGAACTTCCAAGGCTTGGGGAGAAAAATCCAAAAGCACCGAAATGAAAGGTCTGGACACAAAATACCTCTCCGTTGTTTTTCCTATCAAAAAAAAAAAAAAAAAACCGAAGAAGAAAAAAAAAAGATGAAAGGCGGCGGCACGGGAGCAGCGAAGTTTTCCTTTCATTTGCTCTCTCTCCTTTTGGCATGAGTGCCCACAAGCGCCGGGCGCTTCCCTGCTCTCGTCCCTCTGCTCCATCCTCTGCCGCAAACCCCGACAGCGCGCAGGGGGTCCCGCTCTCCCGTGCGGAGCCCTCCGGCCTGCCCTGCCCCCCCCTCTCCGCAGCTGCTCCGCACAAGCAGATACGCCCTGCCACCTTCATTAATAATAATTGGTACTTAATAACACCAGCCCCAAGCCGCCCGGATGATGGGCTGTAGCAGCTTCACCCGCCCCGCGCAAAGCCCGGGGCCGCGACCTTGCCCGGCCCCCGACACAAACTTCCGCGCCCGCGGATGTGCGAGCGGCAGGAAGGGAGGGGTACAAGGGGGTACCAACAAAAAAAAAAAAAAAAAAAGAAAAAAGAAACAAAAGACAAGAAACCCCACCAAAATCCCCAAAACGTCGCTTTCGCCGCTAACGCCGGCGCTGCAGTGCGCCTCCGAAGTGGCGGACAGCTCCGCGGTGTGGTGCGGGGAGGTGCGGGGCGGCGCGGAACGGCAAGCGCGGAGCTGCTCCCCGCCCGCGGTGGTGCGGGCGGTGCGGGAGGCGGCGGCGGCGCGGGGAAGGGGGGTGGGGGT
>JAOTQQ010000001.1:190485569-190508669 GCA_026546715.1 Gallinago undulata | reverse complement strand
TGGGGGTGGGGGGGTGCACGGCGCATGTCCGCCCGCACCGCACCGCGCCGCGCCGCCACTAGACGCTGTGTGTCCGTCCCCCCCCGCCGCCAAACTCACCACCATCTTCTGCATGTGCAACATTCGCAGCCGGACAGAAACCGCTCCCCGGCGATGGAGACTGCGGGAAAAATCCGGCGCGGCGGGATGGCTTGCTGAAACGGCGACCGGGAGAGAGCCAGAGCGCGAGCGAATAGCAACCAAATAAAACAAACAAACAAAACAAACAAACAAAAAAACAAAACAAAAAGAAAAAGAAAAAGAAAGGAAGAAACCTCTCTTTTTCTCCCCTTTCCCTCTCTTTTTTCTTTTTTTTTTTTAAATTCTTGATTTTGTTCGTAGCCACCTCGTCCTCAATGCCTCTCTGAGCAGCATCTAGCGAGCGAGCAGGAGAAGGCGAGACAGAGAGGCAAAAGAGAAGATGAGGATAATTTGCAGACAGCTTGTCTTGTTGTTTTCTGGCTTTTGGGGACTAGCAATGGGAGCTTTTCCTAGCAGCGTGCAAATAGGTAAGCGCTGCATTGGGCTGTGTGCGTGTGTCCGGGGCTTCCATCCTTTCCAAAGTGAGTTGGGAAGGAGGCTCTGAAGACAGTTTGGGGTTCTCTCCTCCACCGCTCATCCCATTTCCCTGCCTTCCCGGAAAATCCGCGTGTATTTGTGTATGTTTGCCTCGGTCTGTGTGTGTATACATACATATGCGTGCGTGTTCGCGTGCGGTAGGGAGGATGCCTGCCTGTTTGCAGAACTCGTTCCAGCTGCGGGCTGTGGAGGATCGGCGAGGGGAGGAAGGGGCTCGGGGATCATGCCCCTGGGCTGATTCAGCCCCCTCCGGCACCCCCCGCTTTTGCCTGGCTCCCGGAGGGATTGCGAGTTAACGTGCACCGGAGGTTGCGGTAGCCGGCAGGGATGGGGGGATAAGAGGCAACGCTGCCTGTCTTTTCCTTCTCGTAGTTGGAAAGTTTAGGGTTTTGTAGATCTCTCCATGTAGTCCTGTGCCCCTTCCTCACCCCTTTCCCATCGCCTCCTGCTTCCCTCCTTTCGGACGTGTTTGGGATGGGACGCAGCTATCTGAATTCTTTCCAGCACAGCTCCATCACTGCATCATTTCTCCTGGACTTGTAAAGATGCTGCTAATAAGGCTGAGCTGCTCCCTGCCTGCACATGGCTGCAAAGGAGCAAAGTTCATTTTATTCCCGTTCAGTGCAGATTATCCTACACTGAGTTGGTATTTTCTCTCTTTTTTTTTTTTTTTTTTTCAATCCAGAAAGCATCGTTCCCCTTAATCAGCCCAGCACTTAATGTAAGAGGCTGTTGAGTAGCTGATTTACCAGTGTGTTCGGTATCAGGGAGATGGAGGCTAAACACTTTCAAAGGTCACTGTAATCATGACAAATCTGGGTATCTATGGATGAAAGGCTGGAAACTGAGAAGTCAGAAAAGAAGCATGAATGCATCAGGGAGGTTAAAATCGATCGAGGGCAGTGATTTAAAGGCAGTGGTTGTGATTATGAATATGATTAGTTCCTTATCCATTAAAGTCTCAGGACTTGCCTTACTGTGCAGCTTCGGGAGAGACAGTTGTTTGGTGTTACAAGATAGGAAGTAGCTTGCAAATAATTCACCCAGCTTCCTTTGCTTTTTGCTTTTTTCTGTTTTTTGTAGGTGGTCTCTTCATCAGGAACACAGATCAGGAATATACTGCTTTTCGATTAGCAATTTTTCTTCATAACACCAGCCCCAATGCGTCCGAAGCACCTTTTAATTTGGTTCCTCATGTAGACAACATTGAAACAGCTAACAGCTTCGCTGTAACAAATGCCTGTAAGTAAACATGCCATTGATCTGACCACCTTATGTGTAAATTGCAGTGGAAATAATAGGAAAGCACATCATTATCTTGCATTGCAAATACATCAGTAAGTCTGTCTTCAGTATAGGTACCCTTTGCAGAAGAGCAAAAGGGGCAGCAATCCTTGTTAGTTTCTAACTGGAGCAAAATCCCCTCTCCTGCCTTCTGCTGACTAACCTGATGTGACATTTACTTTAGTGTTTTTACTGTAGTTTCTTGCCTCTTGGTTTCTATGGAGATGAATTTTGTTGTTGTAAAGAAAAATTATGAATGTCTCGATCAGTTCGTAAACCCCACAGTTACTCTTGTTCGCTTTAGGGTATGGTGTGCCTTGCATGTGTTCGAAAATATATGATAATATTTGTGCTCACAAATGCTTTTCTAATGGCTGGGAAGGAGAGAAGGAAGCAGTGGTGTGCAGGATAATATATCTGAGTTGGTTGACGCTGCAGTTGATCTGGTGATGTCACTTGAGGCAGCCCTGCTCTTATATTCTAGGTTGTAAATGTCTCTTATCATCTCGTAATGCATACATCCTGTGGATATGTCTCTATGCATCCATACATTGGTGCCAAATCAAGTTAGTATCTGATCTACTTGATTTCACAGACCACCTCAACTGGAACAAATATCCTCCTCCTACTATATATTTTATACACACACACCCCCATGCACACACACACATGCACATACACCATGGGAGGAAATCAGAAAAAGAAATGCCCTTACCAAATGAGGTAAAATTTACTACTTTTTTTTTTTTTTAAAGGAAAGTATAATTAGCTGAACTTCCTAGATTTAAATCACCTCAGGGTCTTTAGTGGTGGTTAAAACACATGCTGAATAGTGCTTAATCTCTGAGAGTGGTGAAGCTTTATTTCTATTTATCTTCATGTATGTCTACTGTATAAAAAGTAATTCATGTTATTATGTAAGACAGTGGGATATGGTGTGGCAAAGCTGAAGACTGTAGTAGCATTACTACTTTGATGGTCATATTTCAGGACTCTATAGGTTTTCCTCTGTGGCCTTTAAGTTATCAAATCCCTTCTCTTCATTCAAGAGTGATTTGCCTCTGGAAGTAGATGCCCTAAGCAACATAGCTGAGCGAGTTTAAAATAGAAATGTGCTGGAGAAGGTCTTAGTGTTCATCGTGCCTTCAAAATACGTACTATGTTTCTCTGCACTTTCTCACAGCTATCTCTGTGGCACTTTTTAATATGTAAACATAGAATGTGCTGTGCAGTTCTCATGTATAATTTATTGAACAATTGCTAAATTTATTTATATGAGACTTTGGTACTCCAAGTTTCAGATGACCTTGCCGCCTTATTTAACAGGAAAAGCTTCTGAGCTGCCAAAATGGCTCCATTCATTTTATGCAGGGAAGATTGATGTCCCATTAAGCGTGAATTCTATATTAAGCAATGTATTAGTTGTGTTTAGCGTGAAAATCAATATCAAATTCCATAAGGAGAAAACATTTCAAAAGGTGCTTTGAAACTGGAAGGAATCAGAACTATGCAGGTGTAGTTCATTGAGAAAATATGACAACGCATGTCAACTTTTGCAGGCACTGATTATATATTCCATGAAGACAAATGACACAGTAGCTTTTTTAAACTTCCATTTTTAGTGAAAGAGGAGGGGACTAAAATTTTTGTGTATTGAAATCAGTAATTTTAGGTGAAGTCAATTATTTTAGATTCTGCCTACGCATTCAGTTCTACCAAATAATATCGGAGGCTATTGTTACTTTTTGGGTTAAGGGTATTGCACAGTATTTCCATTTAAGCATTAGTGAATGGATTCTGATTTGCATAGATTTTAAATTGTCTAATATTGAGCTGCTTCTCTGTGTAAGACTAACACCATAGATTCAAAAAGGGTTTGCCCCAAACTTTCCTCATTTGGACTATTCGCAGGAAATTCTTCTCTCTCATTCCAACCACCTTAGGTTATGTTTACCTTGCATTGTTTTAATTCAGGAAAACCTGTCCCCTTATGTTTGCTATCATTTATAGAAATAGTGAATAACCACATCCTTTATTTTTTTTTTTTTTTTAATGGAACCCAGTTTAAGTTCCAAAGAGTTTAATGACTTGGAGATGATGAATCTTTACAGTATGGGGGATGGCAGAGAAAAAGGGGGAAGGTAAATGTATATGTTTATGTGTGTGTATGCTCATAGAATTCTGTTCATGTCTGTATTAAATAGTGGTAATCCTACAGGCCTGATTTAGGTCTGTACTTCCCACTTAAACCAACACTTTTTTTTTGCATTACTCCAAGTTTGTATTTATTCCACATTTTGCAGTCTTGTGCCTATAATCCAACTGCTTCTCTTTTTTTAAAACATTTTAATGCTGAAGAATATTTTTTAAACAACAAATGTTCTCCTAATAGAACGTAGTCAAACTGACTGACAACCGAATGAACATATCGCGTGTCCCTTAAGCTAAGTATGAGCAGAATCCTGCAAAAATCAATTGTCTGATAGCTGGAGGACACCGGCTTCCATGTGATTGAATTTGCTGGCTTGACAGAGGCTTCTAAAGCGCAGATATGTGAGATTTTCTAACCTAATTAAAGAACCCCCACCATCAGCTCTGAATTAAGTGATTTCATGGCAATATGAAATGATAACTCTTTGCTGAACCGCTGTGAAACAGCAACTTTGGATCTTGCTATTTGTGTAGAAATTACTCAGCGCACATGTCCCCAAATATACAGTACAAAAGCCTTTGAGCTGCTGGACTGAAATGAATATTCATGTGAGTTCAAGCGTAAAGCTCTGAGACATGACCAGTTGCCTCTATTTCTGTTTCCATTTGCTGCAGCAGTTACTTGTAAAGATTCAGGGCCTGGCCCCTTGCGTGTGTTAGGGACAGTAAACAGACTATTTCAAAGGATTATGGATGGCACATTAATAGGTAACTTACTGCAACATTGGAAAAACTTGAATATTTTTTTCTTTTCACTAAATAAAAACACACAGCCAAATGGGTACCCAGGAGTACTTTTGAACCAGAATAGTTTTGTATATTCAGTTTAATATCTATCTTTTAATGGTTATCTTACACAATTTTGTTTCCTTTAAACAGGCCCAGAACATTAGTGGTTTCGTTCTAAATCATTAATGCACATGAAGCAGGTTGCTTAAGCAAATGGAATCTGTTGAAAGTTTGTAAAATTGATCTGATCTACATCAGTTTGGAGGTAGTCGTCTTTCTTCCCCCTTCCCATTTGCATGTTTTATTTAAACTCTCTTCATTTCTTTTGCACTGCATACATTATTCAAAGAATCTCTTTTACTGACAGAGAGAGCTGAAATTATTGCAAAACATGAATAGTACAAGATTCTTACTCATCAGAATACAATACACCAGAGCTGAAACATTTGACTATTGGCATACATAGGTTTGCACATTATAAGCAGGAAATTTTGTTCATGATTAGAAATCTACCTTCGGCTTGATTTCAGAGGTTGGAGTAAAGCATTGGTGTTTTGGAGAGGATTGTATATATTTATTCTTTATCTGAATGCAAAACAATTTTCTCCACTCTATGCACCATCTATATTACATTAGTGGATCTCGGCAATGCAGTCAACATTAAACCTGCTTGCATACTTTTGAGAGGTACCTCTATAATTTTATGAAGAACCATTTACATTCCAGCTCTTGCCGTTGATTATGAATTTTTCTGTTGAAGTTCCAATTATCTTTAATATATAACCAGTCTTGCAGTTCTTGTACAGGATTAGGTAAAATGCAGAAAAAAAGAGATCAAGTCTTTCATTAGTGTTTTGTACTAGAAGTAAAGCTTTTCTCTTTGAGTCTGTTTGACCATGTGTATTCTGAGATGAGTATGTTCCTAATAAATTGTCATGGTTTGGGGTAAATCAGATGCTCCTCTTGTTTCATCTTTTGCATAATTCAGTTCTTACCAAATTTTAATCCCAGTATATACAAAACTTTTTTTTTTTTTTTTAATGTACCACATGGATGAAAAGAAGAAAAGCCCACCGGAACTCAAAATTTCATATATTGGAATAACTTCCCTTTTTTCCAAGAGTTAGTCTTTTTGACATTTATGCCCTCTGGATTAACGTGGGGTTGATGACCTGAAATGGGAGGGTCTGGTTCTGCCTCACCAGCATGAATCCAATTTGTGGGTGAGATCCACCGAGGTTGGAGCAGCCCTGAGAACAGGCAGGAACCTTCCTCATCACCCGGCCCTCTCTGTGGGTCTCTCTCTGGGCTTGTGCTTGCTAGTGAGGGGAAAGGCATTGTCATTTTGGAGTTAACTTTTCTGCTGAGACAACCCAAAAACTGAGGAAATAGACTCAAATGTAGTATTGCCTTTATATTGTGACTATCTGTCATTTTACTTACAGCAATTTCAGCTTTGATTTGCTAAGCTGCATCATAATGGGATTTTCATTAAATTTGGTTATTAATTCTGCTCTATAATTACAACTCAATTTAGCAATAGGAGTGTAACCTTAGTTTAATAATCAGTGTCATTTAAAAACGTGGTGTTCCTTATTTAGAAAGTGAGGTTTTATACTGCTGAATGGTATTTTGCTATCAAGAGCAGTGCAGTATTCCCAAGGATGCAGTTTGGAGTATATTGAGAGTTACCATAAAGGCGTACCATACGGTCAGGTTCGAACTGTAAAAGCAAATAGTGTGCCAGTTGGCTAGACAAATGGAACTGGATTAAATTGTACCCTTCTAAAATAGGATCGATTACAAAAACCCATTTAATACATGGAGTTTATCTCAAGCTGGACTCCAATTATTGAAAACAATTTCTCTTAAAATTTCTATTATTAGCGCTTGCTGATGGAATCAAAGAATATATGTGTGCTTGGGTGTCATTTGCCTTAAGAACGATTCTGTATATTTTTAAGGTATAAGAAGATCCATATTCAAAGGGTTTCATAGCTCTAAATGTGATACTTTTAAATAGTGGTACAGCAGAGAGAAAATCAACCATCAATAGCTCCAATCCATCAGAGTCTGCATTTAATTTTCAAGGTTATTGTTGGGAAAATAAATGATGGACCTTTGCTGAAATACAGTCAGATTTCTTCAGTGAAAATTTAGAGCATGTATTTCCCTGGCATGAAATAAAACTTCTGTCCTAGCATGCTACTGTACTGGCTAAAACTGTACACGCAAGAGCTTTATTATAGGCTACAGAAATAATTTAATCTTCATTTCAGAGGATTAATAACAAAGACTGTGTTCATTCATTCCTCCTGCAGAAGCCAACGCAGTGCAGTACTTCTTGTGTAGGACAAAGCACTTTACAAGAAAATTAAATTGATTAACTTCAGCTTTATCATTGTAATCTAAGTTTGTATGCTAGTCAAAATAGCTCATGCATTTCATTCTTAGGTCTTGATTGTTTTGAGACTTGCTTGTTCACAAGAGAGGAAGCCATCTGCTTTGATTTCTTAACGGTTTTAGATCCTACTATGAATTGTGCAAATTCAGATTGCAAGCAGGTGAAGTTCTTTGTGTTGGACCAAACAGTCTTTTCTTGTAGTTCTTATTCCTTAATATGTGACAGATTTAAAGGGGATGAAATTTGTGCTAGTGCAAAAGTGAAGAACCAGTGTAATTTACACCAGTGTAATTAAAGGGAAAAATTTGCTCCTCTCTGGATTTCCATTCCTCTGGGTAGTTGGCTCGAGGCAAAGATTTTGGACTAGTACAGCACTAGCTCTGCTTCTGCAACTTAGGTAGGCATGCTTAAACCACAGTTACATATTGGGATTCAAAGTCGAACTAGATAATTTATTCCTGTGTAAATCAAGAATTGTTCTTCTGAATTTGGGAAAATAAAGACTACCTGATCACAGCATCTTGTTTGGAAATTTTGATGTTGGTATACTTTAAAGCATTTTCTCAGAAGTTTTATCATCTTCCTCTATGTAGTTTGGGTTTTTATATCACTTCTAATTTTTTTATTTATTTACTTATTTTAAAGATCTTACTGCTTTTAACAATGCTGATATGTATGCAGTTGTTTGTCAATGCAATTTTAGGTTGAATGGTCTTAAAAATTCTATATTAGTGATGTCTGTTCTCAGACATTTCACCCAAGTTCAAATAGAGATGCTGTCTTACATTTTGGCACTCAGAGGCATTTTAGTATTTTCTAGACTACTCAGCAGCATCTGCCTTCCCAATGGGAACTGCTTACTGCTGAGCACTTTGGAAAATCTGTCTTTATGTGTGTGATAACACATTGGTCAGCTGTCTTGTCTCAATAGTGTTTCTTCCTTGGGAGGGCTTTGTTTCTTCCCTGTTCTTTTTCCCATGGTCCTGATGAAGCATCTGCCTGACTTGATCAAGTAATTGCAACTGCTTGTTGGGTTCCTGGTTCCTTACAGGAAGAAGATGTAACCAGAGTGTCACATACATGTCATCTTTGTTTTGGCAATGCATTGTAAACACCCAGCCCATCCTTCCTCTTCAGCAGGATCCTCAGAAACTGATTATAGATGATCTTTATGTTGGACTCAAGGGGAAATACTTGGATACTTATTGACAAGCTTACTATTCTTGCTGGGTTTTGGCCAGCTATGCTAACATTAACAAATCCTAGTTCAAATATTGGCCCTTGTCCTGCAGTTCTTTCCCCAGGCAGAGCTGTCGGTGCTTTAAACAGGGGCTCCACTTGAGCAGGGATTGCAGACTGGAACCCATTATAATGAAGGAATAGTAGGAATCAGCTTTTTTGCAAGGTGAACAGGTTTTCATTCTTTCCTCTCACAGCTTGATTTTTTAAAAAGTATTAAATTGCTTAACTCCTGTTATTTAAAAAAAAAATATGTTTAGAAATTGGACCCCTGGTACATAATTGCCTATTTTAAAATAATGTCATTTGGGCCACTGTGTTCTTGTATTCCACAGGCTATTTTGGTATTATATTTATATGCAGTCATTGCTCCTAAAAAATGCAATCTTTTGCAGTAGCTTTCTATATTCTAAAGTCATGGACAACATAAGTGTGACTGTAGGGATTTATTTTTTTTTCTGTAAATATAAATACAGCACAAGAGAAACAAAATGCACTTGCACTTTTTACCACCTTATTTGTTAGCCTCTTTGTGGGGAAAGACTTTAAACACATTCTGAAGACTGATAGTAAAATATATCAGCTTTTAACTATTCATACCAGTCCCTGTGTTTCTCACTTTCAGAGACCCTCTGCAGGGTAGATTCTTTCCATGTCGGCATGCGTGCTCTTCCAGTTGCTTTTATGGTGCATTTGCATAGTGCTCTCTTAAACCCATAAAATTTGAACTTCAGTTTTATTTGCACATCAACTTTTCATACAATTCAGGTCCGCTCAATGAATATCCATCAAATAGGTGTCTTAGGAAAGTTCACAGTTAGAGTTAATTTCTGAAGAGAATTGAGACTTATGCTTTGTTTGCCTCAGTTTTCCAATCCATTTATAAGTGGATATGAAATTTACATTTTCATATTGTGGGGAAAAAGGAGATGCTTATGTTAGTCTTAGAAATTATTATACAAAATAATTAGGAATTATTGTACAAAATATTCTGGTTTCGTTAGTTTCTCTCACAGTTATATATTACGCTTCATTTCCTTTTGTTAAAGATTTAATTGATATCACATGGCTTTTTTTTTTCAATGTCAGGGTCAGGTCTGTCTCCTCAGTGGGTAAAATGATTCATGTAATACATATTCAAGGTAGAGGCAGGGGAAAGAGAGGAAATACTTGTAGAGCAAATAGAGTACAAAATGTAGCTTATTATTTGTTCTGTTCTGCTTTAATATTCTTGATGTACAGTGGCAGTATTTCATGCTACTAGTTAATGTGAGATATGGGTCTGGATGGTGCTGCATTCAGGTCTGGAAAACATTATTGAGTATAAGTGAAAAACACTTTATCAAGCACAGATACATTCATGTAAAATTCAGGAGTAAAAAGCTATAATACTTAAAGAAAAGTATACTCATACTCAAAAGTACACATGAGCACACTCAGCCCTTCGTTTCATCATCTAAGCTGATGGTGGGAAAGAGGAACAAGACTCAGCAGGGTTCTGTAGGACCTTGTAGTAGTGATTTCATCCAGGTTTTCTGTGTGGATCTGTCCAGGAAAGGCTTGCTAATAATGGCCTCCACCCTTGGTCATTTGCATCTGTTTAAATTAAGAAGAGTGTTTAAGAATAGACTTTTAAGAAACGCAGCAATTGGGAGGACAATTTCCTTTGAAAATCAATAGTCACGTGCTCTTGGCTGACTCAGGAGTTTTTCTCATTTCTACTCCAAGTACAAAGCATAAGCCAGGTAGGAAGCCAGCTCCTGGGGCTGTTTGCACACCCTGTTAGCTCTGTCTCTGCATCTAGCCCTTTGCGTAGCCTCCAGTTGAGACCTGCGCAGGGGTTGTTCTTTCTCAGGTCCTTTATTTTTAAAATCAGTGTCCTTGTTCAGTGCTTCTCTTCAATGAGTGGTGAAATCAACAAGGTAATATTTGAAGTAATACATTATTATATTGATAAGAATTGGAGTTAGTTTCTGGAGGCACAAGCAAGTGTTGAACAAAAAGAGTGTAAGAGGACATTGGGAGGACATACATCTGCATCTGTTGCAGGATTATATACGCCCCATGAGAGTATGTGGCTGGCAGGTCAGGAGTAGTGCCTTATGGAAGTGATCCAAGTCCATATGGATAAGACAGAAAAGACGTGAAAGCAGTATAGGGGATGAAATGTTGCCTGATGGCTATGAGCATTAGTGCTTTAGAGAAGAAAAAGTAAAGAAGGTCACCAAAATAAATGGGAGAGTGGATAGTGTATAATAATCTTCACAGATTATTGTGTTTTAAGGGACCATTTTGTTTACCCAGTCTGACCAACAAGATGCTAATGAGCCAGCCTCAATTAATTTATTTATTAAACCCGTAATTCTTTTTTGGTTGACCCACTTTTTTCAAGTAAATCCAGTGTTGAATTAAAGACTGAAAGAATCACAGGTAAATTGTTGTATCATCAACACATTTGCACATAGCACTCACTGTCTTCATCTGTGTAGGAGATGTAGGAGTAGGAATCATACAGAGTAGGCAAGCAGAAGAAGAAATCTGCCTCCTGGGTGTGTTGTTGGTCTTTAATTTAAAGAGGTACCATAATCAGCATGATTTGCATCCAGTTGTCACATTTGTGCAGCTCCCAGAGCCCCCTGAGGTTTGTTCTGGCTGGTTGGTGCCCTGTGCACAGGGGCTGTGTGGAGCACCCGTAGTAGCAAGGCTTATGCCATGACAAGACATCTAAGGATTTACTGTGATGTCTTTCAAGTTCCTTTGAAAAATACTTCCAGCAGACACAAGTGGTATGTTTTTTTTCCTCTCCTAAGTAAGAACATTTCCAAACCCCAGAGCAGGGACCATGGCTTGAAGCAATAGTAATACAAGCTTGTTAAATAAGTTCAAAGACGGTTAAGTATGTTTTTGCTAACAAAGGTACGCTAATTCCCATTATTTGTATTTACAGGCTCCTTTGCCTACAAATACAACTTCATGGTCATGTATGTTACATATATTTCACTTTTTATGAGCCACAGAGGTTGTGAATCTATTACTGCTTTCACCTGGAGGGTTTGGGCTGTTAGCTTAAGATACCAAGAATTATGGATTTAGCTTTGGAAGTCCCTGGTTTCATCTGCTTTGTGTGTTGGAAGAAATGGCAGCCTGAACACAAACATGATGATGAACGAGATTTAATACACAAGGATATTTTCAGAAAGCAAAAGCCTGAATAAAGGAATACAAGAAAGGCTCCCATAGCTGTCTTTGATGATATGCTGCACTGTTCGGAATAGCAATATGGAAAGAGGAGAAAAAGGGCAAACATTTTATTTCCTTATACCTTATAAGTCATTAAAACAGGGAGAAATAGTGTCACGAGACCTCAGCAATTAATTATTGTATACTAAGAGCTCTACTTGTTAGCATCCTGTTTACTACCATTACATCCATTAAATGGTTTACTTAAATGATTTGTTATGCGGTTATTATTAAAAGTAGCTGGAAAATGAAAGGAAAATTTTTAGATTACTTAGAAAAGGAATAGGCACAGTTAATGCAAATGCATGTGTGCAAAGTATAATTGGTGAGATTCAGCCAGGCGTTGTGTGTGATGATTTGGAGCCCAGGCAGAAGGTGGCTTTGCCCTGGTTCTCTGGGGACCCCCACAGGCTCAGAAGCTACAAATTGCCTCGAGTAAGGAGTCAAACGAGTTTGAGACCTTGTACTCAAAGTTTCTGTTTACTCTCAGATAGGTGGGAGAAGGGGGTCAAGATGCAGCAGGAGCCATGTGTTTATGAAACAGGATTATTCAGTGTTGGGGAAGGAGGTTTCTGGGAGCAGAGGAAGGACTGACGTGCAGCACTGCTCACTGTATGGGGAATTCTCTGCTTCTGAAGACAGAGCAGGAAGGTGTGGCTGGTGCTTGTGAATTAGGGATTACAGCTGGTGTGATCTGACACGACTTTGAAAAGCTTTAAGGTGGAAATGTGGTTATGCTAAGTTTAAAACTTGGTACAGAGAGGGAATTAATGACTATTCCATGTGTCTGTCCAGTGGAGTACAGTAGAGTTACAAGGCATAAAAAACCATAAAACTAAAAAGTACTGTTCAAAGAGACCGTGGGAAAATTCTGTTCTCTTCCATTAGCTGTCCTCTCTCTCTGCAATGCTGGAGAAGTGCTGCTGCACTCGAGGCAGCAGCTGGTGTCCCTGGGGCTGAGTGACCTGTCTCCTTCCTGCCCTGCACCTGGGGACCTGCCACTGCTGCTTCTGGGTTCAGCACGTGTTATTAGCTCCTGTAATATATTGATTACAAATAGCCATCAGCTTAACTACTGCAGGGAAAGGAAGGGAAGGGACAGAGCAAAAATGTTTGTTTCTTGGTTACGAACAGAAAAATTCTATCCTTATACAACCTCAGAAAAACCGTGCCTGTTTCTGTCTCTATCTTACTCACCCCCAACCTGCCTTAGGCTCCATCATGGTCAATACTTTAATATTTTAAGGGAGTGAATGGAAGGAGGCAGTGGTGGTGTTGTACCACAAAAGGCAGCTTATACAGATGAATTGAGTTGCTTTCCTCCATTCTTTTCTGGGTCTCTGACAGATGTTGAAGGACTACTGTATTTTCATTTCCTGATGAAAGCCCCAGAAAACCCATCATTCTTTCTGTTACTGTTTATGATGGGGATCTTTTGCACTTCAGTACAGCTGGCAGGCACCAGAGCTTCACACCTTAATCACATTTTCTTTGTCAGCCTTTCACATACTATGCTAAATGGGAGACTAACAGAAAATCCTTTGAGCAATTACAGTAATAGGATAATAATAATTATTGCAGTTCCCTGCACTTATATAGAGTCTGTGAGATTAAAATGAGATCTAGCACAAAATTACCCCTTTGAAAAAAGGTGTGGATACCCCCTGCTAGCAGCATCGTCTTGAGAAATTGCTCTCCATGTCCTCAACTTCTTGCTCCTTTAGCTTTGGTATGGTCAAGCAGGGCTGCATCCCCACCTTCCTATTCATGTCTGTGAGCAATTGGCTGCACAAATAAAGTCATTAAAAGAGAATGTGAATGAGGGGAATCAGCAGCATGGAGAAAGTGTGTGTAGCTATAAAAGACAGCAGAATGTTAAAGGGCAGAGTCTCTCCAGTTCAGAAGGAGCATGCTTACATGAGGCATTTTCCTTTCTTCACTGCACATCATGTAGATCTTAGGAGCATTAGTGAGAGTTAAATGCATACAACTGAAAACGTAACACAGAGGTGTAGCTTTAAGCCTGTTGGTTTGTTCAGATGCACATTAAGGTAATGCACTACCTTCCTATCTGGTCCTGTCTGTGAAAGTATTGTCTGCAAACTGTTCGATTATTGGTACAGTAAATTAGCAGTTTCTAGCTACTGAAATAAAATCCCTCAGGACCTTTTCCTGGCCCCAAAAAGTGCTACACACTTAATTAAAACTATGAAGTTCAACGTCAGTCTTTCAAAATGTTGTACCTATTGTTAGTGCTGTGATGATGATAAGTTCCTTAAGGATGTGTGACCATAATAAGCTGGTGCCGTAGTTTTTTCACCAAGACAAAAATAGCAAAGTGATTTAAAATCCTAGATACCTTTTTGGTGGTGCGGCCTGTAATTTTCCATATTAATGGAAGAAGAACTCCAGCTTTTATAGGGAGCCTGCCCCTTTTTCTCATCTCTCTCAGTAGGTCCAAACAGAGATGGAGGCATCCAAAACCTTTCAGAAGACAGCAACAAAGCAGACACTCTCCCTGCATCTGTGCCAGGGGTGACTGAAAAAAATATGTTTGTCATCTCAATTAATGTGGCTATCCTGATGCTTGACTTCAAGAAAGCAAATAGTGGCTCAGAATTCCTAAAATCTAGGATGTGCCACAATTCTGGCTCCCTGTACAGCCAGTTATAAGACACAGTAGAACCCTGTGGAGGTAGTACTAGAAGCTGCCATTCCTCATATTGCACTGGATGAAATGCCTTTATTGGCAGCCAGCCATTCCTCATTGTACGAGGAGGCAAACATTAGAGGTTCTTACTGTCTTCTCACTGTCTTCTGTGGTCATCTTGACCAAGCAGAAGATGCTTTGATCCCTGATGTCTGTTTGGATCAAGTCTCGTGAAACTGGTGACACCTCACTGGTCCCAAAGGATTGCAGCTGATATTTGCCGGACTATCTTGCATTTTAACCACTCTGCCATCTCCCATGGTAATTCCAACTCTGTTTGGCTGAGCTGAGGGCATGAGAAGAGAAGACATGATGCCTGGCAACCCTTGCTTTCCTGGGACCTTTTTCTACTGCACATACACCCCACCTAGGGGAGTCCCTACCCAAGAAGGGCACTGATCTCTGCTCTCTTTTGTCAAGTGAGCAAAACTACACAGGGAGCAAAAAAACGGTGGGACTTGTAGGACTGGTGTTCTTCTCCTCAGGAGCCTCCTGTATGTATTTGTGACTTACGTCTGCATTCTGGCTTTCTAGTGCATATCTGCAAGAGAATTTGAGCAACAGTTTAATTTCTGGATCTCAAATGGTTTGTTTTCTTAGGATTGTTACTTGCATCTCAAATTATACACTTGTTTGACAATGTTTGTCACCAAGAAAGGAGACGTGGAACGATAGGGACAGGTCACTGAGGCTGCGATACAGCATTTTGGGATTGTGTCTTAGGTGCAGCTGGAGAAGCAGACACATGTAAAAATATCTTACTTGTTTTCTGCCATGTGTATGTAGAGAAAGCTTTACAAAACATTTAAATACCTTTAGAACTCTCTAATTTGGCTTTATTTTACACAACTGTAAACATTTAGGAGACGCTGTCCAGGAAGAGACTTGAAGAGACTTGATACATTCCACATCCTGCCAGGGCAAATCCCAATACTCCATCGGAAGCACGGATGGGAGTTAATTTGCTTGAACCAAGTTGTTAATTTCTGGTTGAAAGTTGCCCAGAAGTCTGTGTAAATGTGTATTCCTAAGAGAGAGCTATCCCTCTGTACATGCATTTTTATACTTCTTTCAGCTAATTCAATGATGGAAATACTAATTCAGACAGCTTTTGGATTTATGGCAACCCCTGGAGAACTTTGACTTATATATGATTCATATAGGTAGTTTTTAAAATTTATGACAGAAATAATAATTCTGTGATAATATTCATTCTATTGCATATTTAGAGTATCAAGTGTGAGAGCAAAAAACGGAGCAGCTGGAAATTCCCAGGGCGAAGTTTTGACTCAGTGCTCTGTTGTCCTTCACAGGGTGTGGAAGCCAGAGACATTTCAGAAACTTGGGACAGTTTTCAGAATTTTCAGAGTTGTAAAACCAAAGTGAAATTTGGTCCAGAGTAGCAACTAGTGTATTTAATGATATTTTAGATGCTCCGTTTATCTCTTTCCACGTAATTATCGTTTTCCACTATTTGGGAATGTGCACATGCACTGTAGAAGCGTGTAGTGAGTTGTCTCTGTCCCACTCCACATCCTCACAGGATGACGGTCATCTTCAGCTGTTTGTTTTGCTTCTCTTGCTGCTCTGTCGTCATCCTAGCATTGCCCAGAGCATGCTCTAGATCTTGAGAGGTTACAGCAAATCTCAGGGGTGCAGCCAGTAATGAGGGCATCCTGAAAAAATGAGAACAGGCAGCTGGAGGTGAGAGGAGTCATCTACCAAGCTTTATGAAGGGATGCCAACAGCACTTTTTAATCAGAACTGATATGAGGGATGATTTAGAGATACATAGTTTTTGCTGATTACTGAAATCTGTATTTTCCATGTTCCTACGATTATCTGTTGTAAGCATGAAGTCTTCTGGTACCCAGGAATGGGGAGAAGGATGTGGAGCCCAAGTGGGCAAACAGTGTTTCCTGGGAGGAAGTGAGAAATCAAAACCATGCCTCTTCTTCACTCATCCTTAGGGAGAACAGAAAGAAGAGCCTTTCCTCAGGCTGAGGTCATGTTTTCACTGAAACAATGTGAAAGTTAAGCTTTTTTATCTTAAGGACTAGGAAACTAACTTTGGTGTAAACCTATGACACCAAAGGGCTTTCTCATAAGGGGAAAGGCTGCGGTAGTCAATGGTTGTTTTAATTAGTGACTAAGGCAATCTTTGTTCAAATGGACAAACTGTGACCTGAAGGAAAGCCCTTCTGTATTGAGGGCAGAAAATGTCTTTAAATTAATGTCCTTCAAACATTCATAGCTTTGTAAGAAGTGGGTTAGTGATGTGATCAGGTGTGAGCAAGATGAATGGGTTTTGGATAGGCTTGGGATGATGGCTTTGCTTTGTTGTTGGGTATTTTTGGTTGTTTATTTTGTTTTGGTTTATGTCAGAATCAAAACCAAGAACCAAGAATCTCCCATACAAATCTTAAAAAAATTTAAAACTCCAAAGCGGGTGAAGCTGATACACAGCTGGTACACCAGAGAGAGTGTTGTGTTGGATTAATGCTGTTTCACGGGTCATTAAGGACCTGCAGCGGTGCTGCTGCCTCACCAGCACCCCCAGACATGGCAGTGCTCCACGTAGGGCTTGTGGCACCCCTTGCTGTGGGGTGCTGGTGTCCCTGTCCCTGCCAGTGCCATCCCAGCTCAGCTTGGCCTTAGGAAGGGACTTGCACACACTCGGGTAAGAGGCAGGGCTGGTTTTAGGAGGGGGACCGGGCCCAGCTTGTAGGATTGTATTAAAGCCATGGGGGGGCTGCAGCTATTCAAGACTATTGGAGCAAACCTGAATTTAGCACCAGCCTGTGCCATTGCAGCCCATACTGAGCAGTGCCCACCTCCACGTCTGGCTGCCAGGGGCTGGGGTATGGACAAGGATCTGCCTGGTGTCTGCCCACCCGCGTCCTCACAGGGCAGGGGGCCAGGCAGTGGGGCTGGAGAGGGCATCAGCTGCTCTTCCATAGAGGTAGGAGCCTATAAACACTGATTATCAGCCTCAGGCTTACTGCAGTGAGTACTGTCATTAAAAGCTCAATTGCAACCCCTAAGGTGAATATAAGTGACTCCAAAAATAGTTGCTTTCAGAGGGAAACTTTTAGGTATTTTAATGAGTAAAATAGCTAGTGCTTGTTTGTATGCCTTGAAATTATGTGGGATTTTTTTCTTGCTCTTTTGGGTTAGTACACTGTGGTCATGTCATAAGAGCATGTCTGCTAAGTGTTTCTAGCAAGACTTCTTGAAATGCTGCCAGAAGACCTGGAGAGCTGCATACCTTGCTTTTAACACAGAGCGACAGCTTTGCATCAGACACAGTGCCACTGCAGAGCCAGGATTGTAAATACCAAATTTTAATTATCGAGTATATTTATAATTCATTAATAGGAGGTAGACAAATAGACCGGGCTGGCTTTGCAGTGCAAGAAATATAAATGGAAGATGGTGTGCAGATAAAAGATGATAGAGTATAATGTGTGGAATTTTTCTTTCCTCCATTTTGCCTTGCTGCAGCTATTTCACTTGAACTCTCGAAGTTGTTCTCAGAAAGAGGGCTGGAAATAGGACAAATGTACATCCATCACAAATGCTGAGAATTCTGAAACTGAGATTTAAGTACAATGTGAACTGTTGAACACAAAACCTAGAGCAGCAGCTGTAATGTTTTGTGATATTCTGTGGTAAATATTTCTCTAGTTATTTAACAGCATTCATTTAAACTTTGGATATATTGAATAAAATATTTCTTAACCATATCCTTTCCTGTTGTTCTTGAGAGATAAGTTCAATTGACTTCATGATAAATATTCTAGGATCTGCTTACCAATTTGGATGGTATGATAGATTATATGTCATCAATTTAATGACATAAAACAATGTTTAGATAATGAACTTTTCATAGTCTTTCTCTGGTAAATATATAATTTTCTACTTCAACAATTCTTTTTCAGGCTAAATTAAAAGTAGCATGTGAGAAACATAATGTATATGTAATATATCACATTCCCAGCTGTAACTTGAGTCTTGATAGCAGAGTACGCTATTGCCTAACCATCCGGTTGGCTTCAGAGGAGTAATCAGCTATAAGAAAAGGATGGGTACATAATTTTATATCATTAGAGATAATTATTATAACTGGGAATGCTTTTAACCTAAAGGTAAATAAATGACACCTGTGCAATATATATGTCTACAGTTTGAAATATCATTTTAAATGAAAGGTGGGAGATGGAAATTCTCAGTTTGTTCACAACACCCTTTTTTTCTTGTCGAGGTGTCTTCAGACACCTATGATAACAATAGCATTCAATAGAATGTACTAGTTATGTACATAGTGGTGGCTAAGTGTTATGGTGCTTCTAAATGTCGTGGCAGTCTGGACCAGGGGTCAGCCAGGAGTCTCCTTGCCCTTCCCTAGCCCCTGTGCCTGGGCATTGGGAGGGCCTGGGGGAGCACGAACCTCCATGGGGTAACTCAAAAAGCCCTCAGGCCCACTGACTTATTTTACTCACTCTGTGTCATGCACTGTAGTTGGGAACATAATTCATGGATGGGAAGAGGGCATTTTTGATTGAAAAAGAAAGTTCTTGTTATTTAAAAAAGTCCAGGAAAGTCAAGGGCATGAGATACCTGGAAGCCAGACACCCCATTGCCTGCAGTGAAAGCCCCTGCTTATAAAATGGTGTTCAGCAGCATTCCTTAGTCTTTTCTTCACAGCTGATATTTTTCCCAAATTGATGGGAAGAAAAAAAAAAAAGAAAAAAAAAGCTTTTGGCTTCCCCAGTGTCTTTCACATGGGGATTTCAGAAGTGTTTGTATTGTCCATTAACTAAGTTTCTGAGTGTTTCACAATTTATGTGGAATATGAAAAGATTACTTCAGCTGCTGCTCAGATGCATTTGCTTTCTGTGTGCTGTAACGGGTCAGGAGAGCTGAGCTGAGCAGACATCCAGAGCAAGGCTGGTGTCTTCCAAAGCAAGGCTGGTGTCCTCCATCGCAGGCAGTCCATGCAGGCGGGGGTGAAAGGAAAAGTCTTTAATTCTTAAGAAAAGTTCAGCAGCCAGTGGCCATAAGGAGAGCTCCGTATTGCTGCTGCTTCAGAGAACAGAAGTGATCTGGGCTGTTTTCCACCGATCAGGCATTTGGGTCCTGATTTCCCACTCTGATGTACTTGAGGACACCCACTGCTCCAGCAGCCAGAAAGATAATGGGTGATGCTGGTGCTCACTTTTCTAAAACACAGGGCTCAATTTTTCTCCTGATTGAGTCACTGTATGTCAGAGGCAGTTTATTTTGTCTGGAAAAATAAGTCAGAAGGGTTTCTGCTGGAGCAGATACATCGGTTCACTCAGTTACAGAATCAGTAATTACATGAAGTGACTTTAACCATCAACTTCTGATTCCTTCTTAGTTTGTAAAGTGAATAGAATTAGCCAAAATCCCCTTCTATTAGAAGTTTCTAGTTTCTAGGACAGTTAGAAGTTTCAAAAAGATGTAATGCCCAGCTATCTAAGCTGTATGTGTAATAGCATTTCTCAGGTACATATGTGGGGCAAAATGCCTCTAGGTCCAGTTTCTGACAGTTTGATCATATATGTGTCAAGGCAGAAATTTCATTTTATCCAGATGTTCTCATCTGCAACCATCTGGTATTTTAAAAACTAAAAATACACAAAAAGTTGAAGAAAAGGAAACCCATGGTGTAAACTATTCAGTGGCAATAAGGCAGCACATTTATACTTCAGAAAGAAATTATCCCCTATCAATGAAAAGTAAATATACTGGACAGCCAAGCTACAAGTGAAAATAGTTCATTATTATACGTTCTATCCAATATGCATTTAGCAGTTCTGCTTGAAAAACAGAGTCCAGATAGTATTGTTCTTCAAGGCTCATCTTAGAGAAAATTTGTTTTCATTCTTTTTCACAAAAAACTTTTAAAGTCAAAAGTCATTGCAATTACTTGTGTGCGTAAAGTTAAGCATACTTCTAAATGCTTAGCTGAACAACGTGTTCAAAGCATTTCAGTATTCTTCAGGCCAAAGCACAAATATTTTACAAATGGGGAAGAAAAAAGTGAAATAATTGCTTGAGGCCAAGGAACCAGTTACCAGCAGAACTGGAAGGAACTAAATTCCCTGACTAGCTTCTTGACAGCCAGAGCACAATTTGAGATCCATTTACATAGTTAGATACACGTGTAAGAAGCTTCATGATAATTGTGTTTTATGGTTGTCTTTATTGTTTGGAAATGATCAGTCTGAAAAATAGGATTTTTTTAAAAGAGCAAATAAACTATTACGTGACAATCTATTACTAGTATAAAAATAAATAGGAATTTGTGCATATTTTCTTGGTTTTGTCTTATAGTGTTGTCATGAACAAGTTTATGGCCTTAGCAATATGTTTCATTTTCCCTACTAGCATTAAAGGTGTCATTTAATTTTAGTGTGTGGTGTACAATTGCATGTTGGTTTACCATCAAGTTTAAGATTGTATGTTCCTGGAGCATGGAGTACACTTTTTCGCAGCAAAATTAATTCCCTGATTGTAAAGGGTAAGAGAAGCTGCTGAGCTATTGTTTTATTATTCTGTTTTACTTTTTGTTTTAATAATTTATTAAATATGTAGTGTAAATTTCTCACACATTAGTCTTTGACTGGAAGAAAAATTCTAAAAATGAGTCCTCTTCTTTTTAAGGAAAATTTATATACCTGCTGATTTTTTAATGAAAATTGAAGTATGAAAACAGTTGTTTCCAGAGAGAGGGATGAACTTTCAGAGTTTTAGAAATAATGGTGTAAACTAAAGTAATTTGTTTCATATATTTACACAGCATTTCCCCAACAATGCTTATATGTAACACATTCAAAACAAATAAGTGGATGTGTTTTTTGCATGATGGACCAATGGAACTCTTTTCTAAAGAAAACTGGGGGTGCAAAAACTTTGCATGGATTCAAACAGAGATTAGCTGTGTGCTGGGGGAAGAGGGCCATGAGGCCAAACCACTCTGAAACACCCAGGACCTGTAAATAGCTGAGCGCTGGGAGAATATTCAGGGGAAATATTTACTTCTGACAGCCACTGGAGATAGATGGAGGCTTGTCCTGAGGAAAAGCTACCATTCTTATTTGGGGGGATGTTTCCAATCCCCTTACAATTACAGACCCATCATGTTCAGACTGTGCTAACATAAGAACAGGCTAGACATGATGGCAGATCAGTATCTTTGAACTGGTGAGGCTGACTCCCAAGTGATGTTTCCTGGAAGCAAGGACCACCAGGAGAGTGCTGCTTGCGGTACCGAGGATCAGCCTTGTGCAGGCGATGGCATGAGATACAAAGACTGGAGAGGCTCAGACCCAGTGAATCAATTATGTGTTCAGTGCACATGCTAGCACTCACAAAAGCCTCACAGGTATTTCCAGGGGAGAATGTACCCTTTTTACTCATAAACATCAAAGGATCTGTGGGGTTACTGATTAGGAACTGCAGCTTTTACTTAAGGAAGGCATGGATAATTAATGATTTTGCGTTCTGATTAGAAAATTAACATTGCTAATGCTGTTACTTAGATAACTGAATTTTGGTATTATAAAAACCTTTTGAAATGCAATTTGACAGAGCATATATCAGATTAAATTGGATTGATTATGGGAGTTTTGAAGTTGTTGATTTCTTTGAGAGCTCTGTTAACGAAGCATTATATTGTAACAGAACCCATTAGTAGCACTGTTCTACTTAGCTAACAGCCCATTACACTCAATAGGTAATAAAGTATGTATGCGAGATGCCATAGCAAGCAGGGTAGGACAGGGTACTCCACTAAGTCCACCATGGATCTTAGGGTACAGTTCTAATTGTGCTGTGCTGTGGGGTCTCCTTTTCATTGTCAACTTAGGCTGATAATACTAAGTCCCACACACCAGTGTGGTGAAGCAAGACCATGGTTCTGCATTGTCCGTCAGCATCGGTAGACTATTGTGAGGATACCACATGGCTGGATGGTGCAGTGACAATATTCCGTCTATACAAGGAACTAGTAAAAAGAACTGACAAATTGGGACATGCACTGTGACACTCTCCCAGTTGCAATGAGTTAATAACCTGCATATAGCAAAGAAACTGCATTGTACTTTGAGGTATCATGCAAGAAATTAAAAGTGTTCATTAAATATTAAAATGAGGAAGCCAGCCTCAAAACTACTAGTAACTTGAGACTTTGGCTGCACACCAGAAGTGCTTTTCAATTCTTTTACAAACTTCCCACTTTAAATCTTGGCTCCCTATCATCCTATGCATTCAGAACTTTGGAGAGAAAAAAGCCTTGGTGTCTCATTTCTCAGTGCTAGTGCAGCATCTGTGGAACACTTTACCACCTTCCTGCATGTTACTGTAATGCTTCTATTGAAGGCAATGGGCAATACCAAGGTACCACTCAAGAATATCCCAGAATCACAGAATCACCTAGGTTGGAAAGGGACCTTTTAAGATCATCTAGTCCAACCAATGGAAAAAAAAGTAAATAAAAAAAATTAAAAAAAACACACACCCCCACACACCACCCAAAACAACACCAACCCAACTCCATATCTCCTAGCACCATGTCAACTCATCTCTTGAATACCTCCAGGGATGGTGCCTCAACCACCTCCCTGGGCAGCCCATTCCA
>JAOTQQ010000001.1:190463118-190485469 GCA_026546715.1 Gallinago undulata | reverse complement strand
CAAAACTGGACACAGTACTCAAGGTGGGGTCTCACCAGTGCTGAGTACAGGGGGACAATCACCTCTCGAGTCCTACTGGCCAAGCTGTTCCTGATACAGGCCAGGATGCTGTTGGCCTTTTTGGCCACCTGGGCACACTGCTGCCTCATGTTCAGCCGACAGTCGACCAACACCCCCAGGTCCCTTTCTGCCATGCAGCTCTCCAGCCATTCTTCCCCAAGCCTGTAGCGCTGCCTGGGGTTGTTGTGACCCAAGTGCAGGACCCGGCACTCAGCCTTATTGAACTTAATCCTGTTGGTCTCAGCCCATCCATCCAGCCTGTCCAGATCCCTCTGCAAAGCCTCTCTACCCTCCAGCAGGTTGACAGTCCCACCCAACTTGGTGTTGTCTGCAAATTTGCTGAGGGTGCATTCGATCCCCTTGTCCAGATCATTGATAAAGTTGTTGAGAACCGGCCCCAGTACCGAGCCCTGTGGGACACCACTTGTGACCGGCCACCAACTGTATTTTAACTCCATTAACCACCTCTCTCTGGGCCCGGCCCTCCAGTCAGTTTTTAACCCAGTGGAGAGTATTCCCATCTAAGCCATGAGCAGCCAGTTTCTCCAGGAGGATACTGTGAGAGACTGTATCAAAGGCCTTGCTGAAGTCCAGGTAAAGAACATCCACAGCCTTTCCTTCATCACTTTGTCATAGAAGGAGATCAGGTTTGTCAAGCAGGACCTGCCCCTCGTGAACCCATGCTGCCTGGGCCTGATCACCTGGGTGTCCTTCATGTGCTGCATAATGGCACTCAGCATGATCTGTTCCATCCCAGGCACCAAGGTCAGACTGACAGGCCTGTAGTTCCCCGGATCATCCTGCTGACCCTTCTTGTGGATGGGCGTCACATTTGCTAGATCCCAGTCAGCTGGGACCTCACCAGTTTGCCAGAACTGTTGGTAGATGATGGAAAGTGACTCCACAAGCAATTCTGCCAGCTCCCTCAGAACCCTCGGGTGAATCCCATCTGGGCCCATAGACTTGTTTGTCTATGTCTGCAATGGTGCAGAGATAGGACAAAGAGTTATTTTTCATCTTTGGACATTTTTGATAATATTGATTATGCAGGAAGAGATACTTGAAAACTGCACTTTTTGAGGTCAGGAAGATAGGAGGTCAAAAAATAATAAACCCATGGTGCTGTCTGTTGTTACTTTCTGCAGTCAAATTGCCCTTAATGCAGATCCTTCTCACTTCATGGTTACCTAACGGGGCTGTCTGGGAGCCCTGAAAAAGAAGCAGCCTGCAGCGGAAACAACTAACAGGGGAAATACATTGCACTACAGTTCTGTTGCCGTCTTGCCATGCATGGTCTGCTTCCTTATGCTTAGCAGATAACACAAAATTTTTGACTTTATTTTGTGAGGATATTTTTGAGGGTGGCAGGAAGATCAGAGATGTGGGAAATTATGTATTTTCTGGAAATTTCTCTTTACTTGCCTCAAGCATCCTTGCATGATCTTGACTGTAAGAGGCAAAAACTGGGGTCCATAGAGGTTGATAGGTTTGACAGCAATCAAATAAACCTAAAGGCACCTGTCACAGACTGATAAGAGTGTAGATCTGTCAGCTGCCCTTATTGAAAGAATCTGCATTTCTGTAGTTCCGGAATTGTGTCAGCCCAATTTCCTCTCTATTTTATTACTTTTCAGTAACACAAAATTCTTAGGAATGTTTGGTGCCTTGCAGCCCCTGAAACATAATTCAGATTATTTGCCGCTGGAACTGCACTCACAGCCCTGAAATGTTAAAATTCTGCCTGCATTGCAGGGTGGAAGCAGTAGCTTTTTTTTTTTTTTTAAAAAAAAAAAAAGGCATCAACAACAAAAGAAGCAAGACTGTTGATGTTAGACTCCTCTTTCTTAGACTAATTTTTTTTTTTTTTTTAATGAAAATGGTTTTACAAGGATATAATTAGATCAAGTTCATTGGCATTCATCTGAGTTTTCATTGGCTCTTGTCTCTTTTCTTTTAACAAGTTTTCATTTTCAGTAATTTGGAGTTCGTTTTGAAAAGTAGTCTCCACACCCAAAGTTGAAGACTTGTAAAGCAGGAGCTAGAATCAAGTAAAATTTTAGTTTCAACGCCAAAATGAAAGAAGGCTTCTGAATCAGGAAGCCATTTTTGAGGAGGGGCGAGCAAAACAGGGAGAAGAAAAATGGCTTAAAGAAAGGGCTGGCAGATACAGGAGAGGGTAAAAATCCTGTTGTTAATATAGTCTCTTTCAGTCAAGATAACAAAAGAGAGAAAAAAGCAGATGGAAAGGATTTACTGTCATGAGTCAAATAGGAAAGTAAGGGAAGCAATTCCAGAGCACTGCAATGTGAGAACAGTTGTGCAAGCTCGACCAAACTCCATCTAAGTGCCATCTTGCCTATGCCAATTGCTACTGGAGAGTATTTATTGAAAAAAAAAAAAAAAAAAGCCAGTACAGGGTGATCATTGCTTTGTGACCTGTGCAGTTTCTGGCAGAGTATAAAGATTTCTGGAATCAATGTAGCAACTTAGCATGCCATGGCAACTTACTCCCATCAGTTTAGCTATCCTTCATGATTTTGCCTAATCCCTTTCTGGATTCATGTATCCTCCTGAAATCCACGGCGTCCTGGGGTGGGAAAGGGTCTGGGCGAACATCATATTCATGACCTACAGTGACTTTCCCTCTTTGAGTTATGGAATGAATAGGAAAGAGACAAATCTTCAGCTATTGGCAGTTGCTGTTCCAGAATTTATGCAAAAAGCTGAATCAAGCTGACTGATTAAACTAGGCAAACTGTTTTTTCCAAAATATAATTTAGCCAAACATACAGATTTGTTGATATTGCGACATTTCATTAATCCCTTTAGATTTTGTGAGTATGTTTGGCAGCTTGCTCTCTTCCTGTCTGTCTTTCCCCATCTCCTTAGGAATCATTATATTTAACTTAGATATACTTAAATACCAATTTCCAGTAGTAGTGTTTGATGTTTTTGTTTTGACATCTATTTCAAATTCAGTGTAAAACTCTGAAATTCTAAATTACTCAAGCCCAGAAGGAAATGCTTTTACCTTCAGATACATTTCTGTTTTGTTGTCCAAAACCAAAATAGGATTCTATCTCTATCCACAGCAGATGTTGATTTTATTTTCAGAAGCAAAGTGAAAAATAAGTTATTCAGACAGTTTTCTTCCTGCATATTCAGAAAAGTGACATAAAGTTTAATTTTATTTCAGAAGTATCAAATGACAACATTTATATTGTAGTACTCATTGGTGTACTCCAGTCTTGCAAATAATCAAAATATATATGCCATTGGTACATGGCATGGAATAATCCAAGCAGTAGCACAAGACAGGGTCATACTAAATTCCCCAAAATATGTGCAGTTAACTGTTAAAAATTATACTCTTTGCCCAGCTATGACATTGCTACATACTCTCAATCTCCTTGTGATTTTTGTGACTGCTCGGTCAATCAAAATCCAAATTAACAACTAGCTCTTGAAGACACTCCAGATTTGTCAGTCCTGTGAAGAGGTGGGATTTGATTAAAAAGAAGGTTGAAATGACAGAGTAAAATTGTCTGTAATATCTGTGGCTTCTTTTTTTGAAATCACTGCACTAAAATTTTGAAACATATGAAGTGTTTGAAGACTTCCTTCTGGAAACTGTACTTCTATGATAAGTAAGCCCAGAACAATGTTAAAGGATATTACCATATCTCTATGAATGATCAAAAAATGTAAATTATTTAATAAGTGGGCACAGTATTTTATGTTATGTCAGTGAATCAAGACAAAGCAGCAAGCAGGGATGGTGGTGAGATGTAGAATTCTAACCCTGTAATGTTACAGGTAGCTAGCAGAGTTGTTAAGACTCTTTTTTCCTTGAGAAAGAGTAGACATCTGTTTACTTGCTTTAATCTCAACCTTATACTTCACTTAATAGAGAACAAGAAATAATTCTGATGATAGACAGTGTAATTAGATAATTTAGAGTCTGTTTTCCCTATTTTTTATTCCACTTTATATTTTATCTCATTTTATATTATATCACCATGTTCCTAATTAGAGAGATACCCATAATAGATGAGAAAATTCCTTGGATACTGGGGGCCTTTTGTTGGTTTATTTTGAAGGAGCAGAAGACAACTGGAATGACCACGAATGTTCAAATTCAATGCTAAATATCAACTTAATTAATGTTTAACAGTATTTTATTTTTGTAAAAGCCATTTAAGAAAAATGAAATGGTGCTATACCAAATTATAAGATGGTGAGAGAACTTCTGCTAATGTAAATTGGTACAAAGCCAGGGCTCTGCGTTAAGTTTTAGAAGTCATATAAGTTGTATAAGAAAATCCACTAGGATGTATGGATTTTTCCTCCTTTTTTCCTTTCATTTTTTCCCTTCTTTTTTCTTGTACAAAGCTAGTACATGTCCTTCAGTGGAATTTTAGTTTTCAAAATTACGTTTGGTAATATGTGAAATAAAGGTATTGGATAACTATTGCTGTCTTCAAATAGGGTGCAATAGATCACTCACGTCCTCTCCTCATTACCACCTAGGATGTTTCAAAAGAAAAACAAGATACTTTTTGTCCCACTTGGACAGGCTTCTGGTTGTGCAGACAGTGGATTGGACTGATTTTACATCAATATTCTCTGTAAAATTAGACAGATGTATTAGTGATCTTGCTCCAGTCTGTGTACTGACAAGCAGTGCATGAATAATGAAGAGGTCTTTCCAATGTGACCCTACTGCAGAGCACTAATGAACAGGGATGTGCATTATTAGTTGATAGTACATACCAGAATTAGAACAAAGAAATGCAATTTAAAATGCTACTTGCATATATCACGTTCTAGCTACTTTACTTTAGGGAACAGTAAAGGAATGGCACTTCTGTGCTGGACCTGTGTAGCTAATATTTTCCTTGTTTTTTAAGAAAATAATATTTTTTAAATAAAAATGTAGAAAGCTGAAAGGAATTATTGTTCCTAGCTTTACAGTCAAAAAGCAGAGTATATGACCTGTAAAAATATTTCCATTTAAATTACAGTATGAACAAAGGGATAAATGCTTAAAAAATGAACTGTCATGTTCAGCCAAAGGTAATAAACATTTTACCTATAAATGCAAATATGTTTTTGTTTTAGGTTTTGCCATCAACTGCTATCATTGAATTAATAGTCAAAAAATTGTTTTCTTTTTAGTTCTCTAGCATATACTTATAGACCTTATATTTTGCTTCCTTTTTTTTTGCGATTACTGATAATGGGCAACAATGGTTATATGATTAAATTCATTTTTGTGTGCTTTAGACCACAAATTAACCCTTCTTATGTTTTGAAATTGCGATCAGTTCCATAGAAAGAGAAAAAAAAAAGATATTATGGCATAAAATTTCAGCTCAAGGACACTGTGATCTGTAGGTGGTTATTCCAGTAAGATGATAGTCATGTGAACTTGTGACAGCTCCATGGATTCAAATCATAATGGCACATCACTGCAGTTTGGCAGTAGGCAGATAATCACCACCCAGTGCAGACACAATCTTTTTCTGGGGTATAGTAGTTGGTGAGTTGAATTTTTCACTCCCGCAGACTTCCAGCTCTGTGTGCAGAGGTTTTTACTGGATGGTCACCAGGAAAATAGGTGAGAAAGGAGAGGTGTGATGATCTGCTTGTTAGAAGTGGTGTGTGGCAGAGGGAATAGTGATGCTGTGTTTCCATAAGGAGTGTTTGGCTCTTGGAGCAAAGATATTCAAAGACAGGACTCCAAAGACATCTAAAGGGATGGCAAAATATTTCATAACCCATGCTACTGTGGCACAAGTTTACCCTCTCAACTTGTAAATTTAAGAGATGAGAATGATGGTGTAAAGGATGGTGCTCACTGCTCTTCTGAACTTCATCTTTACTCCAAACCTTTCTTTGCTCCAGAACAACTGGAAGCTTTGGAGCAGCTCAGTTAAACTTTCTGGCCTAAGTTTCCAGTGTTTATTGTTTCACCTCCCAAAGATTCTTTCTAAATGCAAACACAAATTCCTTTCTGTAAGTACTGGCTTTGTAATTCATTGATCACCAACAAGACTTTCCATGTTACTGTTTTATTGGTTTAGAGATTTATCATTTTCCACATAAGTTATAATGTTTCCATAAGTGTCTTCAAACAAATAATATTAAAAAACACTTCTTGAAATGAAATGCTTTTTCATTGTTATTGAATGATATATGTCTAGGATAAGGAACACCTAGCTATTAACAGAGCGTGAAATCATCAATCAGTTGCAGTTGACCAGCTAATTGGAGGAAACATCTGGTCTGTGGTCTGTATTTCCCTCAGATGTCTGAGGAAGCCAAGAAAAAGTGCTTGGAAAACAAGCAGTCTTCCAAGTCCAGTACAGTCCAAAGTTATTTGTTTTGTTCCATTGAAAATGGTAGCAGCTTGGTCAATCAGATTGCCTCGGAACTAGTTATGTCCAGGTTACACAGGTATGTGAGGAAGCTCAAGGCTTACTCATATTTGGAAGCACAGCAGATGTGATTCTAATACTCCCATAAGAAATAGTCTATCAAAATGTCATTGCTTTCGTTAAGAATAAAAGTTAGCCCCTAATCTGTATTCTGAAGTCTGTAAGGTTGTGGAAATAATGAAAGAAGTAAGTAATTCTTTTTCTTGCTGTTCTGTTCAATTTGTGTAGTTTGGTTTTAATGAGAATTCGCTTGATTATTTGCTATTATATTCCAGTGAGAGTAGCACTAAGGAAAGTATAAATTCTGGATGTGGTGACGTCTCATCTTCCAGTTTATGGAAGGGCTTATCTCATGTGGTTGCCTGGATTTTTACGGTCCAAGAGTTAGCTTCTGGACAGGTATTTCTGTGTTTTCCTCAGATTTTTAAAGGAATTTGTTTTAAACCACTGCTGTGAAGAGAATGGACAATATGTGGAAAAGCCATCTAGTCCGGACAAACTGGGTACCTTTTTCCACCGGTTTGGCAATGACACTTGGGTAACATCCGTCTCTGTGTATTGGAGATCAGCTGAATTAGTGTTCTGAGTGGTGCAACTTAATTTGTGAAGTAATGTCACTTTAGTTCTTCTGTGTTGCGGGATTTTGCGAAGTGTATATGTAAATTTCAGAGCAGGGAAATGCAAGAAACTTAGCTTTGTTTCTTTTTCTGTTTTTACACTAGATTTTTTAGAATATGAGTCCTTTGTTTCTGTTTATCTATTTTGCAGGTTCCTCTCAAAAAAAAATTCCTTACAAATTACAGCAACACGTGCATATACTTATGTATGTGTACCGATGTGGACATGCATGCGTCTTTATGTTACACTTACGTTCTCCAGTTATCTGTTCTTACACAAGTTTGATGCTTTTAGTGAAGTCATTGGAAATACTTTGGGAAAATAAGGATTCCTAAGATTAATAAAGGCTTTGTGGTAGGTGTGCTCCTTTTGTTCGTGCTTACAAAGATCAAGATGTTTATGAGAACGTTTATACAGACCAAACTAGCCAGACATTAATTTTATCTGGCTCAAAACCATTTACTGGCTGCCAGGCAGAAGTGCTAGGGCTGGTGTGGAGATCTGTTGGACTGTAGGTCCCTGTACCCTCACCAGTTATGGGCAGTGGAGGAAATAATCCGTGGGCTGATCCAGACTGCAAAGGTAGAAGAGAAGTATCCTCCTTGGTCTGGACGGTGTGGAGCCAGGACTAAGGAGCCTGTGGGAAGTGAAAGCCCTTGGCTGTTTTGTGACAGGAAATTTTCCTGCAAGGCAGGGTGATGTTATCACTGATGGTTGGCACTCCTGGACTGGTTTTGAGATGGGCAACGCTCAGGATCTGTCTTTGACATCACAGGATTAAGCCACTCTCCCCTTTTACTTTCTGGACCTTTAATCCTGTCATTCAAGAAACATCCTACCCACAGCAAAATGGGGCCAGAGCAGGGCAATCCCACCGCCTGTTTCATATATGCTAACTTTTGATTCATTATGTTTAACATACATACATCTGACATACTCCAGGACACGTCCCCTGGACACACAGTTTTTCTGCTGCTGTAGAAGTCCCCCTGTGCTTCTCTATGGTCTCTGATGGTCCCTGTAACACAGCTACTAAGAGCAGTGGAAGTTTCTCTCTCTGGAAAAGTCATCTTTTGATCAGGGAAAACTGATGGGGTAACCTTAAGGCTTTACTGATGAGAAATGCAGTGTGTTTTCACCGTGACCCTCCCCGAGTATCCACTCCCACCTGTAGCAGCTGAGCGAGCTGGCAGTCCTGCTGTCTTTAATTGAACTATCCAAGAGCTTAAAGTAATTCAGAATCATTAAATATGTAGATAAACGCTGTGTTTTCACAGTAGAAAAATAATGCAAATATATTTTGTTTTCTAAAAAATTCCTTCTGTTCTAATATAACAGGCAATTTTTATAGGTTTTCTTGTGTGATTATGATATGTGATTTAACTATATAAATATTTTGACAATAATCTGTACAAGTGATGTCTTCAATAAATAAGCATTGCTTTAAAATAGCAAGTAAAATATTAACTAAAATTAGTATCTTATATTTTCATTTTGCTGACTGAAAATGAAATATTCAACGATGGTTTTTAGACTATTATAAACTGATGTTTGTGTTTGCTGACTGTCCACAAGCAGTTTAAACTATCAGAGTGCTCTACTACCCCACATGCTGAGTTTTATGTAATTTACCATTATGCGTCATGATTCGTGTAGAACGGGCATCAAAGCTTTACCTTATGTTTTGTTAAAGAGCCACAATGGTTGTACAACTGAGGATTTGTCATGCCTGACAAATCAAATAATAGGTTCTCATGTACTGGGCCCAGTGCCCACCAGTACACTCCAAATTAAGCCATGAGGGGCACATTTAATCATATCAATTAGATGAGTATAGTTACAGATGTAGAGGAAGAAATTCAAGTTGAGTGAATGTCACAGGAAAAAACGAACCGCAGAATCACAGTGCTGAACTGCAAACATCGTACCTGGTAAACGCCTCTGCCAAGGTCTGACCCCTGTGCTCGCAGAAGCGGCAGAGGAAGGGCATACGGTGGAGTCGTGTGTTTGCCCGTGTCCCTGGCAGCACGGCCCAGCTCCATGCTGACAGGCCGTACGGGTGCAGTGGCTGTGGCTGCTGTGGGCTCCTAACATGGCCCTGGAGTTGGTGCTAAGCTCTGCTAGAAATTAGGAGAGTCATTCTGTAACTCATAGGGGGCCTTTCTAGAAGGCAGTTGTCATACACTATTAAAGATTGCATCTCTTTGTGCTCTATTGGCTAAAATTATAATTTAAACCTTTAAAATATACGTCACAGTGTCTGTAGACTATAACATTAACAAGCTTGTACTATGCCAGGTTGACTGACAAGATAATATATATTTAAATAAAAAATGACAGTGGGGCTCCACCAAATTTCCCTGAAATTCAAGCAGCAATTACACATTACTCAGCCTTCTTTGTACCACAACTTAATGAAGAGATAGAACAATCAGCGAGGAAGCTCACAACCAGAAAATACCATTTATGTAAAGTGATCATTAATAGGAAGTCGATATTTACCACACCATGAATACCCAAAGTATTTTCTTTTTTTCAAAAGTCAAATACAGGGCGATGGTAAATGTCATTTCTCTGCAGTGATGACTGCTGTAGCTGCAAACAGCTACCAAATAAACATACTGCCAAACACTATTAGTACTTGTGCTTGCTGCAGAAATTAGAAAAACTTGCATAGAGTTCTTAAATGAGGGCAGCATAAGTAGCTCTGGGCAATAATTCAGACTGTCCGATCATGTCAGTTTTACAAGAGGACCGTGACTAACAATAGCTCTCTAGTACCAGGAATAGTGACAGCAGCTTGGGATGGGATGCTCCATGTGGAAATTCAGGTTATGGGTTATCTCAGAGCTGCTACCTCAGGTGGATGCATCTTTGCTTTCTATGGTGTTAATTGTAGATGAAGGACCCTGATGGAGGCAGCTAAGCCTAGGCAGCATCGGGGAGGGGTGGGTGTGTGTGTCTGTGTCAGTGTAATATTTAAGAATAAAGAGCTGAATACATATGCAAGTATTTCTTGCATGCAGTGATATAATTGAAGGGCTCAGACCTTGTGGGCTTTTGAAAGGGATCTGTTACTTCAGGATCTTGGATTAGATTTGCAATATAAGGTGAAGACCATAAGTGGCGATGTTAACCTGTGTACGTGGCAGTAAGCGTGATATTGCCACTGAATAATGCCAGGAACTCATTGTTGAAGAAAAGTCATACTTCCAAATTCAAACTGATGATGGATTTAAAAAGCATAAAATTAACTGAGTGAATAAAATAATAGCTTAAGTGACAGTATTAAAAAAAAAATCACATGTTCCTATCAGCATACTGGAACAGGGACAAAATCTGACTAATATAAAGTATAAAAAACCTTTTTTATTCAGTTCCAAGGTGGAACTGCTTGACAGCTTGTTTCCTCAGTTCAGTAAAACACATGGTGGACTTGACAAAGGATAATTGAAATAAATCACTGTCTAAACCTAAATTTACTATAGTATTACAGTGATAACCATGTACTTAAGGTTGCATCACCAGATTCAGACTCATAAAATATTGTTATAGCCAAGTAATAATGCTGAATAGCCAGTCATGTTTTTATTCAAGCAGTGTTCAAACTAAGTAACATACAGATTCATTAAAATTAATACTATAATTAATCTAAAATGTTTTATGATGTCAAATATTGAAGCGTTTGTCTTAGCTGGAGGTGACTTCTTTTTGAAGGTAAGGTAGAATAAACTCTCAACAACCTTGATTTCCAAGTAGGGGGTTGGACTAGATAATCTCCAGAGCTCCCTTCCAAACCCATATCATTCTGTGATTCTGTGAGTCTGGAAATTGGATTTTTTCACTTAGGATAATGGATGGAAACTTTTTTTTTTTATGCATACAGCAAAATTTTCAGTCATTATATTTAACATGCTGACCTGTGTGCTCTGTCTTCCTTGAAAATTATTTTGATTAATACAAGTACTGTTTAAACCAGGTGGAAGTCAGGGCATGATCATTCAGGGTTATAGTGAGGGTTCTAGAGTTGCTGCTGAATTGGAGTATGTTTCACATATGGAGCATGTGTGTTTCAAAAGGAACAAATTTACATTTTATATAATTAGCTTTCAGATAGAGTTTTTAAAGTAGCATAATGCAAATGTACTTCATATGCACCAACCATACCAAGGTTTTTTGTGCTGGGGGTTTCTAGAAAAGTGAGATGTTTTTTCCAGATACTTTATTTTTAACAAGAGACTTTTGAAAAAAAAAAAAAAAGTGTAATCTTTTCCAATTATTTCTGTGACTTATTTTGAAAAATTGAGCAAAATTAAGATCTTGAACTAAAATTGGTAGTTTTTACTTTGGACTTAAAAATTTTTAGGCTTGTATTTTCATCATTTGGAGCTGAAAAATTGAAATTTGTACTGTTACCTGTATTAAAGTCCTATTTTAATGAAAGAAGAGGAAGAAAATGGATGTTTCTCCACGGAATAAAGCAAAAATTTCTTCAAAAAAATTTTGCAAAAATGCCTGCTATTTCTAACCTACTTTAAGTCTTGTGTTTCCTAGTAGGAGAAGCACACTAAGATGGCACAGCTAGACTCTTTAACTGGTGACTTTCTCAGTGTGTTTCACTTAGATGAGTATTTTCTTGTGACAAGGGAAGGTAATCATATTTGAAATAAAAGAAAAAAAATCCAATCTGGAGAAACAAATGCATTATCAGAGAAAATACCTTTATGAGTTGGGTAAAACCAAGATACCATTAAAGTTGGTTTGCCTTTTGAAATTTCCATTATATATGTTTTGTAGAGAGATGGTCTCTTGTACCTGGGTACACTATTCAACAATACACCTAGGCTTTTCAATGTCTTTTGTCCTCCTCTGTATTTTGAATAGATGTTATGTTGTATTATTTGATATTAGGAAATCATCATTATTTAATTACAGAAACTATAGTGATAATATTAAAAATGGAATATTATCTCCTTGGAAGACTATATTATAGAAGTAACCTAGGCTGTAGTTTTGGAGGAATGATACAAACCAGATGATCTTTGTGTCCACTATTGATTTGATTTAATCTAATTAAAAGCCAAGTGAAATGGTCTCTGATGAAATGCAGATGAGCAAGAACTGAATATTTTGGCTTCATAGTTCTTTGTCAGCAGTGGCTCGCTTAGCAGTTAGGAGCATTACAAAATCTTTCTAACACCTGACGTGCTCCCGGGTTTCCTGGTAGGACCCCCTTACAATGTGGTTGCAGGCGCCAGCCCTGAGCCTTGTTGGGGTAGGCTGTCTGGCTGCGGTGCAAACCAGAAATGTACTTGCCCGGTTGAAGTCCTAAAATATCCCAAAGTGCCATCTTGGCATGTCACCTCAGATCCTCATCAGGCCATTCTGCTTTTCATTACCATGCATTACCATGCATAGACACGAAGGACAAGCTTCTGCACTGCTTTGTGTAAGGCGGGTATAAGGCACTGTCAGAGCTGCATCAATGGAATGCCACTCTTTCTGATACCATTTTGGGGTGGTTTTATTTGTCCAAATGTAAGAACCTGTGGAAGTACAAGGCAGGGAAGTGTCAGCTTGTCTCTGCTTTGGAGACTGTAGGGTGGTAGCTTGGGTTATTACCATTTTGACAGGGAAAGCCTGAGCTGGTGCTGGCAGAGGTAGCCGAGTAAGCTCATGTGATTCAAATTGTTAGATAATAATTTCTGGGATGATTAATTATCTTTAATTGCAACTACATACCATCAATACTTACTCTGCAGCAAGTGAGACTGAGTTGTGGGGTTTTTTGGGGGGATGGGGGATCCAATAGATTCTTGGGAGCTAAAGGATTAAGCCTTAGAAGTCAAATCTGTGTGGTATTAAGCTAGAAGGACTATCCTCTTCATACTGAGATTTCTGGTTTGTTTATACCATGTTTGTGAGTATGGCTGAGTACCTGTTAGTTCTTGGTTTGTATGTGCTTTGGGGTTTTGATAGCATGGATACACTGTGTAAATCATTATCCTAGAAAAACAGTAATGTATGTAAGGAGGTTTTATTTTTGCATAATATGGCTGCCTTGTGTATTTTTCTCTTTGGAAACTAAGGTATTGAAACTGTCACATAGATTTATGACTTACTTGGAGGACTTAGAGCAGCTCAACAAGTTTTTTTATGTGCCCATTTGCCATCTATTTTAAGTGGACTTGGTAGATACTTTTTACACCTGAGTCAGTGTATAAATCCCTGAATATTATTCATGCATAAATTCTGTTTTGAAAGTATAACATTTATCATGCATTCAACTTTTCAGTCAAACACAAGTGTAATGTTAATATTAAGTCTTGATTTAGTATAAAATTGAATACTGAGTATATAAAATACTGAATTTAGAATATGAAGTATACAGAAAAGTAGATAGCTGAGAGCTGCTTATATGAGTCATCAAAGAAGATTTAGACTGCGAGGTGTCATATCATGCGTGTGTCACACTTCGGTTTTCTAGTTCAGTTGTTCACTACTGAAAAGTCATTCTGATGGAAGCATTTCATTTCAACAAGTCACAGATTGTGGTCGCCATGTGAGTTGCATATTATTATCTGTGTTTATCACTTGAAGGTGGTAACATCTAAGACACACTGTGCTAGGCACTATAGTAGCATAAGGAAGCCAATTCCTGCCCAAGGAAAGTTGTAAACTAAGGCACCGGATGATTGATGGAGAGATTAGGAGTCCAAAAAAGAAAGAATAATCATCAGTGCTGATATGGGTAGGTATTGGTAAGGTAGTAGTGATACCAAACTGAACAATATTTATAGATTCATCAGTCATACTATCTAAAAAAGGAAGAAAATAGCTATTTTAGGCTAAATTTTCAACTGCAAGTGTCTAATATCAAGTATTTAAATTAATAGCTTGGGAGGTGTGAGAATGTCTTGCCATTCCCACTGAAATTAACTGGTGTAGAGGCCTGAGGGCAGCTCTCACAATCAAGCCTGACTTTAAGAATTCACATTTGGAGGTGTTGGCCTTTATATCCTCTTCACACGTGTGTTAGTATTTTGCATCCAGTGGCTTCTTGTAAAGGTTGTTTATTTACTACATAAAGATAATTCTAGCACTTTCTCATGTTATTTAGAGTATAGTAAGAAGACAGAGCAAGATGAATCAAATTGTGGAGGAGAGACCTGTATCTATCCACAAATAGAAGTTAAACAGCTTAATTTTGCTGGGAGTAAACCCTGCACAAAGATGTGCAACAGACTCTGTCGTTCTCTTCCTATTTAAGGGCAAAACCCTGGCTTCCAGGAATTGAGCTTAAGAGCGGCTTTCTGGTATTTGTGATGCAGTAGTGTTCAGGACTTGAAGCTTACAAGAATGAAACCTTGGAAGCTGGCCATTCTGCTAACGGATGCACTGGGAATTGTCCTTTAGCATCTATGGAGAAGGAAAATCAAGTCAGACATAAGTATTCTTGGATATAAATTGCTTTCAATACTGTTAGCAAAGCTACACCCTTCTTCTCATTTCCTCTATGTCCCTTTTTGCCTCTCCACACAGCTTTTTTTTCATGCGTTTATTAAATATTAATTGGATGGTAATGTATTCTATTAAATTACAGGAAACATTCCTGTGATTTTATGCTTTAAGATTTGCAAAATCAGTAAGGAAATACATTAAGACAGTAGTACAGACATAGTGTAGATGTATTCACTTCTGCCATGTAAGTCTGTACTGAATTTGTCTCATTGCCATAAAACCTCTAGAAAAATGACATTTTTGCAAAATGCAAATACAATAAATAAAAAATTGAATCATAACAAAATGGAAGCACTTGTTACCTCCAGAAAATTGACATTTTTGCAAAATGCAAATACAATAAATAAAAAATTGAATCATAACAAAATGGAAACACTTGTTATTTCAGCCTTCTTACTTAGGTGAGCCACCTTGGGAGGGTATAAAATATCTCAGTAATTGAAAAATAAATGTAAACAGAATAAAATTATATAAATAATGTTTTAAGGTCAAGTATATGTTTGCAGAGTTAATGTAGCCACCTTAAGCACCTCCTGTGTGCCTGCAGGGGTTGAGAAGGGTGCTGCATGCCCATGCTGAATTTGTGAAAGGGAAAAAGTGTCAGAGGGCTTCAATTTGCAGTAGTTGTTTTATTGTAGTTTTTGTGATCAATCTCCTGAAAAGAAGGTCTTGGCAAGTTGTCATCATTGGAACTTTCTGAAAAACAGCTAGAAACACCTCATTTATAGAATCATAGAATCATATTGGGTTGGAAGGGACCTCTGGAGATCATCTTGTCCAACCTCCCCACAGAGAGAGTCCACCTAGAGCACATTACACAGGAACTTGTCCAACCCGGTTTTGAATGTCTCCAGAGACAGAGACTCCATCACCTCTCTGGACAGCCTGTTCCAGTGCTCTGCCACTCTCACAGTAAAGAAGTTCCTCCTCATGTTTAGGTGGAAATTCTTATAATCAAGTTTGTGCCCATACTCAAGTTTGTGCCCCTCCTTTATAAAGGAGCTTTATGGCTTGCATGTGTTCATGACTGGAAGCTCCTTAGGTGGTTTCTTATACCGTGGCTGCAGTTTGTGCCAGCTGTAATAACTGCGTCTGAGTGTTGAATGTAGAGGTGTTTCCTCCTTCTAAGGTCTGGTTGTATATCCCACCTGTGCCTGAAATGCATACTCCAACAGAAACATACTTATAAAATTGTGTGCTTACTTGTGTGTTCCTGAAGTTATTCAATTTCTAACCATAATTGCATATAGTAAACAAGGCAGATGATAGAACTCGCTCCAGATAAACAGTGAGGTACTGAATGGTGTAAAAGATGCTGAGAATTTTGCATATTCCTTTAGCAAGACTTTGCTAACAATAGCAAGGTAATTCAGCTAGTTTATAGCTCAATGGAACAAGACTGAGCACTTGGGATTTAGTAGAGAGTAAGAATAGATACTCTTCCAGAGTGCCTTCTGTGCACCATAATTTTTACCACGCCAGTGCCCTGTAGTCTTCTCAACCTCCTCACTTCTCTGGATTATGTGGTTCCTTGTGTCATTGTCCACACAGGACAGTCCTTCCTTCTGTATTCTCTTGCTTGGCAGTTTGAAAATTTTGAGTTGTTGGCACAGGTCTCTCTCATTTCCTATCTCCACTGTGTCTTTGTGTCCTCTGAGCTTTGCTGTCCTCTTCACCTGCATCACTAGATCTTCACCATCGAGAGATGTGTTATACAGCACTTGTGGCATAAAGAAATTCTGGCAAATCTTCAACCTTGCAGGTTTGGCATCCTGTCGCTGTTATGTCTGGAGAAGATATTTCTATGAAGGCAGCTGCAAGAGTGTGCCCCATACTGAGATAGCTCACAACTTATTTAGGCAAGTGTCCTTAGAGAATGAAAGTGGCACTGTCACTGTTTTATCCATTGTTAATATAGAAGACGCTTGCCCTGAAACCTATGCTCATTTGGAGCATAAGTGCATACTATTTGCTTGAATAGTTACAATATCCCTTCTGTCATATATACAGATTAGTAAAAATGTTAGTTCATTTTTTCATTGCTTATTCTTGGTGCAGCTGCTAAAGCTAAAGCAAAAGCTTTGTCATAATGCTGCCTACACAACTTTCTGACATAGAAGAGAGCTAGTAACAATATTGTTAGGATGCTGTGTCCATTTTGGACTGCATTAATTACAAATTCTACTTAATTACAAATTCTAAATCCTTAACATGGACCCCACTTCATGGGCTCAATTTCATAGTCTTCCATGATGGTATTTTCTCTTGTAGACAGTTTTTTTTCTTACTTTTAGTGTTACTGTGATGTGTGCAAAATCTCAAAGAAAAAAAATGACATCCTGCACGTGTAAGCTGAATATGGTACAGAATCAGGGAGCAATAGTTCTGCAACAGACAGAGTTGCATTTTATCCCATGTGGCATTAGTGAGCATATGAATTGATCTGATGTTACTTTTTCTCCCAGTTGTCACCAGATGGATCACCACATTTATATAGCACTAGTCATCTTTCTACTTTTTATTATCCCATGTGAAGTAAACAGCACTAAGTAAACAGCAGAATGGTTCAGTTCCCTGTGCTGATTTATGAACACATGCAATACAGCAGTGAAATCAGAAGCAATTACAGTGTAAAAGAAAAAAATGTCATTTTTGTGTACACCAGGAAACCTGAAATTGTATTATCAGTTTGGAGTAAATGTGCAGTGAAGCCCTTTTTTCACGAGAGGATTTTAGTATCTAATTAATGACGCCATTTCTGTCTCTGATTTGGACTCCTACCCTGAATGAGATAGTAGGTGTGATACGTGTTTGAGGGAGTGAAGGGTGGTCTAAGACAGCAGTTGACCCGCAGGACCTTACATTTCCGTGCTGGAGGGTGCGGGTCCATTTCCTCACTTGCCTCCTGTAAGGTGGGAGGTGTACAGTATCTCCTGCTTAGGATGCACGCGCTTAACTCCTGTTAATCCTTTCAGGAGTCACACTGCGGTATCAAAGTAAGTATATACTTTTAATCTCTAAAGCAGCCCTTCAGGAGGTAATTGGAATTTATAGGTCTTATCAATTTGCAGCAGTGCAGATGAACAAAGAGAATCTTTAAAATAAAGCAAATGCTGACTCAACCTAGATAGAGGCTTGGGAGTAAAACTGAAAATTCAGCAGTGCTAGTCCCTCCTCATCTATCAGCTGATTGAAAGTATTACCCTCTTCCTGCTAATCCTCAGAGACTGGTGTAAGGTAAAGAATTGGAGATATGGGTGTCTAAATAACAAGAGATCACTAGTGTTTGGAGACCCTTTAAAGGGTAGCTCCTCAGGGTATCCTCCCACGGCTGACAAGGAGAAACTCAAAATATTAAGGTTTACTTTACATCTGAGAGCTAACAGGACTGTTCGGGTAAATTCAGTAGAGCTCACTGCCATGGAGATGGTTCAGCTAGATTCCCTTTGCTATAAAAAAGTGGTAGGAGCATCTGCACTTGATCACTTTTATATTTTGATTACTTGAGACGAGAAAGGTTCGAGAGTCATCCTAATCTGAATAACAGCTATCCAAATAGCTCACTGCCAATACGTGTTGAATAACAGTATCATTGTGTAACATCAGGTTTATGTAATATGCTAGTCAGATGATAGATAATAGGAATGCAAGTTTGTTGTATGGTACTGAGATGAGCACATTTTGAATCCACATTTGAGGGCCAATTTTAATTAATGAAAGATCACTTCAACCCACAGATAATTACGTTACCCTTTCAATCATCTGTTGAGAAACGGATCCTAACATACAGTTTAGGAATAAACAGCAAAGTCAGTGATGCTGTTCCTGCTGATAATTTAAAATCAACATACTTTCAGACAGTTATGTTTATTTCCTTAGGTACTGGTGATATGATGGGTGATAAGAAAAAGCACAGTGGAATAAGAGGGCTTATATATAGAAAATAAATATTATTTCATAGAGTTAAGAAAAAAGAGCAATGGTGTCTTGGAAAAACAAAATGTTCAGTGGGAGTTCTGATATTCTGCTGTCACTTCATTTCTAATTTCTGGTGCTTGATTAATTATTTTTAGAAAATAATAGCCTTATAGTTATGTCACAATATTTTTTTCTTTCTAGCTGTCTAAAACCATTCTGGGTGTTAGACATTACTAAGGGTGCTTTAAGAATCAGAAGCTTCTTCTTACTTAGTTGTCAGGCAAGGTAGTTTTCAGATACCGTTCACAAGTGTTACTTCAATTTGTATAACCATATTGCAGACAACTTCTTATTTTAAAAATTATAAATAACATTGAATGTTTTATTTTAAGGATGCAGAAATTCCAGTATTTCTGGTTTTTATTCCCATAACCCATTACACATTGCTTTTTGGATAAAATGTGCACCTACCTATGAAATGCCTAACTTCACCATGTAGAATGCAAGAAACAAGTACTATGAACAGAATTCCATGAAGTAAATATTGCCTATAGTTGTAGGTACAGAGGCATTTTGAAATGGCAAATACAATGAAAAAATGCAATTAAAAACCTCTGTGCTTGCAGATATTTATGGAGAAATTTCCTGGATCATTAAATGCCTCTTCTCATTCATAATATGGAAAAGTAGCAAGGTGCACCTGGTGTTTCTGATGAAAGAAATCACACTCAATTTTTTCAGCTTCCTGAAGTTTAACATATCCGTGATCTGAATAACAGCTTTTACACCAAAAAGCTTTATGGGCTTATGCTGAAGGCTGATAACATGAGATAAAATATCAGAACAATTAAGTGTATACATAAATCCATATAACAATGGAGGGGAGGGAAGTCTTTAAGAACCTTCATGAACCTGGGGCATATTTTGATTACTGTTCTATAGAGAGAAAATACTTTTGTAAGAACATGTGATATCTGCAGTTAAATTACAAAGATGACATTATTCAAAATGAAGAAATGTAAATCTGAAGTTTATGTTCATAACGTCAACGTCTAAACATCTGTATTTCATCTCAGAACTGAAAAAAAAAAAAAGCCAGACCCTGAATCAGCTGCTATTCATTATAATTTACACAGTTAGAAGTGAATGAAACAGTAGAAAAATATGGTAATTTACTGTCTTTTCTTAAAGAATTGTCTGTAAACTTTTTGTGTCTTAACTTACAGTTGATGTCCTTTGAGGACTAGAAATGGCAAAGTGGGTCCTGGTGTGGGTTGGGAGACTGCACTAGAGCACTGCTTATGTGTAGAGTTGGGAAGTTTTGGCCTCAGGTTGGTGTTAAGTGAGTTCCCTGGTAATGGTAGCAGTCCTTTTCTGGAGCTAACTACCCATGTTTTTAATGCTGGTGACCCAACTCCATGTTACAGCCCAAGACTACTGTCGTACCACTCGGTGCATGGGTGACTGCTCCCTTCCCTATTCCCCTGACCTTTTCCTTGTTTGAATGTGGAGCCAAGCATGTTAGATTGAAATGCCTCCTCTGTTGATTTAAGATTAAAAAAGAAGATTTTGCACTGGGGCATTGAGTTTAGGAAGGACTCATGGGCTCCATTTCATTCGCTTTGCTGTTGTCATGGTGATCTCCAACATGGAGGTGGTAAAAAATGGCCTGAGGTAATAGTATTTGCAGCTCTTCCAGCTGCCTGTAAAGCAAATACATGTCTGTGACCTTACATACTAGGTTGTAGTTTTTTAATAAGTGATGAATTTCAATCCCTAAAATAAATGTATTAAAAATTAACCTTTTGAAATGTATATATATTTAAGTCTATAGGACCATATTTTAATTCCAGTTTAGTTAACAATATTGAATGTAACTGCATGTTTATGCTTTGAGAATGTATATCTCAGTTTTTAACTTTCTGCAGGCAGACTCTAAGATCCTGTAATCCTCCCAGGTCCAGCAGTAGAGATAGTCTTGTAAACTTGAGAGTTTTCTCCATAAATCTGTCCTTGAAAAATAAATCTATGCAATTAGGCTCCTATCACTCTGTTCAGCACTTACTACTGCAAATATGATGTTTCACTACTCAGTGGGTCAAATTTAGATTAAGTCTTCAGATCTGGACTGTAATTTCTCTCTTCGTTTACATCTGTGATGCTATTTAAAGGTGTCATATTATTGACCTAACTCACAGTTTACCAGATTTTTTTTGTCCAGTAAGGATTGGTGAGGCTTTCTGATTACAAGGTGAATGAAAAGGGGAGGAAAAAAGTGCATTGCTGGAGGGATGGGAGAGCTTTTTTCAGTCTTTGCATTTTCTGAGGTCCTGTGTGAGGAAACTGTGAAGGATAAAGGAATCAGGTAGTAGGTCCAAAGCCCCTAGTTTCTTTTGCAGTGCCTTAAAGGAGTGTGAAGAAAATGGAACATTTCCCAAGATCTTTTCTGTCTGAGAGCCATGCTCGAAGGCTCTGTGAAGAATGTTCTGTTGGTACCTGAGGACCAAAATAATAGGTGATTCTTCCAGCAGGCCTCGGATTTCCTTTGTGCCTGCTAAGCTGCTACTTAGGCACATGAAATGACCTTAGAATAGGTATAGCCAACAAGATGAATTGTGGCAATGTCCATTGGGATATGAGGTCGTATCTGGCACTATGCATTGTACTTCCTTGTCTTTCTGCAGCTCAAAAAACAACTCCTTTTGCATCTCAGACTAATCCTGCCTTTAGGTGATGTTTCTATCTTTATCTAGCCCTTCTTACATGACTTCACTCTTCTCAAACTATGAAATGTGTTCCTTCAGCACTGGAAGAAGACCTGCAAATGCATCTGTCACCGGCCTCAATTCAGACTGTGGGAAGGGAGGAGGCTGGTTGCTGCAGAACTGTCCCAGCAGTTAAATCTGTATCTGTCATAACTAGTGCTTCATTTCACTATACATTCTCTATTCACATCTCCAAACTTGGAAACTGAGTCTTAGAGTTCTATGAGTTCTGTACTCATGATCACAGTTTTGTACTTTGGACCTGAAAGCTTAGGACAATTCTGGACTAAGCTTTCATCTTGGACAGCCTGTATCCACGTCTTAGCCTTCATGGCTATGTCTCATTCCTATCTATAATGCTCACACAGCCAGCAAAGCTGAAAGAAGTTCTAGTTAGTGATAACAGAGTAGAAGATTTATATACAGAAATTACTGTACAGTCAAGATTAACTAGGTTTTAGCTATACTCATGCATACATGTAAGTGATCTGATATTTTATCACAATATATGAGCTGAGCTGACTTAATGAAAGAAGTTATATGGGAGGGTACAACATAGCTGCTGTCATTGGTTTTGAATGAAAGATGGAGGTCCTCAGCATGTATAGTGTTTGCATGGGAAAGACAGAGGTTTGGTGAGTACAATCTGTGGGATTTTATGGCAGGAGATGTTCCTGAGATTCTCCTGAAAGGTTTCGCATAGTGTATGTGAGTGTGGAGTTGGCCAGGTATCCTATGAGCCAGCGTAGGTATACACAGCTTAAAGAGGTGCAAAGTTAATGGAAGTGCTTTAGAATATGCAAAGGAAAATAGATTCCATTAAAGGCATATAACTCTGGATGCCATTACAATCTTCTAAATTTGTTCCTGAAAACAGCTCTGAGCAGAGCTGGAATTTCTCTTATTTAATTGAGAAAACTGTAACAGCATCAGTGGACAACAGCAGGTTGACGAGGTATTCTATAAGCGACTGGCTGCAGTCTCTCAAACGCCAGCCCTTGTTCTAATTGGGGACTTCAACTTACCAGA
>JAOTQQ010000001.1:190422124-190454062 GCA_026546715.1 Gallinago undulata | reverse complement strand
GTGTGTGCTGGCAGCCCAGAGAGCCAACTGTGTCCTGGGCTGCATCAAGAGAAGTGTGGCCAGCAGGTCTCGGGAGGCCATTCTACCCCTCTCCTCTGCACTCATGAGACCCCACCTGGAGTACTGTGTCCAGCTTTGGAGTCCTCAACAGGAAGGAAATGGACATGTTTGAACGGGTCCAGCAGAGGGCCACGAAGATGATCAGAGGGATGGAGCACCTGAGAGAGCTGGAGTTGTTCAGCCTGGAGAAGAGAAGGCTCTGGAGAGGCCTTATAACAGCCTATCAATATCTGAAGGGAGCCTACAGAAGAGCTGGAGAGGGACTGTTTATGAGGAAGTGCAGTGACAGGACAAGGGGCAACGGTTTTAAATTGGAAGAGGGGAGATTGAGATTAGATATTAGGAAGAAATTCTTTACAATGAGGGTGGTGAGGCACTGGAACAGGTTGCCCAGGGAAGTCGTGGTTGCCCCATCCCTGGAAGTGTTCAAGGCCAGGCTGGATGGGGCTTTGAGCAACCTGGTGTAGTGGGAGATGTCCCTGCCCATGGCAGGGAGGTTAGAACTCCATGATCTTTAAGGTCCCTTCCAACCCAAATGATTCTATGATTCTATGATTTTTTCACAATCTTCCCATTAACTTCAGTGCATAGATTGGTTATAGAAGTACGTCCTACATCTGCATAACCTTCTATTTTTGTTAATAAAGGGGTTTGCTATGTCTGTACCGGAGTTGATTTCCACAAGTATTCTGTTACAGTTCTGTTTCACCATTTACTTTCTTGAGGTAATATGAAGGTGTGACAGTAAATAGACAATGGTATGACAGGGTGAAATATAGCCTCTAGGGCAAGCCCTGTGCCCTATTCTGACATGTCTAGATTTATGCCTTAGGCTGTGTACAGTGTCAGATAATCAAATTGTGTTGTTTAAAATGCTCATTGATATATGTTGTTTTATTTTCTGATGCTGAGGGATGGCTTCAGGCTACGTTTTGCCTTTGCGTGTGCCCAAGCGATTCCCACTGACTTTGGAGCAAGGTGACTCCACACAGGAGCAGGACATTGTCCCTCAGCCTTTAAGGCAATACATTTATTTAATCAATTGGAGTTGTGTTTTTGTGACACCTCATAGTGCACCCAATCAATAATAAATGATCAGTCAGTATTTCTGTGGGAATAAAACATGTTCCCCATGTTAATAACATTATATCATAGGCTCATCTATGCATAAGCAGGCGTGACTTTCATTTTATTTCTACAGTTGCCTTACTCCTAGTCCAAATTTGGCACAATATAGAAGAATATGATTATCAAGTGCATATATGATGTACTTTCAAGCCCATATTTTCAGAAGTATATGTACATTTGTGTTCATTAAAATTGCCATTGATTGCCTAGGTTTTCAAGGTTCTGTTTTGTTGTGGGTTTTTTTTTTGTGTGTTTGAGGTTTTTTTATTAAAATAGCTATGCTGACATTGTTCACAGCAGATGGGCAATAAAAATTGTGACATCTTGCAGGTAATATCTAGAGGAGGGCTTATTAACAAATTTGCCCTTATTTGCCAACGGTATCCTGAACTGCATGAACAGGTTGTGGAGCCAGTAGATCACAGGAAGTTATTGTTTTTTTTTTCTGAAATTTTGTCTCAATTTAACTCAAAGATAAATAGTAGTGTGTTAAGGAAATCCTGTTGGGCTGTGCCGAGTGTGTCAGCACTCAAATTAGAGCATTATGACAAGGAAAGTGGTGCAAACCGAGATGACTTTAACCCTACAGTGCAGTCCTCCCTGTTCTCACAGGCCACCAGCTGGCAGGCTGTCCCTCTTTTCTTCAGCCTAGAGGAAATGAAACAAGGAAATTTAGCAGCTCATTTGTTTAAACTGTCTCTTGATAGTATTGTACTTGTACATATAGGAAGTATTCTCCAGCAAAGTAGATGATCCAGACATTGAAAATCAAGAAAATACAAGTACATTAATAGGACTGGATTGTTTGTAGCTCCTCAGTGTGATTTCATTGAGACGCACATTAAACCTAATAACACCTGGAAGTAAAATGACCCTTCCTAGATTATGTTTGATCCCGGCAAAGGAGTAGTTGGGATATCTCTCTCTTTCTGAGCTGTGTAGGTATAGGAGCATAAGTATTGTGGAAATGCCACAAAAATAAGCTAAGAAATAAAGTCAGGTTTTAAAAAAAAAAAGTTTTCTGTGCTTGTATGTATTATTTTTTTTTTCACAGAACTCTCACTTAAAATGAAGCTGTGAAAAAGATTTGGTTCTGTAGGTTTAGTAGAATCTATGTTCCTCTGTGTACCAATAAACAAAACAAATTCATCAGGCTATCGGTGGTCACTTTGGTTCTACATAGTTGTGTAGCAGGGTAAAAAGCTTTGTTCTGTACATTGTTCCTGACTGTTTGAGTTTAGGGATATGATGTCAACATTTCATTTTAACCTTTGGTTGGTTGAAAAGACCTCTATGCAGCATGACGAGCTTTCTCTAAAGTTGAAGAATTATTATTTACAGGGTAAAGTTTTGGCCAGTAATTGCATATTTGTATAATAAAATTATTGTAGTTTCTAATTACTAATGAGTTTTCTGCAAATTAGAAATGAAAATATCATAAAACATTTTGAAGACAGATATAATGTGACTTTTGAAAAGCATACATATTGTGGTAGCTTTTGGGCTACCAGCAGTTAATATATTTTAATGGCAGAGGTACTCTTAATAAATATGATACTATATATACATTAAAAAACCACGTTGCATTCCTTATTCAGGAAAAATTTCCATTTCTGTTAATTTTTTCCTGAAACAGAATATAGACTAAGCAAGATAGTCTCAGAGACAAAGGAAGAACTTGTTTTACAACAACAATTTTGATTAGTTCTGCTGGAATCATTGCAACTGTGGAAAACTGTTTTTAATATTTTCTAATCTAATTTTATAACTAAAAAATAAAAATATTAAACATTTTTTTTTAAATGTTCTACCTACAGCAGTCTTCCTTTCTCCAATTTGCCTATAAGAAATACCAATCCATTATCCGAAGACAGTCAGTTTGATCCCGCAGAGCACTGTGGAGAAAAGTAACACGTACAGAAGCATTTCTGCACTTTGGTGTTTCAAGTGATTGATTTGGTTTGGGTGCACATTACCACAGTCACATTTCATCCACCAACTCTTCAGCCACTGTTAATGACTTTTTGTCATTTTTCTCTTTTGTATGTGGCAACGGACTATCTGGGAATTATGAATGAATTTATGCTAATTAAGACAATAAAGTAGTTTAAAGATACACAAATGTTAATAGGATTTGAAATAAGAGGTAGCTTGAGGCCACTGCTGTAACTAACAGGCCATTTAAAAATTATTAGCATCAGGCCCAGTGGACCAGTAGTAAAGTACAGCTGCCTTTTTAGTACAATATCAGAGCTAGCGGCCCCTGGACCCTGAGCTTTTCTCCAGTGATCACAGCTGTGAACTGTGCTGAACTAATTCTGCTTATTCCTGCAAATGCCAGCATAGAAGCTACTAGCCTTACATAATGCCTGGGGTGATATATACAATGTTTTGTTATTTGTAGGGCAATCTTTACAGCAAATTAATTTAAGTATGTCAACAAAGACATGTTCATGCATTATTTACATCAAGCTGTTAAATGTTTTATTAATTTTCTTTGGTCTTTTTTGCAGACTAAGATTGATATATAAAAGAAGATGGAGTATATTGCTCATTTTGTTGATCGAACAATTCAATGGCTTGAAGGACTCTGCTTTGGTCAGCCCTAAAGTCCAAAAATAAAATTATAGAATGATGACAAACAAATAAAAACAAGGGTTTCATTTGAGAAGGCTACTATTTGAACAGCAAAACGAGTTTACATAATGTGACAGCTATCTTAAATCTCCTGTGAGAACCATGATAAAGAGCAATATTTTTTTAATGGCAAATTCTGTTTGACAATCTGCCTCCTTTTCCCCCCGGCCCCACAGTACACCCATCTTTGGTCCATTCACAGAGATAACAGGGTGCCAGCAACTGATCTCAGCTCCCTTCTTATCTGTCTTTTTTTCTAAAACCATCACCAACACATTTCCCAGCTTTGTAGAAATCTCAATTATAGATAGTCCATTTCAAAATGCTTTATGAATGAAGCCCTGTTCCTGCCAAAGATACAAGAGAGCAAAATGAGAGGGCTGGTGCTCCTGCTTTCAATTAGTGAAGTTGTGCAAATATTTAAGATGGTGTCTGAAAGCCTGGCTTAAAAAAAGCAGGATTAGCTGAAAACTCATGAAGAAATGAAGACAACTGAAAACCATGTTTCTGTTGCTGCTTTCTTTTTGTTAGGCAGTTTCCAAGTACAGAAATCATGATCTCTGCCTTCAGAAGGTAAATTTTTTGAGAAATGCAGAAAACTCATTGCATGTAGAAAGATTTGAAGCGGTGCATAAAACTGAATATGAACAGCTGGTTTAGGCTTTGACCAGTAATTCCCTCGCACTTAAGTGGATCTGAATACATTTTGCCATCTTTTTATTACACTTTACAGATTATTGTTCTCACTTATAAACTTAAAATCTGACAATCTTATAGGAAGAGAGATGGAAACAGCATTTTTGATTGTTGTGCCAAGAGCAGGATAGGAACACAAATATCTGCATCGCAGCGCACCTGAGGAGAACAATGAGCAGCTGGTTTTTGATATGCAGTTTGATTTCTTTGGGTTTACGAATTTAAGGCCATAGGTTGTACAGCTGTCTTTTTGTGTATTGGGAAATACTGTGAAAGAGAACCGAGATTGCAAGAAAGATTCTGGAATTACTGTAGTCAACGACGTAATAATGCAATTCGGTGACATCAATTGATTTTAATGTGAGTGAGCAATTTTGCTCTTAGAGTAGAAGATGAGATATGGGAAGCAATTTCTGCCTATTGAAAGGTTGTGTTTTGTTTCAGAATGGCTACTTGACTCAATGGGAGATGGGTCATGCCATGCATTCAAAACTTTTGCCTACATTTTATAGGCTGCTTTTAGTTCGATAGCCATTAGAAGTTCCAGTTTTCGATGAAGACACCATTTTGTTAGGTGTTGTACAAAAATGGAGTTATAAAACAGATGTTCATTCATAGCAGAACTTACAATGTAATTATTTCACGTGAAACACTATTTTTTGGGTGGTAACTATGCTTTATGAGACAACATAAACGTTCTCCTCTTATCAACTCTTAGGCTCTCATACAATAGCACATTTGTTCCTGTAAGTACCTCCTGCCCCAGAATTGAAATGAAATTAACTCTCCTTCTTAAGCTGAACATGGAGAAGTTATATAAATAAGACAAAGATGTTAGCCACAGCTTCATAGTTATGTACTTTTATTTGGCATTATCTGCCAAATAAACAGTTATCTCAGCTAACATCTAACCCAATTTATAGTAGAGATTTATATGTGTTTAAAATAAACAGCTGACCAGTTTGCATTAGAATAAAAGAATTTGTGATCCACAGAAATAGAAAGCATGCATACATATTCTTACGATGTATACACAGATGGTTTTGTGCGTGTATTAAACTTCTTTTTTTAAGTCTTGTTTCTGTTGAAAAGAATTCCTTAGAAAGCATACTCCATTCATGGCATTTGACACTGAAACCTGCCTTCAATATCAAGCAGTTAGAGCTTGAAGTCATTAAACACAGGGGCATGGCCAGAATCCATCTTGCACTCAGATCTGATGAGAATCTGATCTTCCATTTAGGAAGAAGTGAATGGCTTTCACTTTAAATAACCTTGGTCAAATGGATAGTTTATATTTTATTTTTTGAAAGGTAATTCCCTTTTCTCATTATTTTAATTATTATGGGAGACCTATAGCTATTTAGAAATGCCTTTTAAACATAAAAAAGGCAGAAAGATTAGTTTTTCAGAGAAAGAAGAAACAGCTTGGTAATAAAAAAGGGAGGGCAGTGGAAGATGCATTTCCAGTAACCATTCCAAGCATTTGATTTTAAAACCACCCAACTGTATTGTGGTCGATTCCCACTGGTGTAATCGTGGGAGGCTAAGAAGCAGCTCTCTCTTAAAATGAATGGAGATGAAACTGCAAGGCACACAGGGGATAAAAAAGGAGGGAAGGGGGGAGAAAAGAGCTCAAGGTTTCTTAAGCTTTGGACTTTTGACCCTCCACAGATAGTAATTCCCTAATGCCATTTTGACATGACCTGTCCATAGTAAGTAAAATCTACATCTGAAAAGTCCCTTAGCTATGATCACCTGGGGGAAACAGGCAAGCTACAAGATGCTGAAAAAACTTCAGTGCAGTGAGATGATCAAAACAACAAGGCAACATAAAGGAACAAGTACAAGTAATAAAAACACAATCTGAGATGTCAGTGTGAGATGTCTTAAATAACCATAATTCCCAGATATATATAGTCACCTAAACAGGCTAAGACACACATTTCTAGGAAGAGCAGGAGAGAAAACCTCTTGATATGGTTTTGTTTTTGTGAAGTTAAGAGTAATGTTTGAGGGAGGGCTGAAGTATGAAGTACAGAATGATGAAAGAAGATTCGGAGAATTCTTGGTAAACAGCCCAGTGATGGATAAGGGTATCTCCATTCTTCATAGTAATTCTTTGAAAATATTTTATCCACTATTCCAACTATATGAAGAACTTAAGTGTTAGAATCTTTGATTTTCAGACTGGCAGAAAAGCTAAGTGACATGTCTACAGCTAGTGGAAGTTAAAATGGGATTTAGACTGAAAATTTGCCAGCTTCTTACTTTTCACTCAGACTGGGTCTTATCTCTCCAGGTATCATAAGCTAGTTCATTAGATCAAGGTTAGGAAAAACAGTAAAAACAATAAGATAATTCTAGGCTGTCAGAAGCACCTAATTGTTCTGGGAAAGCCATCGTTACCAATGGTGATGTGCAAGAAGAAACAATCCAAACAACAAAGAAGTACTTAGTATTAGTACTTAGCATAAAAAGTATTTACTCATCAGAACATACTTGTACTAACTTAGAAAAATCATGGAAGCATGGAAATCTCTTATCCACTATAAATAAAAAAAAGGTCCTCAAATATGGGAAGACTAATAACACTATTGTCTCTTCATACATCTTGATCCCCGAAATGATAGTTCAGACAATAACCCTTGACTGGGGAATGTCTTCAGCAGGGCCTTGTGGACATTGTCAGCTACTGCTGTTTTGCCAATACAGTCACAGACTGCAGAAGGCAGAAGCAGAATTTTGTTTCTAGATCTTGTATTTTTTTTCTCTCTGATTAACTTGTATGTAATCGCATGGTGTGATACCATGTACCATTTATCTGACAGTACTGCAGTTTCAAATTCTGCTTTGTAGCATCATTGGGAAGGAAGTAAAGGAAATGAAAACCAACAGATTTTATCAAAAGTATTCAGAAACTACAAAGTCCAAATTATGAGTAAAAAATAACTAAAATTTTTAAAGATAGGGTGTATGTAATTAGGTAACAGTTTTTATTAACCCATGAGGAATTGGGAAAAAACAGATAAGATTTTCATCACATATATCCTCTTAACATTGACATTGTTTTCAAAAATTAGAAACCATGTTTTCTGGCTCTTTAGAAGATGCTTAGATCTGAGAATGGCCAAGGAAGCAATGTTGTATTTGTTATTTAATCAACGTTATGGGGTCAATGTCTGTTGATCTTACTGATGCCAAAAGGAATCCATGGCTTCACTCATTCTAAACGGTAAACAGCAAAGCAGGAAGAATTATTTAAAATTATATCCTCGCTCAATAGCATGAATCAAAGTAAGCAATGATTTAAGTTGCTATTGAAGGGACTCTTGGGGGTGCGAAATCTGATAATGAGGGAAGAAAGTAACCTCAGCCTCGCCCCTGTCAACTTCCAAAAGCCTTGACTGGACAGAGAGCATTGCATATCAGTGGGCAAGCTGCATTGGCTGGGAGAGTAAGGTGGAAGACCATGAAGTTGGGAGACAGACTCGGCAATGAAAGAAAAATAGAGTCCCAGTGATGGATCAAGTGTCATCACTCCCCTCATGACAGGCTTTAATTCTAAAAATAAAACTACAAACCAGATTAAAAAAAAAAAATCTCCATTCAAGCTTGAATGACAACCACATAAGGACCTACATCTTCATGCAGGACCCAGTTAGTCATATGTTTCATGATTTTCTACCTTCCTTTCTTTCCTTTTCCCAGATGTTTCAGGGATCTGGGAAGACATTTCCCAGGTCAGAGCAAGCAGTTAGATGACTAGGCCCTTTTTAAAGTCACATGGAGGTTCCCCGATACTTTAAAAATTGCTTTACTTGATCTTCCTCAAATTACAGCAGAGTTCATGTTTTGTTTCAGTTCAGTTAAATCAGAACACAAAGTTTGACATAAAGAAGCACCATTGGTTTAAAGTGTGAGGTATAAATGTTGATAGTGCATCCATCAAAACAATTTAGGTCAGGAGCCATGCTGTATGACTCCACCACTCATATCTCGTATGAAATTAATTCCTGTCAGTGACAGTTTTTCTGGCAGGAGTACTGCAAAATTTAAAAGTGTTTCTCCAAAACGAAGAAAAAAATTATTGTTGCTATTTTGTTTGAAAATCTACAAATAGTTCTTCCTTTGCATAAGAAAAATCTGTGATTACATAGCTATGTATAAAAAGCTATTTTTATGCAATCAACTGCACATTTTATAAGATACCCTCCCATTTAAAATGGTACTGCTTTTTTTTCAGTTCTTTTTCTTCTGGAAAGAAAATGTCCATTTGAATGTGCCTATCTTCTCCTTTTTCAAGATAAAAAAGAAAGCTAATGTTGTAAAGAATTGGGCCATCAAAGGATTACTTTTTAAAACAAAATTCAGACTCCTCTTTGTTGTGTTTCATTAAAATGGGATGTGGGGACACGTTTTTATAAAATCTTACATTTTGGGGGGAAAAACAAGCTGCAAAGAAATTTGTTTTCTCTACAAAGGAGTGTTTGGATGAAGTTCAAATTTGAACTGAAAGAAATAATATGTCTCATAACGAAATGAATCAATCCAAGAACAGCAAAAAAATGTTTAATCACAGAAGCAAAAAAATGTTTAATCACACAGGCAATCTAGATAAGTTATAAAACATGATTCCTCTAGGTATTCATCTAATGAAAATGAGCTTTCCCTCAGCTAGCAAACTCAAGAGGTTATGTGATTTTGCAAGATTTCTAAATGCCACATGAGTATCTGATTTGAAACGTTAACTTTAGTTAAGCAATTGGGAGTTTTACCATTGATTCCATTAAACAGTTTTTTACCATAATCCAGTCTTAATTTCCCTGCAATCTGTGTTGCTTTAAGCTTCTGTCCTGAAGGAGGGGAAAAAAGGAAAAAAACTAAAAAAAAAGTATACATTTTATCCTTGAGAAAACCTGCCATCTTCATGGGAACGTTCTGACCAAAACCTTCATGTTTAACATTTTAAAATTCTATGGTTTTGAAAAGCCTGGCAATCTAATGTGGTGCTGATATTTTTGTGGGTTTTTTTAAAACATCCAAAAAGGAACTTCTCTACTGATGTGGATTCTCATTCATATGACTATGAAAGGTAAATGCTGCATGTGGATTCTCTGTGCGAGAGCATTCAAAGAGAAAGTTTTTGGCAAAGTTAGGGAAGTGCACATGTATGTGCATTGCCAGACAGCTATAAATACCAGATCCATGGAGTGCCAAGGGCTGGAGGAAAAAGGCACAAAGATTGGATAACTTATAGCAGAGAGAGCTGTAAAATACTTTTTAAAATGAGAAAAGATTTGTTAGTGTTCAGCAAATGTGAAATTCATGAGGGGAGTTCTATAAAAGAGATTAACCAAGGCAAAATGGAAAGAGAAATTTTATAAATAAACACAGTGAAAAATGTTTTCTTGTTGTGTAAAAATGTTTCATTGGATTTAAATTATTTGGAATTATATATTAATGAAAGTAAAGTACTTTAGTGGTGTAGAAGTTTTCAGATGGAAAGTACTTAAAGATTAAAGCAGTTTTTCTCATTTATGAAAGGACAAGCTACTTTGTGTTCTCCTTCAAGAAACGAGAGTTGTCAGCACTTTTCAGGACAATAGAGATGCATGTTCTGTATCTGAGAAATACCTGCAACCTCTGGCTGGGATCTGTGTCCGTTGTATGAGAATCCAAATTGCATTGAATCTAGGGTTGGACAGGGGAGAAAAACACAGAGATATGTTTCATAAAATAAGATTTTTTAAAACAATTTTTAAATGTAGCTGTCTAAATGTAGGTGCCAAGTCTTTCATAGTTGCATAGACTCCTTTTACAGCCAAAAGAGATAGGTACCTCTAATGGATAAATCAGTATACTTAATTTATCACCCATTTTAACCTGGCGTGATCTGTCTTCTGAATATGTCTTCTGAATATACCTTTTTTTAGTTTTAGAGACAGGCAAAAAACAAAAAGGAATTTAAAAATCTAACTTTCAGGCGCTAAGAGTCAGGTAAGACAGTCCCCTCTACTTTCCCTGCATGCACTTATTACTCCTTTCACAAATTCTTTGGGGTTTGGCTTGGAGGAAACTTTACTCAATGTATTAATTTGTGAAGAGAAAAGCTTTCTCCTTATGAAGAAGGGAAAAGAGTTCAGCAGCTGGATCTACAATTCAACCTTGTCTCGTCTTTATGGTCCTTTCTTTTCTGTTATTTTGAGCATCTCTCAGGGTAACCTTCTAAAGTTAATGTTCTGTAACGTAGTGATCTAGTATAAGACATCGTCCACAAAATACTATATTACAATGCTCAAATTGATTTTAAAATAAGAAAATACTGTACATGTGAATTAAGCAAATTCAATTCCATTTTCCATTCAATTGGCAAGAAATGTGCTATCACTTTCTCTATTATTTCAGAAATTGACTTAAAACAGAAATAGTCTGTTAGAGACAATTCACAAAAATTTTCTGGAAACTTAATTATTAATTAAAAAATCTAATAAGTTTGTATCTTGCTTTGCAATATGTTCTTACATCTGCAGTTACACAAACAGAACTGCATTTCCCAAATTAGTATTTGATCTAGCACATTAAACTAAGGTTTTCATTGTTCCTAGGAGAGTATTTTACATGAGCTGGCAAGTCACTTAGAGTACTTGAGGTAACCCATTCGTGTGGGCTAAATGTAAGAGACACTTATGAATGGCACTTATGCCTCAAGTTTGATGGATCATTCTGTCAATCTCCAGATAAATACTCCTGCACACTCTTTAGTACGTGTTTAATTTTATACATACAATTAAAACACTGACCTTCAGGGCAGGTGCTTACATGCTTTTGGGATTCCAGAATTTACTACAGAATTGCAAGGTAAAGATCCATTAGGTGTGATGTTTATTCACATTGGTGTAGCACTCAAAAGCCACAGCTGAGACAGTTGGACCACTGTGCTAATCTAATAGATTACTGGCCTTCCTGTCAAGTGTTTAGAGTCTGAAATAGGCCAGACAGTTGAAACATTGAGAACTGAGACATGGGAATGTGTAATGATTTGCTCCAGAGTGTTAATTTAGGTAGTATAATGCTTTAGGCATGATGCTGCCCAAAGTGTGATGCCTCCTGATAAGGGAGGATAATTGCTTTACTTGAAGTAGTTTGTGATCTATAGGCAAAAGTAGATGATGATTTAGAGGGTGCAGGGTCTATAAATAGAAAATTATTAGGGTTGTGGTGGGTGCTTGTTTCATTAGATACAAAAAATCTAACCACATAGTTTCTTACAAACTCCTTGTTTCCCTTTTCCTCATTTCTGGATAGCAATATTTAGAAATATTCTTTTCTATTCAAGACAATTCTAAAGATAGTAGTAAGCTGGTTCTAATATATCTATAATGTTTTTCATTTACTCAGTTTATGTAACACTGTTTTCTCTTTTATAATCCTATCTGTCATCTTATATCAGTTATTTAATTCATGAAGGGACCTCATTAAGTTGGTCTTAGTGCTGGGAACTTTTCTTAATGCAACAGCATAATTTAGTATAAAATCAGCAGTTTCAAACACAACCCAGAGGAAGACCATATTTGTGTCAAATTTGTACCAGATTTGGGTGCAAGATAGTTGAAAACTACATTGGATGAATTTAGATCACTTGTCTAGTAATTCTAGAGACCTGGCTGGCCTTGCATCCGCTTCCAGGAGGTGGAGGTCAGTGGAGTGATTAGGAGGAGATGGATCAGGGATTACAGAGGAGAAAAAGAGTGTTGGGATGTTCTGTGCAAATTGAACAGAAACACGTTTTGACATTTTAACAGAAAACTCTGATCGCAAAGCTGTTTTAGAAATATTACTTAATCTCATCTCAAGTGTTGGAGCTTTCACACATATAAGTTGATAAATCATTTCACCTTGGGAGGCAGGTCCTTATTTAGATTAAATGATTCTCCCTTCTGTGCTTCATCTCACTTGTAGAGCTTGCATCTCCATATGTCTAGGCAGTTCCTTTTGGAAGGAGTTCTTTAGGCTGAGAAAATTCACCCCCTACTTTTCCAGCAGTGCTGGCAAATGCAGCTGCACAGCAGCTGAACAAAACAGAGAGTATATCCATGAGGATGTGGATCACTGACAGCTTTGTGGGCACATCTCAAATGAAAGCCTTCATACACTATTGTGGTGGCAAGGAAATGTAACTCCTTGTATATATCTTTGAAATGTATTGCTGTCTGTAGTTTATCAGAAAGTATTGGCTTTCTGTAGACAGGCTTTGGTTGGGGGGCAGCTGTGGGGTGGCCTCTGTGAGAAGATGCCAGGGGCCACCCCCGTGTTGGACAGAGCCAGTTTTCAGCCAGCTCCAAAACAGACCCACCACTGGCTAAAGCTGAGCCCATCAGTGAAGCTGTGATGCCTCTGTGATAGCATATTTAAGAAAGGGTAAAAAACACTGCATAGGAGCAGTGAGAGAAGTGAGAAAATGTGTGAGAAAAAACCCTGCAGAAACATTGCAGATAACATGGTTGGTGAAGATGGAGGAGGAGGTGCTGAAGGCACCAGAGCAGAGATTCCCCTGCAGCCTATGGAGGAGACCACAGTGACATGTTATCCTAGGACCATGGTGGAGCACATATCCACTCTGCAGGCCATGGAGAACCCCAGGCAGATGAGCACTGAAGGAAGCTGCACCCTGTGCAGAGCCCACACTAGAGCAGGCCTCCTGCAGGAGTGGCAGCCCATGGAGAAGAGCCCATGCAGGAGCAGGTTTTCTGGCAGGAACTGTGGCCCGTGAGGGACCCATGCTGGAGCATGCTTTTCCTGAAGGACTGTACTCCATGAAGAGTACCTATGGTGTAGCTGTTCTTGGAGAACTGCAGCCCATGGGGAGGATCCATGTTGGTGCAGTTTGTGAAGGACTGTATCCCATTGGGGAACACCACACTGCATTAGGGGAACAGCGTGAGGAGGAAGGAGCAGCAGAAACAAGTTACTATGGACTGACCATAATCCCCACTCCCCATTTAGATCTCCAAAGCATAGGAGAAAATAAAGAAAGAGAAATGAAAGACTGTCCTCGTATCTGGAAAACTTCCAAAACAGGAACTGCTCTGAGTCTTTCACTTTTGGTGCTTCTACAGTTTGTAAGTTTGTGGCAGATCATAAACTGATCATTATGGCTGATCATAATACTGACAGGCCTGGGGCCTGTCAGTATATCTGTAACAGCCGGCGGTGCCGGGGCTTCCTACAAGTCTGAGTCTAAAACCTAGGGTAAAACATTTTAAAAGGCATGTTCCAGAGCTTGTGTCCTATAAGACTCAACATCTTTGAGTCATGGCTCAAGCATGATCTACAATGTTACTTCTGTGCTAGTCTGTGGGTCTTCCAAGTTCCTACCTATATGGTATAGGTACCATATAGTTTTCCAACCAAAACTAATGCTGTTGGCAGACCAGCTGTGCTCTGCTTATCAGTCTTCATTTTGTAAATATATGGTTAGGGTACTGGGTCTCCTGAAGAAATTATAAATCTTGGGTGTGACCAGATAATAAAACAAGACCAATATTATGTAAATATGTGTGCAGGTATGTATATGTATGTGTCTTTTTACATACAAATACATACATACAATTTTACATACAAATACATACAAATTTACATACAAATTTACATACAAACTTTTACTTGACCTCTTTGTGTCATTTTCGTGGTTATGGTTACAGTTATATTTGGACTCTGACTTCCCCTGTGCCTGTTTAGAGGATTTAAACTATATGGGTATAACTTCTGGATTTCGGAGAGTAAGTTGAGAGTTTTTTTCTATGTGGTTTTCAAGAAAACATTTGTGTTTAAAGTATGGGACTTGTCTTTAGAACAATTACAGGCACTTGGAGAAGTCTTGCTCTCACAGAGAAAGAAGACTCCTTGTGGCTTGGCTGTGTCTCAGTGAACCTGCAGTGTATAATATTTGCCATTTTGGCATCATGATTACTCATGTATCACCTACTCTTTTAAAGTGATAGTACTGTCACATAGTTCAATCTGCTAGAATATAACATACCTAATTCATATTACAGCTACTGCAATAGCATTATCTTGGCTATTTAAGGTGCGTTGCAATGTCTTCTCTGGAGTCTGACCTCCACATTCATCTTATCTTTGGTGCGAAAAATGTAATTGCAAAATTTGCAGGAGAAAATCATATGGATAATACTGGAATTAAGTTGTCAGCTATGAAGAGATGTCTGGTTTAAAGACAAATTATTATTCAATATATTTCAAAGTATGCTCATGAAAGTGTATTTGTCACTGCTTTATATTTATGGGGGAAAATATATTGATCAAAATTTTCTTAGAATGTTAATATAAGACTGTGTTTTACCAAACATAATTTACTCCATTTATAATAACTAAAATGCCTTTAGAAGGGTAAGAGAAATAGATAAAGAATTGGGAAATCCAGGTAGTCATGTTTGCCTGGAGGCATTTTCTGAGAACGGTAGTGAGTCAGAATGCAAATCCTCCTGGCTTTGCTGATTTTTGTGGTCGCCGCTGATTACTGTAAAATTGATTCAGTAGCATTGAGCATCCCTACATATGTTTAAGCCTAATCTCCATAGTGTCACAGGCATTTTTCCTCTCTGTGGGAACTGTACTGAGTAAGAAGAAATTCTCATAACCTTCATTTTAGCATTTTTCCTTATCAAGGAGCAAAGAAGGGCACTATTCAGTAACTTCCCAGTCTTGATCTAGAGAATAGTAGCACAAGTTCTCTTGGATTGGTTATTTCAGGACTTTAATGATAGTCAGATAATGTTTTATTGTATTTGGATCTAGGCTGTAGCAAGGACAGTTTGCTTTGAAAATTTGAAGAATTATTATTCTGTTATTTTGAGTTTAAAATATTTTGGGCTCATATCATATCATTTAATAAAATTTCAAATGTGACTTTTTTTCTCTCTTTTTTTGCTTTCATCCTGGGAATAAATTTGAGCTTTAACTCCACTCAGTATACAATTTCACGTCTTGACATTGATTTTTTGAATTTTTCATCATGTAGAATCCTACTGTATGGACTGTGTGTTACAAAAAGTACCCTTTGCCCCTGTAAAACTGCAAAGAAGTAAGGCAATGCAGGGCCTTAACAAGGGTTTTCTCAAAACAGAAAACAAATTAAGTAACTACCACTTACGTATACAAGGTTTACATTCAACTATTTCAGTTGGCAAAGTTAACTGGGCTGTGTTTGAAAATAGAGGAGGCCTGCCATTTCCTCACGGAAACACTTGTAAAACACTGAGAAATCCATTTTCAGTGGAAAGTAACAGGCAGAATGTGACTCCAGATCTGAATTAATGATTATACAAGAAAGATATAAGAAACAAGTGTTTCAAAAGGGTTATTAGTAAGAAAGATTATGTTGAAGAATTCAGGAGGTATAGAGGACTTTTGTTGCAGAAATGAAAGCCTAAATTCAGGCTGCCAGTGAAAACTGAAACTTGCAAAGGACAGTAAAACAGCAGTAGAAGGTCATTTACATCTTTAAATACAAAGACAGGAAATAGTAAAATAATTAAAGCTGTTATATATTGATGATGGGACAGAAAACCAGGAAAATCTGGTTAGAGATGTAAAACTAATAGATACTTTACATTGATTTTCACTCAGGAAGGGCGTTGATCTTAAGAGGCCTGATGGCTCATGGGAATAAGGAAATCACCTCTTTCTTCCATGGTTCTTAAAGAATTGGTTTACTGAAGGACAGATGCAATAACAAGTGCTTTTTAACAGAACTGTTAAATGAGTTGTGATATATAGGAGCAGTGAATAGGAAATCACAGAATCGTCATGGTTGGAAGGGACCTTTGAGATCATCGAGTTCGACCACGAAAAAAAAAAACCCACAACCAAACACACACCAAAAAACCCCCTCACAGACAGAAACCAACAATCTCGGGCACTAGAGCATGCCCTGAAGCACCACGTCTACACGTTTCTTAAATACCTCCAGGGATGGCGACTCCACCACCTCCCTGGGCAGGCTGTTCCAATGCCTGACCACTCTCTCAGTAAAGTAATTCTTCCTAATATCCAATCTAAACCTCCCCTGCCATAACTTTAGACCATTTCTTCTGGTCCTGTCATTATTCACTTGGGAGAAGAGGCCAACACCCACCTCTCTAAATATAATACCTATTTTTAAAGAGGGACATAGAATCTGGCAGCTATGGATCTAGCAGCTTAACATCAATAGACTGTGAAGTTACAGAACAGATTTTGATGGAAAGAAAAATTTAAAATATGGCTATAGACAGAAAATTGCATAAAATGCAACCAGAATTTATTAAGGTAGGATGTATGGGATTCATCCATGTCTTCCAATTTCCAAAAGAATGAAGTAAAGTAGACATCTTCCTTTGAGAAGTGATTTATGAAAACAAACCGGAGAATTAAAAGGTAGGCATGAAACTAAGGGGAAGATGGCAACAAATGCAGGTAGAAGAAGAGGTGCCAGGCTAAAGAAGCATAGCGGCAAGAGGAAGATACTAAGAATCTGATTTTACAGTAGACACAGAGTCGAAAAGTCAGAGTACCCTTATGGAATTTGCTGGTGAGGCAGATACAGACATCACTAGAAGTTCAGAGCAGACTAAGAATGTAACTGAAAGTAGATAATTTTGAGGAGTGCAATAGATGTGACATAATGGAAAATGAATAATAGTGACTAATGAAAATATTATGCTATAAGCAGAAACTCATCATTTGGAAATGGCTCAGAAGGAAAAAGGAGCAGAATTTTGATACTGATATGATTGTCAGCCATCACTGAGGTGCAGATTAATAAAAACTCAATGTGATCTTAAGATACACCAGCAGAAGTATTTTACAGTAGAGATAGGGAAGGAATGTAAAAGAAGCAGAAACCCTTCAACTGAAATTCTAAACATGTTGGTCATCTGTGCTCAAGAAAGAGGAGATGGATCTGGGAAAGCACCGAACAACACTTTTTTTGATAATTAGTGGAATGGGTCATTTGATGGATCTAGGAGAATGTATGTCATGTGCTCCTGCGAAGACAACACTGCCAGTGTTTGTAAGAGCTGTGTATCAACATATTGGAGGGGAATTTAGGGGAAAGAAGAAAGCTTTTAAAAAATCTTTATATATAATCTGGCTATGAAAATCCTGAGATTGGGGTCTCTAACAGTGGGGCAGCACATAAAATCACAGAACTGCCCTTAGGACACTTTTCCAGTTCTGGCCTCAGATCTCAATAAATCACCCAGTTTTAAGGTGAAAAATGCACAACTTGTATTTTTTGCTCTTTATGGAGTAAATATAATATGAAAGAATTAAAGCTGAACTGCTTTGAATCAGACAATTTACTCTGTATGTGGAACCCTGACTTCTTCTCTCACAGGATCATTGTGACCTCCAAGTGAGAAGGGAGGAAAACATCATCTAGTTAAAAAGGGGTAACTTAGGTTTTCCCATGTTGAGGATTCATGTAAGAATGGGATGTAAGGAGGGAGAGTCTGGAACAGGAGAGCACAGGAAATAAACACTTAGGAGAAAATGAGTGTGATGATCCCCTAACTGACTATTCCTTTTCATTTTTCTGTGATTCTGGGGTAGGTAACACTATTAATGCTTACACAGTTTCCAATAAGTTGTTTTGTACTTCAAAAAAAGCGGGATGTTTTTCATTGGACCTTTTGTGGGTTGCTTGAAAGGCAGTATTTTCTCAAGAATAATACCCTTATGCCTGCTTTTATGTTCATAGATCAGTAAAGCCCTCATCCAGTCTGCTGAAATCCATCAAAACTCAGAATATATATTCAGGTCATTTGTTTTCTGGTTTTAAGGTTGACACAGAGTAGAAATTAAAGGTTTGGGGCAAAAGTCTGGTCACATTGAGTTACTATGTTTTCCTTCAACTACTCTCTTAAAAGTCAAGGACATTATTCATAAAGCAGGTTTTACTTAGTCTGTAGTAGAGTTCTAACGTAGCAGAAGGACCCCTTCTTAAAAGAGAGTGAAGGTTCTACATTGCTACAGTGCAAAATGTCCACATTTCACTTAGGCGGTTGGTAACATTTTTTTGATAGTCCTCACATTCTAAAATGTGAATGCTTTCTGTTTAAGGTAATGGAAATGATCAGTGCTTGATAATATGCGGAGCTGTGGTAAAAAACAGCATATGTTGACTTTTTACTGGTGTGCAAAAATACATGTTACTTATTTTATGTTTTATTTTAGAATAAAAGCACTACAGTTAATGTAGAGTTCTATGAATAGGATCCAAAAGTAACGAAATGTTATTTAGCCGCTTATTCGTTGGTTTCCAGAATGAAACATATGTGAAAATTGTGTATAGTTAAATACAGGCAGAAACTGAAATCTTCAAATTAAAAATTTGAGGATGTTGGAATGTATATGTGGTTACAGTTTTTTTGTCACAGGCTGAACTCTTTGTTCTTTTTTTCCTTCCAGTTTGCTCCCAGTATTCTAGAGGAGTTTTTGCCATTTTTGGACTTTATGATAAGAGATCAGTACATACCTTGACCTCATTCTGCAGCGCCTTGCACATCTCCCTCATCACCCCGAGTTTCCCCACGGAGGGTGAGAGTCAATTTGTGCTACAGCTGCGGCCATCTCTGCGGGGAGCCCTCCTGAGCTTGCTGGATCATTATGAGTGGAACCGCTTTGTCTTCCTGTATGACACAGATCGAGGTGAGTTGCGACCCAGCTTTTTTTGTAGTTCAAACAACTTTTGCAAGACCTGTGCATATTTTTTTTGGTATTGAGAACTTGGGGAGTCAAATTCTAAGGGCCTTTGAGGTGAAATACTTCTGATTGAATAGTTGTGTGGCTAAAGGAAGAATTCCTTCATCTGCAAGTGTTAGATATTGGATGCACATAGTTTTGGCCAGCCAAAGGCTGTGCTTTAAGTCTAGAATACTAAAGCATTTTAACTGTTTTAGTTAAACTGTTTTAGTCTTTGTTGTGAAACAAAGACACAGTTCAATAAGAAAAAATTTACAGCTCTGTTCGCTCTTCAACTCACTTCATAAGTCCTCTACATAGTCCTCTACTACAAAGAAGTGGAGAGGACCAGCCATTTCTCTGCACCTGCTCTGGTGTAAGCTGAGATGCGAGCCTTGGGGCTTCCATGCTTTGGAAGGTCAAAGGGGGTCGCTCAATGTGAGGCCCTCAGGTTGCGGCAGAGAATTGGAGGTCAGAGGCAATACCTGCCAGGTGAGAGGCATCCATGGGGCAGCAGAGGGAGGGAGAGTTGTGGTAGCCTGTCTTCTACTCCTTTCATCTAGGGTTATCTGTGTGATTGACTACACTTTTATAAAATACATAGCGCATTAACAAAAGGCTACACTTTCTATGCACATTCTCTGTTCCACATCCTGGAACATCTCAGAACCTTTTATGTGGTAAAAAACTGCAAGTGCATCACTGCACCTCACCACTTAGCACTGAACTGAGAAGTAAAATCCCCACATGATGTGTTTGTTTTGCTGGCAAAGCCCTTTGCCTTTGTTTATGGAATAGGATTGAGCCAACATGGCTGAGCTTCTGTGAAAGAGGCAAGATTTTTATGTTGATGGCTTGCTTTCAGGGGGGAAGCAAGCGGCATAGCTGTAGTCAAATAATTATTTTACTACAGCTGTTTCAATACAGCTCCCCATGTGGACAGTCTATTCTGGAATTAAAGTGGCTTTATTCCAGTATAATTACTCTGCAGTCAAAATAGGGAATTATACTGACCTAACTAAATCTGTTTAATTATTTGATTATGGCTGTAGAAGTCAATTTTCTCTATATACAAGCACTAAATTTTAGTGAGTTTTTAGCTTGATATATTGCCTAAATACCTGAATTTAAATCAAAATGAACAATGGAACAAAATGAAAGGGTTTGCATTGTTCCATAATTCGTTTTTTAAATTATTATTATTATTTTAAAAAAAGATTTGCTTAATGTTTGCAGGACCTACAAAGGAAATCCTGGGAAGCATTATGGAGTGTATTAAGATAACTGGAAAGAGAAAAAATAAGCGTATTTAGAAAGTTTTCCTATTTGACGTAGTTATGGGTAACAAGAAAAAAAGCACACATGTAGGATGTGATCCTACAAGTCCAACAAATTGTTAAGAGAAGAAGTGCACAACCTGCAGTCACCTTTCTCATTTAAATTCACAGGCTTAATTAGATTGAGACATCATTTTTAAGCATGCAATATCACACCAAGGGCAGTTTCACAGCGTCATCCATAACAGTGTGTTTAATAAATGATTCTTATGGCACTGATCTCAGCAACTCTGAACTCATCAGTGCGTCTTTGGTAAAGAGATGACATTTGCTGGCTTGGATATAGGGTGTGCTATGTTGAATAGTCTCTCAAATTCTGAATAGGTCTTGTGATTCAGTTTAATGCAAAAGAGAAAATAAGATTTCATGTATTTAGGTAATAAGATGACTGTAGCGATACATCAGTGCTGAATAATGTTCACTACCATTTCAGAATAGAAATTTTTAATGTGGATATGAGACATGTTAAGAAAAAAGTAAGTATTATTTCTTACTATCAGTGTAACCAGAAAAAGAAGAAAAATCATTGATGTTGAGTATTAGGGTCTCTGTCACTGAGGCCAGAACTTAACGTTGTCCAGATTTTTGCCAGAGATCCTTCCTTTACTTGCCAGATGTTTCCCTGTCTCTCTGAGCAGCTCTGTCCAACCAAACTGAAGGAAGGGAAACCCTTTAGCCTTTTGCTTTTGACACTGAGACTGAGAGTTGATCTTTGCAGCTTAATTGGGAAGCTATAAATAAACTCTTATGGGGGAAGGTAAGCAATAAGTATAGAATTCAGCCAGACACAGTAGTTATTTATGAAGAAGGCAGCATTTAGCAGCAATCAGTATTGTAAAAGGCAGAAGTCATCAGCAGAAGGCGATATGACAGTATAAACTTTGGCAAGCCTTCAGCAGCAGTAGTGACGTGCTGTGGTGGGCAAATGCATGTTGTTTTCAGACCTGCTTTCCCAGCTTTTCTGTCCTGCCTGCTTCTTGGCTCTGTTGCATGCAGCTCAGTTTCTGCTTGCTCTTAGGAGGTCAACAATTAAATCCAATTATTAAGGTAGATTTCTCTGCTGCATCACTCCATTCACCTCTGACCTCTCAGCTCCCTGCAAAACCCCAGTCTCTTCGCTACTGGGGGCGTCTATGTTAGCATTTCAGTTCAGGTCAGGAATGCACTCTTGTTCCATCTCTCTAAGTCATTCCCATGTACTGCGCTTGGGTTTACACCATTGAGTAGTCTTGAAGCTCACAAATTCTAATGAGGTGCTGGCTTCAGCGATTGTGTTAAGGCCCCCTTTCTGATGTTCTGCCAAACTCGCAGTCTGGAAAATCACTGTCCTGTGACAGGATGCAGATACTAGGAAGAGTGGCAAAGATATAAAATGAATTGGATGTAGCAAGGGACATTACAAGAAGGAAGAGCAGGCTTTGCAAAAGACATTAGACTTAAAAGTAAGATGAAGGGAAATTCAGCTCATTATTTAACAGGGAAAGTGATCAAGAGTGACACAGAAGGGTAAAGCCTCAAGGGTCTGCTTGTTCAATACATCACAGAATCATAGAATGATATGGGGTTGGAAGGGACCTCTGGAGATCATCTAGATCTAGAGATCATCAAAGCAGGTGCATCTAGAGCAGGTTGCACAGGAACATGTCCAGGCGGCTTTTGAACGTCTCCAGGGACGGAGACTCCACCACCTCTCTGGGCAGCCTTCTTTCTCTTACCCTCCTTCCATAAAAATGTTTAATTATGACCTAATACAATTATTAATACAATTAATACAATTAATATTAACAGCAAAGTGCCAGGAACACAGACATGACAGCAAAAAAGCAGAACACTTACCTGAGGTACACAAAGCATAGTGGGAAAGGGCTGAAATGAAAACTGTGCCTCCTTGAGATGTCTACAGGAAAGGGAAGTCCAGCAAGGGTGAAGTACTCAGTTAATATTTGATGTCACCTCTAAAGGGACTTAAGTGAAAGAATCAAATGAGTGGCTCAGAAGAACATTTGTTTTATATACGTTGTTTTTTTGTGTTTGAGGCATTTCTTTTTAAAAGAGGCATAAAATCAAGTGGACCTGTCCATCGGCAAATCCATGGGATTTTTGACCTAGTGGAGGTATGCCTACAGCATTATGATTTTGCTAGTTGATGATAATATTTTCTAGCACCAGAAAGCAAAAGCTGCACCCTGAAATAACAGAAGGCTGGAGAAATTTGTGAGGTGTGAGAAACTGTTTAAGAATAGAATCACTTACGTTGAAAAAGACCCCTAAGATCATCTAGTCCAACCGATAACCTAACACTGTCAACTCCACCAGTAAACAATGTCCCTAAGCACTGTGTCTACACACCTTTTAAATACCTCCAGGGATAGTGACTCTGCCACTTCCTTGGGCAGCTTCTTCCCATGCTTGAAAACCCTTTTGGTGAAGAAGTTTTTCCTAATATACAATACAGAATCAAGAGGTGCAAGAATCGAGCATACAAGAGGTTGATGTCAGTTTTCCACATTGTGTGCAGCGTTACTGAGAGGTGGAATGTCTGAATTTTCTAGTAAAACTGCAGTGATTACCCAGAGCTAAGGGGTTCCGAAGGTGCAGAGCAGTAGAAGGGTTGCAGAGCAGCATGGGAAGGTGGCAGCCAACAAGTTGGAAACTGCCTTCACAGAAGTTCAGTAGCCATGTTTCCCAGAAAGAGTTTTCAGTCCCTGACTGTGACTAAAGAGCAGTAGCAGGAGGGGTAGATCTGCCAGCTGGTGTAGCAGTTGGCTCACCAGAGGCGAGGACTGTAAAATAGTTATAGTTGTCTAGAAATTAGGCAGTGTGTGAGCCTCTTTATGTACCTTGTTGATGCTTTTTGTTGGTTTTTTTTTTTCCCTTTTCTCCTTGTAATTACATATTGTTCATTAAACCAACTCAATCGTGGTTGCAGGTGAGGAAAATCAGCTTGCTGTGCACAAGATAAATTTCATTTTCCCACATTTCTGGATAGTGTTTTTATAGCAACCCCTTTAAAGCTGAAATCGTTCTGGTTTATGGCAATCTAGACCTGGCAGAAGGGTTACACAAGTCCTGATGGCCTGTTCAAATTAATCCTACAGTAAGTAGAGTAGCAATCTCTATGCTTTTGTCTTTGGGGACTTGTGGAGGATAGGTGAGTTCCGGATGTCTGGAGAAAGCAAAGAAAGCTACAGGAAATTTATAGCTCCCCCTCTTATTTTGAGGGACATTATTTACAATCAGTTTATCAGGTAATCTAATTTTCTCCTTTGGCAGAGTAGCTGGTGCAGAAGTAAGCAGTAGGTTTGGCGTGCCCATGTTTAGTAACTCCAGTGATATTGCTTCATGCCTGATATTCTCCCAGAAAAAAATAGAAGATAAAGATTCAACTGTAGCATGGTGTCTTGAAAATTGGAAAACATAGCCCTAAGATTATTATTAATGACACATTTTAAAAGTAAGAGGATGCCCTAGGTAAGGTGCAAGAGATTTATCTTTGCTCTGGTCTAGTCAACAGCCAGTATGAATTTGCATGGTAGCACAGAGAACAGCTTTTGTGGGTAGCCAGCCTGGCCAAGGTAAGAATGACTCAAGAGACATTCAGAGTTCAAAGTGATCTTGCTAAATAGATGAATCAAGAAGGTGAAATGTTATAAAGGTGGTACAAAGGGTAAACTTAGTAGGGAACTATCAAAGGTAGAAAGACAAAGTGCAGAGTAACTGTCTCAGCGCTAGTATTGTGGGAAATGATCGTTGTGGTGAGCCATAAGAATAACATAACCTGGAAAAGCCATACTGTTTCCAATAACGTAAATGTTATTTTGAAATTTAGGATAAAGAATGTTGCATGTGAGTAATGAAAGCTGAATACTGGTCTCTCTCCCAGCTGGCTACATTTCTGTGTCACGTTTGGATTTCCACTGCAGCAGAAAAGATCAACAGTTTCCAGTAAGCTGAGGAAGTGGAATGGGATCGAGTAAATGAAACACACAGAGGACATGATGGTGGCAGCAGCGTCCCACCACTTTTTCCTTGCCCTTTGAAAGCACTGTGTACTGTTCACAGCCTTTAGTATGGGCATGGCACAAGGATCAGGCATCTGTTGCTGGAATGGCACTGTGATCACTGACCACCGCATACAGATACCACATACATAAGTTTCAAGGGTCCAGAGGAAAGGAAAACTATTAAAGAAAAAAATCATGACCTGTGAGAAAAAGCTTTAGGAATTGAGATAGTTTTATTCTAGGTCTATTAAGGAGCAAAGACCAAATCTTCTTTGTACCCACTGAGATCAAGGCAAGAATTAGAATTATTTTGCAGGAAGGCAGATTTAAGGTGTTACTAGGAAAAATGTTTCAATAAGGTTAGAATAAGCTGAGGAGATTGGGGAGACTCTTACCACTAGAGGTTTTAAAGAAGAGGTTAGAAAATATCTGCAGTGGTGATCTGCTTTGCTACATCCCACCTCAGGTGATCTGTTATGTCCCCTCAGGATTTATATTAATGCAATTTTCATGATTTCTCTAGGAAACTGGGAATGGCTTCTTCACAGTACTTGGGACACTGAAAAGATAATTTTCTGCTATGGAGCAACTTTCAATAATATATTATTGCTATTCAATTATATATATAGCCTTTGTAAAACATTTAGTATGTTCTATTATTCACAAATCAGATCAAAACCATTCTAAAGTGACTTAGACAAAAACACTGTAAAATCAGGTTGAAGGACTATAATTATAATGTGGTACTCAGTAAGTTAACTTGTCATTAGCTAGGCACTTAGGAACTGCAAGAACGGGCCCTACATCAAGCTTTACTTGATATTTTTACTGCTGTTCTGTACAAATTTGTGAATGTCTTAATAATGAAAAGAGTAATAATATAATAGCAACTTGGAAAGTTATTTCCATAGCTCAATTGAAAGAGGCAGATATTCTAAAGCCAGTAGTAATATGGCAATATAGCACACATGTTTATCTGCATTAAAATACTGAGTCAAGGCTCTTATTTGTGAAGTTAAAAAGATCAAGTATAGCTAATAAGCAGCAAATTCAAGATGGAATTACAACACAATACTGCCAAAAAAAAGTTTTGCCACCAAGTGCTGGTTATTTATTAATTATTTTCTGCATAGCACTGTTAAGCTCAGACCTACATCGCTTTTATCTTAAACTGCTAGAATGTCACAGGGGGTTCCAGGTATGCCTGAGAAATAACAGATATGTGCTGGATAGTAGAGAAGATCATTTTGGGAATCTGACTTTGTTCAATTGCAGTGATCCACTTGGTCTTGGACCCTTTTTGTCATTATGGTCACCAGGAAGAATTTGGAAGGATTCCCACCATAAGCATTTTTCATGTTACTGACCTTTGGAAAAATGTCCAAGGATAAAAGAGAAACAGAAGTTCATGACTGTGTATATGAAAAATGAAAGGTTCTTACCTGCATCATGCAGTTGTGTACCAAACTTTTGTGAAACAAAGATCAGTGCTGTCAGGACATCACAGAAATAATGATACGACGTATTCCAGAAAAGAAGCCGCATCCAATACCTGGTCTTGTAGTGTTTATTAGGTGAATCTAACATCTGGTCTGTAGGTTTGAACTTTTACATATTTTGTGTCCTCACAATTGCAGAGATCAAAATCATCGGTGTTTTCACCATGTCAGCTGTTATCTATTTCAGAGTAGTTCCATCAAATCAAACTGACGTGGAGTTTCACTAGCCCAAATACATCCCAGCAATAGGATGGCACTTATTCTGTAGGTGAACAGTAAAAAATCTTCACTGGATTTGATAAAAAAAGCTGTTTGTCTTCCGCAAACACTCTACGTGGGCAGTGGATCATGTCATACATATTGGGATCCATGTACCGCTGCGTTTGTTGTTTACCAAGGTCATGTTGTAATTTCATGCAGGCCAATGTGAACTGATACAGAAAAAATAGAAAAGTTGTCTTATCAAATATCAGTGAGTGTAGAAAACTGTTTTTCAACCTCCTTCATATGATCTGCTGCTGTCTATACTCAGTAAATTCCATGTTTTTAATTGAATAAACCAATGTGCTTTATCCATTGATAATTGGTTTGCAGCAAATTTTGTTTTGCCAGTGTTAGCTCATTATTAATTACACCAGCAACATGCTGCCTTGTCCTCATCTTCTCAGCAGGTGATAACAGCTTGAAAGTACAGGTAGTAAATGCACACGTGGAACTAAGATGCAGCTGGATCCTAACACTGGCATCAGTAATGATACTGTGATTTTTCCATCTTTCCCTTGTCTTACCACCAAAGAGGAGCAATTATGGTAAACCAGCATGGTCATCGTGTAATGAGCTCAGAATTCACTACATATTAAAATCTTCCAAGAGCTTTCAGACTGCTTCATTAAATAAAAGTAATCCTTCTGTTGATTGAAAAGATTGAATATTAGATCAAGATTGAAATTAACAGAAAATAAAGGTATGGAGATCAAAAGCTGATCATCAGGTGTGCAGATGAGTCTCTTGACTTTGTTATTCCACTTAAGATGTGAATCAAACTAAGCTGCATCAGAATTTTATGGCTGTTATATGTTGTAACTCATATTCTGAGTGAATATGCTGGAACTATGCAGCAGAGCCTAATATACAAATGCCATAGAAAAATATAAATCAGAAAACATTAAATAAACTGCTGCTTATTGTATTCCTCATCTGAAGAATTTGCTTTCCTTTATTCTGGGTTAGTGGATGCCATACGGAAGACAAGAGACTCACGATAATTTTAAATATTGCTTCTCAAGTTGCTATGCCAGTGAAGCAGCTTTGCCCTTTTTGATTATTTGTTTGTGACAGCATTGCAGAATCCTTAGAGCTAAGTTCTTTTCTTAGTTGCATTTCTTTCAGGTTTGTACATCTGTAACTCAAAGATATGCCTGTAGTTTCTGTATGCTTTTATATTCCAATGTCCTAATGTAAATAATGTTGCTGCTTCCAATGGCTTGTTCGAATAATATCAGTGCAATTGCTCAGAATGACAGAATGATATGGTGTTGGAAGGGACCTCTGGAGATCATCTAGTCCAACCACCCAGAGCAGGTCCAGCTAGAGCAGGTTGCCCAGGAACGTGTACAGGTGGGTGGTGAATGTCTCCAGAGACGGAGACTCTACCACCTCTCTGGGATTGCATTTACAGAACCTGTCACAAAGAGTTAATTTGTTGTGTAACACATTTCTTTAAATGGAAGCATGTCTTTTTTAGCTGTTTGTTACACACGTTCTGTGTACATGTACATACATTATTTGAGAGCAGGACAGCACGGTCTGTAATTCTGAGTATCTGTTTCCATTTATCTAACAGCTTTTCCACACAAGGGAGTTATACTGCGGTTAAGAAAGGAATTAACTTTATAGTACAGCAATTTTTCTGAAAAAAAACTCTTCTGTACTGGCATTTTTACTCTAGATTGTTGGCATGGCAAAGTTAAGTTCAGGTGCTCTTGAGTTACAAGTAGCAACTCTGAGCATATTTCTGGGTACATGCTGTACCTGTGTATGTGAAGACATATTGCTCTGAGTAACAATTTTAGTCACTTGCCCCATACAAATAAGCCATAATAAAAAGTCTACACACTGTATGTTAGGGACTGTATGCCGTAAAAATTGATTTTATTATTCTTTGATCCCAAAAAAGAACAGGTGATTTATATACATACTAATGGGAATTATATTCATCTTTTCCATGGATTAAATAAACTACTTCCAGAGCAAAAAAGTTTTAAGCAGAAATTCGAGTTGTGGTTTACTGATGTTTAGCTTTCATATAAATCTTTAGGAAAGACTCTCCCCTTTCTTATGTATATCAGTGGTATCACAATTAAACAAAACCTGCAAAAAACTGTCTTCAGTGAAGGGATGGTGGCAGCCTTACCTTGGCATTTGCATAACCAAGAGCATCTTTTCTAAGTATGAGGCTGTCCTATGTTACCACTACACATTGGTCAGTAATAACACTGCAGACGGTTGATTGATACAACATCCACCAGCGTGGACCTCCAAAGAAGGCCTTGAAAAGACTCAGATGAGGAAGCCAGCCGCACATCCAAATGCTTATGCTTTAGAAATTTATTTCAGTGTGGACATCTGAGTCCCACAGCTGCTCTACATAGCCTTTTATATGGCCACAGGTGTTGGCTTCAGTGCTGGAGCACAGAGTGGTAACAAACAAAGGGGAGTATAGTCGATGCTGCCAGAGACCAGACATAGTGCCAATTTAATGCTGAATGTAAAACAAATACTTGTGCCAATTTGTTTCTAAATGCATTTTTAGTTAGAAAAATTAGCTTGTCTTTTGAGAACATTATCTCTCTGTGGATGAATGTTCCAAGTTTTAATACAGTTTAAAGCAGGCTTTTTAAAAATCAAAATAAATAAACAAAATACAGACTTACAAATATCAAACCCACTATTCTATTGTTTGTGCTCTTATCGTTTAAAAAATAATCAAAGTGTATTAGACTAATTTAATTCTTCGTGGTCACTCCTTGGTATATTTTGTGAGACAGATTTATCCCATATGTAGTACAAATTACTTCTCTGGAGTTGCAGCAGCAAGTAAAGGTAATTCAGCTTTAGAGTATGTTGTGAAGTAAATCTGTGGTTATATTCAAGAGCATTTCTGGAGTCATACATTTTTAATTCAGTTCATTAAACTGTCATTGTATTATCTATGCGATTTTATGATTTTAGGAGTACATTTTCTGCTTCTGTGAAGAATCATATTCCAATGTAGTAAGATTTTCACTATTTTGAGATTTACAGGAATATTGCCTATAAATGGAATATATTTTAGGCATTTCCCTCATTAATTACAGCTGAATCCTATTTGCATACATATTTATACAAATAATTTGTCTTCTGTGAATTCTAAAAGGAGAGGTGGAAGTGTAGAGATCCTTTTAAAATGATTGACTACTTATCACAGTACTACAGATGCTATTTCTGCCTCTGTATAGGGAATTTCCTGCACTAGTATTTACAGATAATAGCATTAACAGCTGCTTCTGTTACCAAAATTGCAGTGAATGTTTGAGATACTTAGCATTTTGCAATTGGAAAGAGAGTTACCAAAGGGTCCTTCAGTCCTAAGGACTCAAAATCCCTCTTTTGTACTGCTACCTTGCTGGGTTTTAATATTAATGCACACCTGGATGCTGCAGGAAGTTTTCTTGTGGGCAAGGGACGTATATTTTGTTCCAGTTACAGTTTTGCAAATGGCAAAAAGAAAATTAAATGTAATATTGAATATCTGGGAATAATAAGTAATGGAAGTGTCATCAAAGAGAGGAGTTGTGAATCCAAAACTGTGGTTGCTAGTCTAGATCCCTGGAACAAATACGCCTTTTACGTTAATGCGTCACTGGGAAAAAAAAAAAAAAAAAAGAAAAGAAACTGTTCTGGGAGGAAGGACTTGTATCCTAGATCTTCCCTCTCCTACTGGAAAGCCCAATCAGTATGGGACAGCTGTTACTCTAGAAGGTCCTGTATAGACACTTTTATTTCATAAAAGCTATTGGAGCAAATTTTTCTGTGTAGAAGGTTCATAATAAGAAAACTTAGTAAAAAATGGCTACTGCATATTACAAAAGCAGACAGTAGTAAACAAGTCTTGAACACATAAGGATAATAAACAATATTTTTTAAGTAAGTGAACTATTCAAAGAAGTTCCTCATAACAGAGAAATGTGTTTGCAGATGCTTGTTATAAAATGGTTTGATTTGTATGAACAAAACCAAGTGAAAATTAAGCAGTTTACTTTGTTAATAAACTTGGCAAAAGCAAGGCATTAAGATATTTCTGTATTCAAATATATACTTCTCGTAAAAAAAAATAATAAAGTACTGTCTTTAATGGGATAAAGGTAGTTTCAAATAGGTCTAAATTATTCAAATTACTCTTAAGAAACTTTTAGCTATTGGTAGTGAAATCAGGCTGCTTTGCCAAACTTACATTGTAAAGAGTTTACATTTACTAGTACAAAATAAGTCAAGAACCTGGCCCTTAAACACAAGGGGCAACCCCAGGCACAGAACTATCAAGTATTTTTGTGGGGACCTCCTTTTGATTTTGTTGATGATGTAGATGGCTTTTTGTCATTTTGTATATATATGTGTGTATCTATATGCTTGATAATAATTCTGTCTCCTAGCTTTGGATGCAAAGAAGTTGAAATCATTTAAATATCAAAAATCTTTGTGTCACTGCAAAATCTTCTTCCAGCAATTTTAGATTATATTTTCTTTTGTTTGTTTAATTTGTATTTTCATTCTCATTAAGCATTATTTTAAAGCAAAACTTACTTTGCAATGTTCAGTTAGTATGTCTCAGCACCTTTAATATTTTTTTTATCTATTCAAAATAGGAAATTCATCTAAACTAGCCTTTTTCCATTTAAAAGATGTTGATGCTTATTTTTCAAAGAAATAGAGTTTTGAGGGAAATTTCTGAGCTAATTCTATCAAATAATTGTTTTACTGAGAAAATAATATCCTTCCTCTGAAGTGTTTCTTTAAAAAAAAGTTTTAAAAGATCATGTCATTGTATGTCATTGTATATGTCTTTCAAGTTGTGTCTTGTGCAAGACTGATTTCCCATCAAATTTCTCCTTAAATAAGTAAAGTGTTCTGCCAGGTATTTCCTAATACAACTGCATGCTCTTGGTCTTGAGGCAGAATGAAAATCTTTGTCCAGATTCTGTGAAAAGCCAAGGGTCATGTTCACATTGTACCTTTCTGCACAGGACTTCTGTTATTCTGTGGAATATCCCAAAACAGCCCCACTCCATGCACCCTTCTCATTTTAAGACTGTTTTTTTCCCCTTGTGAGGAAAAGAACTTACTTTCTCCTCCGTATCAGAATATCCAGTTCTGGGTTCCTAAGCTCATGTCTGCATCATGGGCTGTGTATAGAATTGCAGCAACTTTGTCTTCTGTTGCTTTAGAAATTCTGTTTAATAGGGCCTCCCAAAATTTGTCTTGTCTATTTTGTTGCTCACATTTCCACTACTGCAGGGAGGTTTAATTATCTTCAACTGCATTAGCTCATGAATCACCTCTGGCTCTACTTCTGCATTCCTGCTTTCACATATTTGCCCAGATTTCTTTGCTTGATTCTACATTTCTTTTCCTCTTTGACCACTTAACATTGGCTTTTTTTCTACAGTTTCTTATACTGCTTTTCCAGTATATTCTGAAAATGCATGATACATTTTCATAGAATCATAGAATCATCTGGGCTGGAAGGGACCTTCAAAGGTCATCTAGTCCGACCCCCCTGCAGTCACAGGG
>JAOTQQ010000001.1:190404214-190422024 GCA_026546715.1 Gallinago undulata | reverse complement strand
ACAGAAGTCCAGATAGATCACGTCCATAGGTTGTCTCTTATCTAGTGACATAGTCACTCCATCATAGAAGGCCACTATGGCCTTCCTCTATAGGACCTGCCCCTAGTAAAGCCATGTTGGCCCTTGTACATTATTTGAGAACCTGGGGATGTCCCATTGCCTTCTGTTTTTGTCTCTGTGATTCACAATTGTCACAGATTAAGGTTTTTAGCTTGAAAAAAATTCAAAACCATGTAATATAACTTAAATTAGTCTATGTCTGTGGTTCTCATGGAGGAAAAAGTGCAGTTTTGTTTCTAGGATGAACAAATAATTATTGATGTTTAAGGCATCAACACTCCAGTTTGAATGAAGCGAAACACATGAGAAGAAAAAAAACAGATATTGATTTTTTAACATTATAAATCAGTTTAGAAAGGCAAAGAATTCAAGTTTTTATTTATTTACTTTATTGCTGCTAAAAATGTGTATCACCCAAACAGCAAAAAGAGAGATTCACCAAGTGCATTATCTTGTATCCTCAAATGCACTTCCAGGCTACCAGACAGGAGTGATAATAGGAAATGCATAGAGGTGCAGTATTTTGTCTGCACCAAGAGCTGAATTCACAAGTAGCCTAAATGCCAAATTACATAATTTCTCCCCCCGCAAGTCAGGCGCGTTGCAGTGGCCACCGCACAGCTGCTGGCCTGGGCAGCATCCAGGCAGACACAGTCACAATTGTCCCTTTTCATCTGGGTCATTCTGAATTCCCTCGACGGGAAATGGAACACAAGCAGAAAAGTTTTAAAAACATCCCAGACATGAATCAACAAAAACCCTGAACATCTGCTCATCAAAGCTCATCAGAAAACAGTGTATTTTATTTACACTACTCTTCTGGATGTACTGAGAATGCCTAATGAGGTTAGAGATCACTGGAAAATATTGCTGGTATGAAGAGTCCATTTCACTTTCCAGATTACTGGCCTAATCTACCCAAAATATGTGAAATACAATGTCTCATATTCACAGCCTCTGCAATTTTGTTATTTATTTTAGTGTAAAATGATACAGGTTTACTAAATCCATAGTTTGCATCAAATCCAAGCTGGCTAAAAAAAAAGGTACAATATTTTAATCAATATTTTAAATTCTTTTGAAGATAAAATAGTGCTGGCAACTGTGAAAACCAGGATAATAGAAAGTACAGTTAATATAAGTGGATTCAGCGGAGGAGTAAGGAACATTTTCATGTATAAGGAAATGTGGGCTCTGATGCTCAGCTAGAGCAGCTCAGCATCACCTGCTGACTGCATCCTGCACTGCCAGGGAATCAGGCCACTGTGTTTAAATGTCTAACATTGTATAGTTTTTCTGATCCAGAGGACAGAACCCATACTCTGTCCTCATTCAGGATTTATGAACCCACCTGTCCTTGTAAGAAGTGTTATTACCAGGGCAGGTCTAATTTCAGCTTTATGCAGAGTAAGAGCTCAGATATTTACCCTTTTTTTACACGGAGCAAAGTGTTCTGCTCAAAGGTGGATACTCAGTTACCTGAGCTATTGCAGTTATTTCAGAGAGAGGTTCACCTCAGCTACACTGAGGAAACACTGGCTTACAGTGGCTGTGACCTTCTCCTTGCAGATGTCCTCATGTTTCTCTCAATCAGAAAGGAGAAAATCTTTTGCAGGAGTAAAATTTGTTTGGGAGTAAAGGGAGTGTTTGTATAGTTGCCAACTGATTCTTGTCTTTTCCAGGCTTCCTGGAGCATATCATCTTAGCATCAAAGCACCACATACTATTAAATAGAAAGTCATACAATCATACAGACATAGAATGGTTTGGATTGGAAGGGATCTTAAAGATCATCTGGTTCCAACCCCCCTGCCATGGACAGGGACACTTCCTACCGGACCAGGTTACTCAAAGGCCAGGCAGGCTAAAATAATAAAAAAACCAAAAACAAAACAAAAAACAAACACACGTAAACCACCAAACAAACACAACCCAAAAACAACAACAAAAAAACCCACAAAACACAAACCAAGTCACTTGCCTGAAGAGATCGGATTGAATCATGGTTGGAACTCGGCCAAAGGCAATTAAAAAAACTGTGGGTACCCAAACAGAGACCCTACACAAACATGCAGGCACCCAGGCCGCTGGCTGCAGTGAGTGCTGGAACCTGGCAATGAAGGATGGTAGAGACAACACCTGTGTTAGGTGTGAGCAGATCAATGGTCTGCTTAATATGGTGGCCGAACTGAGGGAAGAAGGGAATAGACTAAGGTCCATAAGGGAGTGTGAAAGGGAGTTAGATGTGTGGTACCAGACTCTGCAGACCTCTGTAGCAGAGGGAGGTGACCCAAGGAACAGGGAGGAATGGATGCAGGTGCCTGGTGGAAGAGGCAAGGGAAACCCTTCACAGCCCCCCTCATCTTTCCATTTCCCCTTGCACAAGTATGGGGCACTGGAGGCTGAGGGTAAGGCAAACAAGAAGGCAGAAGAAACACCATCTGGGGAGTTACCTAAAGCAAATCAGCAATCCCCTCATATTAGAACCTCTACCTTAAAAAAAAAGAGGAGGGTAATTGCTATTGGTGACTCCCTTTTGAAGGGAACAGAGGGTCCCATATGTCTGCTGCCTCCCTGGGGCTCGGGTCAGAGATGAAACCAGAAGGCTGCCTAGTCTGGTACAGCCCTCTGACTATTATCCCTTAGTAGTTATGCAGGTGGGATGCAACAAGGTCAATACCAGAAATTTTAAAACAATCAAAAAGGACTTTAAGACACTGGGGAAACTGGTTGAGAGATCAGGGGCACAGATAATTTTTTCGTCAATACCCTTAGTTGCAGGTAGGAATACTGAGAGAAATAAAAAGACGTGCACAATTAACAAGTGGCTCAGAAACTGGTGCCACCAACAAAATTTTGGGTTTTTTGATCTCAGGGAACTTTATATGGCACCAGGTGTTCAAGCAGCAGAGGGAGTACACCTGTCTCAGAGGGGGAGAAAGAGAGTTGGCAGGGCTTGTTGAAAGGGCTTTAAACTAGGCTCTAAGGGGGAGGAGGCTAAACACAGGTCCAGTAGAAATAAGCTTAAGGAGAGCCTTCAGCCTGCCATCTCACTTGAAGTGGGAGATGATAACAGTATCAGAAGGGTCAGCAGCAAGTGGCAAGATGACGCATCAGGGTTGGTAGGATGTAGTGATAGCAAGTGCCTCCAACCTGTTGCACTGACACATGCTGTGAACGCTGTAACAAAGGCAAGGTCTGGCAGAGATGGACCAAGAGCCCCTGAGACAATAGGACACAGAAGATTAGTTGGCACAAATCATGTTGGGGGATCAGTGAAGTGCCCCTCTAAATACGAGACACAGCTGCAGACCGGCTGAAGTGTCTCTACATCAATGCACGCAGCATGGGAAAAAACAGGAGGAGTTGGAAGCTATCCTGTTACAGGAAAGCTACGACGTAGCAGCTATTACAGAAACTTGGTGGGAAGAGTCCTGCGATTGGAGTGTGGCCATCGATGGCTACAAACTGTTCAGAACGGACAGGAGAGGAAGAAGCGGTGGAGGTGTTGCCCTCTATGTAAAGATGTGGCTAGAGAGTGAAGAACTGTTGCTAAAGAATAGCCATGAGGGGGTCAAAAGCTTATAGGTAGGAATTAGAGATCAGGACAACAAAGGGAACCTTGTGGTAGGAGTCTACTACAGGCCACCTAACCAGGTGGAGCCTGTTGACGATGCCTTCTTACTCCAGCTGGAAGAGACATCACAAAGGCTCTCATCCTGCTGGGCGACTTTAACCACCCCAACATCTGTTAGAAAAACAACATGGCTGGCTGCAGGCTTTCCAGGAAACTTCTAGAGTGCCTAGACGACAACTTCTTGAGACAAAAAATCACCAGCCCTACTCAAGGAGATGCATTGTTGGACCTGTTGGTCACAAATGCAAGTGAAACCATCAGGGATGTCAAAGTTGAAGGCAGCCTGGGCTGCAGTGATCATGCCCTAGTGCAGTTCACCGTCTCAAGAAGTTTGAAGCCCACGAGAAGCACAGTTAGGACTCTAAATTTTAAGAAGGCAAACTTCCAGCTCTTCAAGGAGTTAGTAAATAGGACCCCATGGGAAACTGCCCTTAGAGACAAGGGAGCAGAACAAAGATGGAAGTTCTTTAAGGATGCTCTCTATAGAGTGCAAAAGATCTCAATCCCTACATGCAGGAAATTGGGCAAGGAAAGCAAGAGACCACCATGGTTGAGCTGGGACCTGCTGGTCAAACTAAGGGGCAAGATGGGGCTACACAGGAGATGGAAGAAGGGACTGGCATCCTGGGAAGAGTATAGGGACATTGCCCGGCTGTGTAGGGATGAGGTCAGTAAGGCCAAGGCACAGCTAGAACTGAACTTGGCAAGGGACATAAAGAAAAACAAGAAAGGCTTCTACAGGTACATTAACCAGAAAAGGAAGGTTAAAGAAAATGTACCCCCCCTAAAGAGCAGCAGTGGGGAACTTGTATCAACGGATGAGGAGAAGGCAGAAGTTCTCAATAACTTCTTTGCCTCCGTCTTCACTGGCAACCCCTTTCATCCTAGCTCTCGTGTTGACGGCCCACAGGTTGAGGACCCAGGTGACAAAGTCCATCCCACTATAACTGAAGACACAGTATCTAAGGAATCTGAAGATATACAAGTCCATGGGACCTGATGAAAGTCCTTCAAAGTCCTGAAGGAACTGGCTGATGAAGTTGCAAAGCCACTTTCCATGATATTTGAAAAGTCATGGCAGTCAGGTGAAGTCCCTGCAGACTGGAAGAAAGGAAACATCACACCCATTTTTAAAAAGGGTAGAAGAGAGGACCCTGGGAACTACTGACCTGTCAGCCTCACCTCTGTGCTTGGGAAGATCATGGAACAGCCTCTATTTCTGCTTGGGATTGCAGCAACCCTTGTGCAGGACCTTGCAATTGATCATGTTGATCTTTTTGAGGTTTTGCATGGGTCCACCCCTTGAGCCCGTCCAGGTCCCTCTGGATGGCATTCCTTCCCTCTAGCGTGTCAACTGTGCCACACAGCTTGGTCTCATCAGTAAATTTGTTGAAGGTGCACTCAATCCCACTGTCCATGTTGTTGAAAAAGATGTTGAACAGCACTGGTCCTAGTACGGGCCCCTGAGGAACACCACTCATCACTGGTCTCCACTTGGACATTAAGCTGTTGATGGCAACCTTTGAGGCTTGCCTCAATTGACATCCAGCCAATTCCTTATCCACCAAGTGGTCCATCCATCAAATCCTTGTCTCTTCAGTCTAGAGATAAGGATGTCATGCAGGACATGATTCCAGTAAGATCAAAGCCCTGTGTGTGTGTCTTTATTCCCCATGCTACATGTGTTTGTGTAGAGGCGTTTTAAGTTGAGCCCTCAACGATGCTACCTTCCTGTCTGAAGTGGCTGAGATTCCTTTGTGCTGTGCTCCTGGTGACCTGTGATCCTTCTCCAGGCTCTGGTCATCCATTGCTGGCACTGGCATCAGACTGTTAGGAGTGGGATGGATCCTGTCCCCCAGCAACTCTAGTTTACAGCTCTCTTTCCTCTGAGGCTTTTCTCTGTGTGTTCATAGGAAAGCATCTTGCTTGGCAATGAGTGCTTTTAAAGGAAGCAAACCCTGGTCACTCTCTTGAAGAATCGACTTGGAGATTATGCAGTTTTCTCAGTAAATTTCAGAAGAAGCAATACTTTCATAGTGTTGGTTTAGAGAAAGAGGACAACAGCATTGATGAATGACTAGAGCAGCTGTAAGTCACATAAAGGGTAATTAGTTTTTGCAAGTGTGGAAAGGAATTTTATTCTGCATGTCTTCTGCGGAGCTACAAAATATTGCTGTTAATGCCAAAAAGGATAAACACCTGCTAAAAGAACCATGGAGAGGATTATCTCTCTTTCTTACATACACACTTATGAAATACATACTACATATTGGACCATCTCCATTTTTTTTCTCTTTCTCTCAGCATTTTTCTAGCCATTGAATCAATTGTTCATTCCCTCGTTTCACCCTGACCTGTGAAAAAGACATCTGCTACATAGAGAGGCCAAATATCAACATAAGACATGCTTCAGTTACCTTGTGCCAACCTGCTAGGACAGAATGCTTGTTTGTTTTTTTACCAATCTGCTTTTGAGTTCTGTTGCCTGGTTTTGTCGTTAGGGATGTGGGGCCCGTAGTCTCTCCTGCTCCTTATCCTTCCTCACCAGGCTGCAAACGGCTACTTGATGATTTCTCTCCACCTGTGCAGCGGTAGTGGTGTTCTGCCAGCAATGCTAATGCTCCCTTGCCAGTTTTTAAACATTTTGCCAAGGAGAGAGAATTAATAACAAGATCTGAATCATCTCTACAGTAACCCCAATGCCCCTGTGTCCTATTCCTCCAGTATTATGTCATTTTTCAGCTCCTGTCCAGTATAATAAAAAGGATCTCTTACACGCCCACAGCTGAAAAGTGTGTCAGGGTGGGCTGCCCCATTTAGTCAGACTACCCTTTTGCCTTTATGGTTCTAAACATTTTAAAACCTTTAGGTCAGATTTTACGGTCCATGCCGTGCTGCTCAGCTGGTGCAAAGTGGATGGACTCCAGCCAAAGCTGGCAAGTGGCCACAGCCATCCCTTCGTGCTCGTGAAAGCAGCCAGGAAAGGACAGCGTGGTTCGTGTCCTCGGCGGCCCCTCTGAAGTGTCATGTGTGAGGCAGCCCGGCCCCAGAACCCCACCACCCTGGGAGGACAGCCCCAGGCTCGGCTAAGCCCTGTATCTGCCTGTGCCGGGCAGTGCATGGGGACGTAGCTGGTGTTGCCTCCTCTGAGGACATACCCTTTGATTTTTAGACTGGAAAACAGAAGAGTTAAAATGACTGAAAGGTTTGAGAAGGGGTTAAACCAATAGGGAGAAACTACTAAGCCTGAATCATAGCTCATAAAGTCTGCAATATACATGCTTGCTCTTACTTCAGCAGCAGCTTCCCACTGTGATGTGGGCTTAACTTACCAGATTTTCTTTCTTTCATGTTGTTTCATCGTTTTTGCTCCATTTGCAAGGAGAATCAAAGATCTTAAAGCATCAAGATAAACTGTCAAAAGTGAAAAGCGGAAGATACTTTCGAATGACTCGATGTTCTCAATGGTCCCTTCCAACCATGAAGATTCTGTGATTCTGTGAATGGCCATGCTCAGTTAGCACCGCACTTTCAAGATTTGCTGCCAAGCATTCCTTTTAGGTTTTTTGAAAAATAAACTTTTGTTTCAATAGGAAAACTAGGCCTCTCAACTCCAGAGACATTTGCAAGCTGTGTGATGGTGTGTGGAGCAGGGGCAAAGGAGAAGATCTTGCTCCAGTCAGCTGTGGCGAATGTTTCTGCTCCTGGCACCTTTCATTCCTGTTGCAGCTACTAGTGGCTCGCTTTGACTGGGTGTCATGCTTTCCTTTCCCGGTGCTCTGGGGAACATCTGTACAGCCACAAGCATAACCTGGTATACTCTGAGCTTCTCCCCTCCCTTCCCTTCTGTCTCTTTTCTACCACACATGTCAATCATAAAATTTGCTTCATTTTGGATGGCATCCTTGCTTATCTCCAGCTCTCTGCAGTGATTTGTTTTTCCCCTGGGCATGAAGCCTTTGAGGCAGCACTTCTGCAGCTCTTTGTTTCTGATTTTGCAGCCTACATTTTCTGTCTACTGTTTGGAAAGAAGGACAGCACTAACTGCCTGCAAGGGCATCCCTAAATACCAGTGTGGAGACTCGGAGACAGCTTGTACTGTTATCATGGTAAAAGGCAAACCTCTTTATAGAAATGTAAACATGCTCTAATACTTTGGCATCCATCTCTCAGTGGCCATGCATTGGCCTTTTTCTGCCTTGAGCATGTGAGTTGCATATATATACCACATCACATTCCCTTTTACCACATCTTTTCCAGGATTGTCTTCCATCTGTTTTGCAGTTAATACCTTAATATGATAAATTAATATGTCTGAAAGAGCTACCTGGTAAAAGCCACTAAATTTATTTTGGTTCTCTCCTCCGTTTTTAGTAAAGAGACAGTTTCTGAAGGCCTAAAAGTTATCTGTCTTGTAAAGAAAAACCCAATCTCTGGCACAGACTAAGTTATAAAATTTGACCTACTTAATAAAAAATCCTATTAGATGGATTTACACATGGCTCCCTGCGATCAGACTGTTCAATATGAAGAACAGGACCTGAAGCCTTAAAGCTATTTAGTGCTATCAGGTATTTTTTTCCAGGTTACTTTTCTATGCTTCTTTCAGATTCTGGTGCTAAAAACAATGCAAAATATGGTCTAGTCCATACAGAATTTAGAGTTTGGAATATCATCATGCCCAACCACTAAATCGGTGACATTGCAATTTGATAAATAGCATTGGTGTAAACAAGAAAAAAAAAAAAAGCCTTAATCTTTTTTTACCAAAACTAGTTACATGGCACGGCAAGATGAGCCTCCTCAGAGGCTATTCCGAACTCTGAAACAGGCCTCATTTTATCTTGCTGTAGTCAAAACCATTTTTTCTTGACTTCATACTGCTTCATCTCACCCCATGCTGGAAAGTTATGTTACTTTATTGCAAAGCTAACAGTATAGAGTGTCTTTTTTTTGAGTCTTTTGCTTGAAGAATCAGGTGGTTTTGTGAAGCTCTCACTATTCCTTTGAGTCCAAAAAATACAAAAGAGGAAATTTCTGTCCCCCCTGATTGTAGAAAAGAGTTTGTGACCCCAGACACTGCAGTGGCTCATAAATTAGGGGACAAAAAAAAAAAATCCAAGTGTATGTTGTTATCTTTAAATTGCCTTTCTGTATTAGTTGTGTATATTTTTTTTTAGTTTCAAGCAATGATTTTGAAAGTTTGTAGCCAAACTTTGGTTAACAAGATCCTACCAAAAAAACCCTGAACCAAATTAAGTTCAAAAACCAAAGCCCTGCAAATGATCCTATGAAATCCACAACTGATAATAGTTTGATTCATTGAGATTATCCTGCTCCTTTATTCTCGTTATCTTGTAAACAATAATATACCTGCAACTGGGAGATATGATTGCCAGAATCCTGGTACCTCCATAGCATAGCTGTCACAATTTCCATAACCTGGGCGGAAGAAGCAAATGCCTGTGCCAGCCTGGCATAATAATGAATTTGCTTGCTGCCTTCCCAGCAGGAAGTAATCAGGGAGTCACCCTTGGCAAAACTTGGCAAGATGTTTTCTCCATAAAGTTTTGGTGATGGCATTTCTGGGCCCAAAAGGAGCAAACACCTTTTTCTCCAGCATCCTAAAATCTAAGCACAAGGAGAGGACATTAGTGTCTTGGGCATATTGAACTCTTACTGGTTATGAGCAATATTGGTACAGTGTGTATCGCAAAGCAGAATAGCTTACTTTCTAGGTAATAAAGTAAGGATTTCAATTCAGCATTGTCATTTCCTATGTTCTTTATATGAGAGCTTATGGGGAGTCTCTGACATGGAAGATATATATATATATTAAAAATCTATAGTAATAAATATGTACTGGCCATAGCAATAAACTTTCTCCATCCTTTAGCTTTTAAAAATGGTTGTGAATAACTCTATACGAGGACTACATCCCCAGCTGTCATCAAAAGCGACAAAAGAGGCATTTATGCATTTATCCTCTGAAGGCTGGTTCCCAAGGCTCCCTTCTGACATGCCTGCTGTGCCAGGAGCTTTCAGCGTTTGCTAACCTCAAGCTAGGGAATCCCCACTGCGGGAAGGCTGGTTTCACAGACTTAGGATACAGCCCAGGGACTCTTTCACTTATTAACAAACACATCACAAAAAATAGATGTGTGTATGTGTGTGCACGAGTTGGTGTGTGCATAGATGTGTGTGCATGTGCATGCGTGTGCTTTAGACTTTATTTTGCCCTGTATCTGCAAACAGAAGTATTCCTTAGAATTTCACTCCAGCTTAGTTTCACTTGACTAACTCAAGCTGAAGGCATACCTCTTTTCCATATGATACTTCCTATATGTTTTAGTCTCCATGGACTTGAACAGTAATTATATCTATTAGAACAAGTGCAAATGGAAGGTGAAATATTATTGGCCTGAACTAAAACACTTTACACCAGTTTTGCATTTAGTTATCATAAATGATCATGAAAATTCAAGGCCTTATATATTGATTCCTCATTCTTCAGCCCATTGAGGTTTACAGTACATTTGACAAGTGGGTATTGATCTTCGTATGGTATTAGTCTAAGTTATCTCTTAAAATAGTAAAATCTTAGCCTCATCTAAACATAAGTGGATATCTTCTTATTACCTCTCCTTTTCCACATGGATTATTATATTATAAATGACAGTATGTTAATTTAGCTTGGCTTTACTTTTAATCATACATATACTTGAATTTTCAAATAGGCTATTTGAAATGAAAAGAATGTATTTAAGATCTCTGGTGAGACCTAATGGATTTATGAAAATAGAAAACTGTAAGTACAAACACATAAATATTTATGGTGAATTTTCTTATCCCTGTTTATATTTCACATAGCATAATCTTTCTGTCATAGGATTAGGCCTGGGCTACCTCTGGTTTATGTGACAGGAAATTTAGAGCAGGTCATATCAATCAACATAAAATACAGTATGCAATGAGTTAATATCAGCACTACAAACGTGAAAGTTTTTTAATGCAAAACTAATGTATGTGTATGCCTTGTCCTTCTGAATTAAATTAGGGCTGAAAATTAAATCCCAGCTGCATTGTTTTTTAATGAATAAAATAAGGGGAACAACACTTTTAAAACACTTTGTGATTCATAGATACACTTCATAGAACGCACACAGCAGTGACGGTTCCTTCAGTTTGATTCTGCTTTTACTGACAGTGATGAAAATCAGGAGTAACTCCAGCTAAGCCACTGGAGCTACCTGGGGTAAGATGAGAAGAAAATGAGGAATTTATTGTCACAGCTGTGGAGCAAATATATAGCAGTGATGGATTATTTCGTTATGAGCTATGACACAGCTTGAACGAAGAAAAAATAGTAATGGCCTATAAGCAATTGATTTTTTTTTCAATGCTGAATGCAGGTAGAGCCATTGTTTGCCACTGCTCTTATGCAGAGAAACAACTGGAAAAGTGCAAAGAAATTGTACTGGATGTGAAGATCTTTTACAAAGATATTTTCAGTTTAACAATTGGAACACAGTAGCTTGCCTTTTTATAAAGGAAGCTATATATCTCTGAAACTGCTGACAAAGTCTGCCTGATAGAAAACAAATTGGAGAAATGTGTGCCAGAGACTTCCTGAAATATTCTTTATTTGCAGCTAGTCATCTTTGAGTAAATTCAGACTCATTCAGATTAAGGTGTTTTATTGTATGTCAGTTTGAACTACTGGATCTTTCAATGACTAGTAACATATTTAATGTTTTAGTTAATAAATTTCAGATGACTTGGATTAAACAGATCCATCTAGATTTTTAATTTCTAATGTTTCTTTAAAACTGCTGTTAGTTCCTTTTGGCTTTATATCCATACAGGTTATTACAACAGCTATATATGATTCATAGTGAACATTGCAAGTTACTATCTGGTGCTAGTAACATTTAGTAATCCAGTTAATTTATCTTTTCCTTGCTGTTCCTTGTCTTTTGCAAATTTTTTTGATCCTCAGCACAAAAAATGCCACTATACTTCTCTTCTAAAGGATCAGATAATACAGAGTACAAACTGACAATTCTGCTTAAAATTCAGAGGACAAAAGTTTCACTCAAGGGTAGAATTTTAATAGCCCATAGGACTTCAATAAATATAGTGAAAAAAAAAAAGCAAAAGAAGGATGTCAAACTATTACTTTTCTTTGGAAAGAAGATTAAAAAAGAGCTACTAACAAGACGGGAAATTTAAGAATCAAAAACTCTTAAATACAATTACTTAAATACTATTTCAAAGTATTAAAAAAAATATTCAAGGAGCAGAGTTCCTAGGCTCAGAAAAAACCTATTGGGGTGAATGCAGACATTGTCAAACATAAAACATCGGAACTGTGGGACTATCAAGGTTTCACTAGAGGGAAAGGAAGCTACCAAGGGGATCCCCAGGGATAGACAACTTTAGATTTTATTCAGTGCCTTTGAAATGATCCAGGGGAAATACAGAAGCTGTCTCAGAAAGAGAATAAATAAACCTCTTGTAGCAAGAGGCCAGGTGTTTTCTTGCTCCACGTGAAAGCATATAAACAAAGATATAGTAGACCTATAGATATTATAGATTGAAATGGCCATGGAAAGGTGGCCATTTCAAAACTTATGAAGAATTTTATATACAGTTTTGAAATTATACCGTGAAAATGATGCTTGCACAATATTGCTGAATGCAGTTGTCAATTGGAGAATGCTATGAGTAACAGTATCTTGAGTTATACTAGTAAAGCCAAAGAACTATTACAAGGAAGATAACAACCCATGTCAGATTTTAAGCCAGTATGTGAACACTAGCAAGTATGATAGGACTGACAGAGAGTGTAATACATGGCAACTGCTTTCTGGCCTTTTTGTGAAGCAGCTGGTGTTGCATATGGTAAGAGGTAGGATACTGAATGGATTGGACTTCGTTTTGTTCAGTGTTAAAAATTGTATGCTATTAAGTAGGAGTAATGGGAATTACACTCAAATAAAATGATACAAAGCCTGTCTCTCAAAATTCTCTGGACAAAATTAATCTTGGATAATTCATCCAATTGTATTCAGTGTAGTAGGACTGTGGTAATTTATCCCAGGTGACAGCAGGCCTTAGAGCTGTAAGATAAGCTATAAAAAAGAAGAGATTTCAGCAAAACAAACACCGAGAAGTAATCACTTAACTCCTGAATGAAAAACTATGATAAAGCTAATAAATTATTTTTAAAACTCATGACAACATAAAGTGAAAATCTAGTTTTTGAGAGGTAGCAACACTTCATTCTGGTTCTCAAGTTGAATCACATAAAGTTTTCTCACGCGGAGCAGCTCCTGTGTTTACTGCTGTTAGCTTGTAAAACTCACCTTCAGGTGATGCCATTGAGCTAGTAGAACTGGCTAATGTTTGTGTGGAAAACTGAAAAAACTCAAATGCTTCAAGCCAAATATTAAGCAAATATTAATACTGTTTGAGCAGCTAAAGTTATTGGGTTTGGGAGAAATAAAATTATAAATATAAATGGTGGAATAGTAGAAAGAAAGATATGAGCATTTCTGTGTCATTTGTTATTATACTGCCTAAGCAGTAACAGTCAAAAAGTCTTGATGTGCTGTAACAGTCTAAGTTATTGCAACGTCTTTTATCATAGAGTGAAAAACTTACTCAACTATGTTAAAAAAATATATTTAGTACCCATATTGTGGAAAACATTGTTGTAGTTTCTTCCATAATCATTCTTGGGATGGCCACGATCAACCAAACCCGTGAAGAAATAGGATCTTCTTTTCTGAACTACATCAATAAAACTTACATGAATGCTGCAGTGAATAGTTGAATTGTCTAATGAAAAAAAAAAAAAAACAAACCAAAAAACAAGGCAAACAAATTCCTCTGCTTTCTGGTTGCTCAAAAATGCTGTACTTCAAATGTAACAAGATGTAGATTTATATATAAAGGAGGAAATTATCCTAAAATCTGAAATCACTTTGAGAGAAGTTTTAAAACAAGACTTTACATAGATCTCTGATGTCTTTATCTGGTCTTACATATTATCATGGCTTAGCAAAGAGTATTTGTGCTATATTCTTAACATTTATCTAAAATGCTAATATTTGTGATAAAGTGGCAGTTAGCTAATTACCAAACTGCTTTGAGACAGATTATCTCATTTGGAAGAAACCAAATTAAAGGTATTTGAATACAAAATTTTAAAGGAGTTACAGAACTACTGCCATGTGGTATGTTCACACATGGTAGACTGGATATTTTCTCATCTTCTACTAAGATGAGAAGTAAATAATTGTCAGTTCAGAAGTCTTCAAAACATGTGTTAACCCTTTATCTACTGTGTTGACACATGTTCCTGGTGCATATCTGCTGGAATGTGAAGTTATCAGCCACAGTTCTGAAAATGTACTCATGTTTTGGTATCTTTCCATTTTTAATGCAAATTTGATTACACATTTCTTACCTAGGGAATTTAATTTGTGTAGGGATTAATGTGGCCTTCATGCAAAGAAGAATGTGTTTCAGACTGCACACTGAAAGCTATATTATGCTTTGCAATATTTAGACAATCCAAACATATCCTGATGTGGGTGGGGTGTCTTTTAATATTGTAAGAAGCTAAAAAATATGTAGTGTTCAAAGCGTCTTGATTGCAAAACATTTTAGGACAGTTAGGCAGGTAAAAAGGAGCTCCTCTGGAAAATTATAATACTATTTTTCTGACATTTCTATTGCCAGTAGGTTATTCACAATAACAATAAGTTGCTGATAGTTTTAAGAATAATGGTGTATACAATAATGACGTCATACAAGGTGAACAAAATACTTTGTCAGAAAGAAATTACCATTTTTGTTAGAATCTCTTTATGGTATTGCGTTGTTCCACTTTCAAAGTCCAGAAACATTTCTGATAGGATCCTCTCAAATAGAGGACAGGGAAGGTTTTGCTGTAGAAGTTGGACTTCAGGCTATTTCACACAGAGAGTTAGCATTGCAGCAACAACTGCCTAAGGCCCAGCCTGAGGTACGTACATAGCCGATAATGTGAACATGGGAGATTCCCATGAGCAGGCATCCTGAGGAATCATCAGAACCAGATACTAGGAAATGCAAATAGGAACGATGTTTTGCACCCCCTGAATACTTAACTTTACATAATTTGATGGTCGGGAGGCATCTGTTTGAAGTTCACAAATCTCACTTTGGAATTAGTCATCCAAGTTTTTCCTTTGACAGCTCTGCCTAGACAGGTCTCTTTTTCCCTTAAAATATGCCTGATTCCATCTTGGATTTTGATACATAATTTCCACTAAATATCTTGTAAGGGCAAAATGTGAACATAGCTGATATGTGGAGACAAGACTTTAATGTTAGTGTAATTTAAGTCTTAACAGTCTAATTAAAATACAAGTTATGATTAGTCTTATTACAGCCATGCTAGCACTAGGACTTACAGTGCTCATCTGCCTTCCACATAAAGTAGGGCAAGGGGAGCTGGACCATCAGAAATGTCAGGGATTTACTAGGACAGCTGTCGTATTGGTGAGCGTTTCTTACTCCATGGTCCTTTTGAGGGCCTTTTTGATTTTCTAATGTAGTCTCCTTACCTGATCGTTCTTATTGATTCCTAATTACACCTTATGCATTTTTTCTCTTCTGTTTGTTATCCTTGAAAACCATTTCACCTGATTGGGTGACCAGCCATAGACCTCTGTGATTTGTGATTGCTGTGCCAGGCCTCTGCCCTCCACCTCTACCTGCATTTCTCTACATTACTCTAACTCATGGACTGTTTACCCTATGTAGAAATACTATGTTATCACTAATATGTCTATTAATTAAGAATAGGTGCTGTATCGTACAGTTGCACACAGCTGAACTGAAGCTTAAATATATTTATATTTGCCTAAATATATTTAGGCAAAATCAGCTGACTGCTAAATATTTGCTAAAACAAGCTAAGATCAGCTCAGGCCAAGACAAGTCCATGCAAATCCGGAGGCCTACAGTGCTAGGTAAATAAAAAGCCTCATGGCAAAATCATGTTTATTACTGTGTAAATGGAATACTTAAAGTTATCTGTGCCTGTTTTTGGACATGGGTATTTATTTCATGGCTCAGGTTCATTGCTTGCTGGCTTGCTGAAACAGGTGTTGAGCTATTCTCAGCAGAAGGACACTTCTGCTGGGTTACCCTCCAAGTTTGTCTCCGTTGTGTTGTGAGTGAGAAGGCTGATTTGCATGGAGCAAGAGACCATGGGACCAGCACCAACAGAACTACATAGAGGATAAAGAAACAGTTATACAGAGTGACAAATGAGATGGTGAATGCTGCCTTCTCTAGAGAGATGATGGCAACCAGTACATTAGGAAAACATGTTTTCAAGAGAAAATCCAGGCTATGATTTAGGACATTCTAACATATGCTCTTCTTAGAAGATGATGGGTCTTTACAATGACATTGGAACACCCACATACAAATTTCACATAATATATATATGAATTTGTAGATTTTCAATATGACATCAAAAGTGCTTTGTAGCAACAATCTCATAATGAATAATGCAATTGTAAATAATCAGAACAGCCAAAGCAGTAGTTCACATCAAGAGCCTGCAAAAAGCTTCTATTTATTGTTAGTGAGTGGAAGAATATTACCTAGGAAGCTGATTCTAGGATATTGTTTTGGTTCGAGCTGGACTCACCACTGAGACAAGTGACAGATCACAGAATCACAGAACCACAAAATGATATGGGTTTGGAAGGGACCTCTGGAGATCATCTAGTCCAACGCCTCTGCCAAAGCAGGTCCAGTTAGAGCAGGTTGCACAGGAACTTGTCCAGGCAGGTTTTGAATGTCTCCAGAGATAGAAATTCCACCACCTCCCTGGACAGCCTATTCCACTGGTCTGCCACCCTCAAAGTAAAGTTCCTCTTCATGTTTAGAAAAAGCTTCTTATGTTCAAGTTTGTGCCCATTTCCTCTTGTCCTGTCACTGGGCACAAATGAAAAAAGACTGGCCCCTTCCTCTTGACACCCACCCTTTAAGTATTTATAGGTCTTGATCAGATCATAGAATCATAGAATCATTTTGGTTGGAAAAGACCCTTGGGATCATCAAGTCCAACCATCAACCCTACTCTACAAGTTCTCCCCTACACCATATCCCCCAACACTACATCTAAATGACTCTTAAACACCTCCAGGGATGGTGACTCAACCACCCACCTGGGCAGCCTATTCCAATGCCCAACCACTCTTGCTGTGAAAAATTCTTCCTTAATGTTCAGTCTAAACCTACCCTGTTGGAGCTTGAAGTCATTCCTTCTTGTTCTGTCACTAATTACCTGCAAGAAGAGACCAGCACCAACCTCTCTACAGTGTCCTTTCAAGTAGCTGTAGAAAGTGATGAGGTCTCCCCTCAGCCTCCTTTTCCTCAAACTAAACAATCCCAGCTCCCTCAAGTGCTCTTCATATGATTTGTTTTCCAGGCCCTTCACCAGCTTCGTTTCCTTCCTCTGCACTCGCTCCAGCACCTTGATGTCTCTCTTGTATTGAGGTGCCCGAAACTGGACACAATACCCGAGGTGTGGCCTCACCAGTGCTGAATACAGGGGGACAATCACCTCCCTACTTCTGCTGGTCATACTATTTCTAATACAAGCCAGGATGCCATTGGCTTTCTTGGCCACCTGGGCACACTGCCAGCTCACATTCAGCCACTTGTCAATTAGAATCCCCAGGTCTTTTTCTCAGACAGCTCCAACCACACTTCCCCAAGCCTGTAGCAGTGCATGGGGTTATTGTGGCCCAAGTGCAGGACCTGGTACCTGTCCTTGTTGAAGCTCATACCATTAATGTTGTCCCAATGGTCCAATCTATCTAAGTCTCTCTGTAGAGCTTCCATATCTTCAGGTGAATCAACACTCCTGCTTATCTTGGTGTCATCTGCGAACGTGCTGATGATACACCCTATGTCCTTACCAAGATCATTAATAAAGATGTTAGACAGAAATGGTCCCAACGCTGAGCCCTGAGGCACACCACTTGTGACCGGCCACCAGCTGGATTTAAATCCATTGAGCACCACTCTTTGGGACCTT
>JAOTQQ010000001.1:190365324-190384699 GCA_026546715.1 Gallinago undulata | reverse complement strand
TAGGTTGACGGTTGGACAAGATGATCTTTAAGGTCCCTTCCAACCTAGAAGATTCTGTGATTCTGTGATTCTGTGACACACAAGTCGAGATCCCATGATCAATAGAATGCTAAATGTAAGTAAAACTAGTGTCTTTAGAGTATTTTTCCATGAATAGATATTTTATGTCTGCTTTGTGTCTGGCATGAACAACCTCAGGAGACACTTAGAACACAGTGCTGGAGAGCAGCTCCAGCCCGTGGAGGCAGCCTGGCCCCGGGACAGAGGTCTCTGGTGGGGGAAACACCACACATGAGCTCTTTGCTAATTCACACCTTCCTTCCAACAGCAGCAAGATCTACATATGGCTTCTCACAGGGTTGTTTAGTATAAATGTCCTGCAGTATGCAAATATTGAGACTGTTGTCCTCAGATCATCTCCAGTGTTAACAGCTCATCAGGGAAACTCCTGCTGCTGCTTGTATCTGTGCAAATTGTCATAAAATCATCTCATAAGGGACCCAGGCAAATGTCCAGTTTCTGTAATGGTGGTTTGTTTATTTGTAATTAATTAGCCTGAGATCTGGCTCAATGATTTGGAACCTGATTTAGCAGGTAACTTTAGCAAGAAAAATGAGGTCACGTTGTCTCTCATACCTTGGGAGATTGTACCGTGGACATCCCAGCCTGGAGTCACAGCCCACAGCTGCCAGGGGAGCATTCCTTCAGGGGGCCACCAGGCATAACTTCAGTAACACAAGCAAAACACGATGTACTCAAGGAATTATATGCAATTTTACAGCTGTAGCCTGGTCTCCTGGACACACTTAAGGATCACCAGCAAAGAGCTGGGTGTGGAGTCTGTTCCCTTCCATTCTGCTTCCAGAGAAAATGCCTTCAAGTGTTAATTGTGGCCCACTGACCTTTTTGGAATAATGTTTCAGCCCTCAAGTTGAAAAGGCTGGACATAGCTGCATTAAGCAGACTGGAAAATTCAAATCTACATTGTATCTCTTGAGGAAAATAAGACAGTTGAGGTAATTTATAGTGTGTAAGATGCTCTGTTATGAAATAATATCTTGTCAGTCACATTGAAAAGGGCAGTGGAAGCAGAAGCCAAGACATATAAGAAAATATTTGTGGGCAGCAGTTTTTTTGTCACAATAGTTTTTGAGCAATAAGCATAGAGAGAGTTGTTCCAGGCAGCAATTTATAAGAAAATTAAAGATAAATAATATAGTTTATGTAGATGGATTATCATCTCCTTTTTCAGCTTTTTCAGCAATATATTTTAATTTCCAAGTACAGCAGTGGGAATCTCAAAAAATTTGGTGAAAGTGGGATTTTTCTGGTTTTATGCTAGTGCAACTGAAATCAGACCCTAATTACTATTTTATTTTCAACTTAAATTACAGTCTAAAATGCCAAAGATATGTTGTAGGACTTACAAAGTATTTTATATCTGTTGAGCAATTGCTGGATTCTGGCTTCTCACTCCTCTCAGGTACAGAAAGTGCCTCTGTTGTAATTTTTTTTTCACCTCATGAAGTTTTTGCAGGCAATTCCCACACCCTCTGCAGCTTTTTTGGATAGTCTTTTATAAACTACTTACCCACTGAAGCAAAGATTGCAAACAACATTTCCCACCTCTGATGAGTATTCTTTGTACCTCACTGCAGAGTATTTTTCTCTGTCTTTGTCTCCTTTCTCTGCCTTAGTGAATATTTTAGCATTGGTTTTATGGTGTGAAGCTACTCCAGATGGAGAGATGAAGACTAAACCACCCAAGGACACCCTCAGTCCTGATGATCTTAACACAGTGGACTCAGGGGCATCCAGTGACCCATGCAGAGTCCTGTGCTTTCTTGTGGAGGGGAGAGGTTATCTTGCTACTGCTGCTCTCCTAGGTAACAGTTATGCAGATATCAAATTTTCTTTCTATTCATGCAAATATTTAAGAAATGTCCATTTTTATTAGATACTTTTTTGAAAACTTGGTCATTTTTTCCTCCAGCAAGTCCTATGCAGAAAAACTCATTCATGTTCATTAAGACTTGGGATGTCACTAGAGTGCACTTTTCTGTGAATAAACAGCTGTTCAGGGGAAGAAAAATACCCAGCTCTAAAATGAACAAAGTTCTTAAGACCATTTGCTTTCAAAATGGTCAACACAAGTGCCATCATATAATGAAATGTCACAGGCACTTAACTTTTATGGAGCAGTTATTGACTGGTCACTGTGTCCATTTTCAGACATTAATGCCAAGGTCAGTTAAAACTAACTGAAGTCCAGATCAACATGTATTTAATATGAGAAAATTGTCAGGATTTTATCACAATTTTCTGTCCTGGCCTGTTTTCACACAGGCCAATCACAGCTTTTAACGTGTGTATTCTTTTACCTGTTATCTTTTCATTATACCTTGCCCATTTCCATGTTTCCCACTAAATGCCAGTTCATACAGCTGAAATTTAATTTGAATTGTTAAATATATTCATTCTACCAGTGCTTTGAACATGAGTTTATGATTACTTCTTGGAATATAGCTTGCCTCAGTGGGACATAATAAATTAGTCTAATCATATGGTGAGTACTTCATCCTGTGTTTGTTCCTGCTAGGAACTGAAATTGTCTCTGTAATTGTATGCAAATCCCTTCAGCAGAATAATCAAAGGAAACCTATGTGTAGCTGCCCATCCTCCACAAGAGAAGCATAAAAGTAACCCAATTTTTAATTTTACTTAAGTGAAAATTTGTATCTTCGTATGTGTGGCGGTGTACTCTCCCTGTTTTGCTTCCCCTCTCTGCTCCCCATCCTCACCCCTCCCGGCTCCTGCTCAGGCCTTGGCCACCATGGCCATCACAACAGCAGCTGTGATAACTTGTATCTGGACTTTGGGGGATGGCATAGTCAAAATACTGTCTGGAGTGGGGACCTAGAAATGTTATTCCCATGAGAATGTGACTATAGGTCAATTATCTTACTGTATAAATAGTGGTCAGCCTGAGAGCCCTTTGAGCTCTCCTGTGTGGCAGCGGGCTGCATGCCAGCATCCCCCCTTTTGTGAGGACGCTCGCTTAAGGTTCTACTCCTCGAGGTTGAGAGATTCCTTGCTGCAGCAGATTCTCAGTAAGTGACCAATAGCATACTAAATTTTGAAATCTTAGCTAAGTAATGTAAGGGATTGATTGTGCATATATAATCCTTTAGACATAAACCGTTGACCAAGTCTGGGACTAGGATTGGATCCAGCCGCACCCAGACTCCTCTCTGAGGAGGAGTTTAGAATTCAAGGGGGTCCTTTCTGCAGCCTCGTGACTCAATGGGAAGGTCTCCCTGACAGCTTGTTTGACCCTGTCCTTTATGCAGTAAATAATAGACCGTGCCTTGACATCGAATCTCATAAAACATTATCACACTTACTACTGATTTTGTTAAATCACTGTTTCACCTTAATAAATATTTCACTACTTCACTCTAACCAGTGAAGTTAATCACTCCGTCTGCAACAATATGTTAAATGTAGATACAAAGTAAAAGAACTTAAAGACATGTGAGTAGCAAACAGATACTTTTTTAATATTGCAGACTGCTTTTAGTTTTGCTTTTTTACATATGCACAATGCTATGTTAATAGTGTTCTTGTATTGGGATTTTTCATTTTAACCGTAGGGGAATTTCCTTCCCCCTGAAATTACATGAGGATTGTGATAGGAGGCTTTATGAATTGCCTTCAGAAGGTACCTGTTTCCCTCCATTGCCAGCAGAAGGATACTGGAGTAACTAGCTCAGACTTAGCCATTGAACTTTTGCTTGAGATAAATTCTTCTGTAAGTCTCTTACTCTAAGGCATGTTTTATGAACTGGCCTCAAATCATTCTGATTTGCTTCTTTGAACTCTGTCAAATATTTTAGCATTAATTTTTTAAATATGGACACCAAATAGAGATTTAGTCATGTAGGAGTAATCCAGTGTCCTGTATGAAGATCATATCATTCTAGCCTTCGCTTTCCCTGTTTCTCTATTCAAGTATCAGGATGTTACATTAGCTGTCTTACTCATAGCATCACTGGAGAAGGTCAGTTCTGCCGATCTATGACTGTGATAGCAATGTTTGTGAAGACACACAAATGAGACAAGATTATTAAGTGCGTTTTGCCCCATGAGTTCTTTTCAGAGGAGGGGTGAGAACAGGGAAAAGAGGGTAGGAGCTGAAACAATCTCTATTTGTTCACTTGCCTCCTTTAAAAATTCTGTCACTTCTTTACATGCAGTTTTGCACAGATTCATATAAAGTACATATATACATATATAAATGTATTGGAACATTTAGAAGGACTTATTAAAATATTTTCTCATGTTTTGCTTTCTTGTAGGATTTTTTTCCTTTTAGAAACTCAGATTCTAAGTAATTTTCAGGACTTAGTTGAGAGTGATACTTGCTGTCCCTCAGCTGAAGGGCCTAGGAGTTACAAGATTGTACAATATCATAGAATCATTTAGGTTGGAAAAGACTTTTAAGATCATTGAGTACAATAGTAAACTTAACGCTGCCAATTCCACCAATAAACTATGCCCCTAAGTGCCACATATACCCATCTTTTAAATACTTCCAGGAATGGAGACTCAACCACTTCCCTGGTGGCCTGTTCCAATGGCTGATAACCCTTTAAGTGGAGAAATTTCTACTAATATTCAATTAGTAATTGAATTAGTAAACCCCCACTGTCATGAATTGAGGCCATTTTTTCTTGTCTTATCACTTGTTTCTTGGGAGAAGAGACCAACCTCCACCTCGCTACAGCCTTCTTTCAGGTAGTTGTAGAAAGCAATAAGGTCTCCCATGAGCTTTCCCCTCTCCAGACCAAACAACCCCAGTTCCCTCAGCCACTCTTTATAAGACTTGTTCTCCAGACCCATCACAGCTTTTTTGCTTTCTTCAGGACAAACTCCAGCACTTCAATATCTGTCCAAAACTGGACACAGGTGTGGCCTCACCAGTACTAAGTACGGGGGTATGATCACTCTCATTACACTTCAACAAAAGCCACTATATGAAATCTTTGGATGGTTCCAAATTGTTATTCTAGTCCAAAAAGAAAGAATCACATTTTAATTCCGGTCTACACCAGAAGAACAATGAGTTAGTTTTAGGAACAGGAAGAAAATCATAGATCTTTAGGCTTATCCCCAAATTGTTAGTTGTTTGTTGGGGGAAGGAAATCAACTTTTAATAAATTTGTGGTCTGTGCATCAGTTTAAAAGAAATAATAAGACTTATTTTGGACTTATTTCTATCAAAAGGTAACCATTTTATAATCATAGCTTCCAAATTTTAAAGCCTGTCTTCCCAGGACGTTACATTTTTCTGAAAAAGTTAAATACTTGAGAATATAGATTTCAAAAAGGTCTTAAGTCAATTGAGCTTTAAAATCAGAAATAATGTGCCTGGGATCTACAAGTAGAACTTATAGAAGGAGGAAGGACCTATAAATTATCTGCTATGTAGCCACCTGCACACATGGCCATGGCCATGTGTGCATAGAGATAGAATTAAGGTTGCAACTCTCTTAAAATGAAGGCATCTTAGTGTCAATGCCTGTTATTTCAGTCTGAGGTTTTTTCTTGCATTTTTCTCTCATGTATGTAATAGGAACATCACTGCATTAATGCCCATAGGCATAGGTTGTCAGTTATTTTATAGTAAAAGACTAGTTTTCTAACAAATCCCTATAGAAGGGAGGCAGCAGTTCTGACAATAAGATCATCATTTAGTACCCACAGTCAGTTCTGTCCTAGGGCACAGATATCTTATGCAAGGATTGAGGCAGATGCCTTGTGGGGAAAAATAGTATGTGACAATATAATTAAAGACAGCGCCATAATACATTCATTAGAATACTTTAGGGTACTGTTAATTTTAAGATATATGAGCTCTTGAGTGCTTTGGCATACAGTCTTAATATTCTTTGTCATGTTTCTTTTGGATGTTGTTTACACAAAGGTCTACATACAATTGTGTACCATCACAGGGCAAACGAAATCCTATTAAATTGAGAATGGAGAGACAAGCTTTTGGAAAGCTAGCAATTTCTGGAAAATAGCTTTGCATCAATGAAGATATTGTTTAAGAAAGATAATTTCTTAGTATCAACATTACAGACTATAAATTTTAGTGAAATGAAGAATTCTGGCTTTAAGGCACAGTACTAAAGAAAACAAGTTTAAGGTGTAATATATAAAAGCAAGGAATACTTACAATTAAGCTGGATATCTGTCAAATAAATAAATAAGAAGAAAGAAAAAAAAAGTTAAATATTTGAACATGCTTCCAAAATTAGTTCACTTTTTCCACTTTTCTTCTGTTTTGTTTTTTTTTTTTTTTAAATACTGATAGAAATTAGCCCAAATAACACCAAAATGATATATCAGATAACTGATTTTTCAGAGATACTATGTAGCCTCTATAGTTACTTTAAGATGCTGGCCTGACAGAGAATAAGCCTAGCACCGGTTTTTTTATTTATCCTTTTTTATCCACTCAGTGACTGAATTGCTGTTTTTCAAAGGTAATAGTTTGTGAGGTTCTGGTAACCGTGTAATTATATAGAGTTCCTGATGTAATATTCAAAGTTCTCTAGTAAGGATTTGCTGAAATTTGCTAAGATTGTGACTTCCTTGGTGCTTGTAAATTCAGGGGAGCCAAAGACTCACCTGAGCTGGTTCTAGCTGAACCCTTTGGCATAGCTAAATAATAGAAAAATGCAAGCAAAGAAAGTCATAGAATCATAGAATTGTTTAGGTTGGAAGGGACCTTAAAGATAATCCAGTTCCAACCCCCCTGCCATGGAGTTTCACTAGAGCAAGATGCTCCAAGCCCCATACAGCCTGGCCTTGAACACTTCCAGGGATGGGGCATCCACGACTTCCCTGGTCAACCTGTTCCAGTGCCTCACCACCCTCACTGTAAAGAATTTCTTTCTAGTATCTAATCTAAATCTTCCTTCTTTTAGTTTAAAACCGTTTCCCCTCTTCCTGATGAAATGCATCCTTAGGTCCTCAAGGAACTGGTGAATGAAGTTGTTAAGCCACTATCCATCATATTTGAGAAATTGTGGCAGTCCAGTGAAGTCCCCACTGACTGGAAAAAGGGAAATGCAATCACCACTTTTAAAACGGGAGAACAGGAAGACACAGGGAACTAAATGCCAGTCAGTTTAACCTCTGTGCCCAGAAAGGTTATGCTAAGGTACATGGAAAATAAGATGATTGGTGACAGCCAACTTGACTTCACCAAGGGCAAATCATGCCTGACAAATTTGGTGTCTGTTTACAACACGGTTACAGTGTTGGTGGATAAAGTAAGAGCAACTGACATCATCTACATTGCTGGCCAGATTTAATTCTATCTGGGCTTTAGCGGATTCACGGTTGCTCAGACAATTTCTCTGTATTTCTCCCAGGCTACCTGTCCTTGATTCCACCCTCTGTAGGCTTCCTTTTTGAATCTGTGTTTTTCCAGGAACTCCTTGTTCATCCCTGCAGGCCTCCTGGAATTTTTGCCTTACTTTCTCTTTTTTTTCAGATGCATCTGTCCTGAGCTTGGAAGGGGTGATTCTTGAGTATTAACCACTTTTGTTGGGTGCCTCTTCCCTCTAGGGTGTTATCTCATGGTACTCTACCAAGCAGATCTCCGAAAAGGCAAAACTCTGCTCTCCTAAAGTTCATGGTAGTGAGTTTTCTGTGCACCCTTCTCACTGCCCTAATGATCTTGAATGATCTAAGGATCATTTCCTGCTCACTGCAACCAAGGCTGCCCTCGAGCTCCACACTCCTCACCAGGCCCTCCTTGTTATCAAGAACAAGGTTCAGCATGGGACCTCTTCTCGTTCGCTCCTCTGTAACTTGGAAAAGGAAGTTGTCATTGGTGCATTCTAGGAACCTCCTGGATTGCTATAAATGTACTTTTGCCATATATCTGTATGTACACTTGTATTTATTTGTCTGTATGCATGCTTGTTGTAAGAAAGGTTATTGGACTTTGACATTAGTTTGGAGGCATTTAGTAAAGTGGGAAGGGTAATGATTTGTGAGAACTGTGAAAACACGAGCAAAACTGTCTGACTGTCTTTAAAAACAGGGCTTTTCTTAAGTCCTTCTCAAGTTTCCACTCGTCTTTATCACTTAGCATTTGGATGACACACCTTTCCAGTATATTTCATATGTAGTTTGCAGACTCTCTATGCAAAGAAGGGAAAAATCTTTCCTCAGAGTGGGTACAGCATAAATGGGACCTGACACAAGCTGAATCTTTGATCATGAACTCCCATTGTGGAGTAAGCCAAACCTCCACCCATATGCTCTCTGAAAGCACGTAACTTACTCGTTGTTGTTGCACTTACGACTTTCTTTTAAAAAAAATGGTCACAGTTGCAATATGTTGACAGCATTTTCTTGTAGCTTTATGTCTTCCTCAAGAAAGAAGGTTTATTAAATACAGTAAATGAAGCTATACAGGTACCAGTCTCTACAGGATTAGGGGGGAGAAAGACAGAAAGCCTGACCATAAAGCTTGTTTTGGAGAAAATATTCAAGGTCATAGATCTCTGTAAGGTGAGAAACATATTAAATTTCTAGAAGGTATGTAAAACACTGGTCACACTCTTGAGCTCAGAAAGAAGTATATGAAGTTGACTGTCAAATAAGGAGGTGTTAAGGAGTGATCCATTCCAGTTACAGTTTTTCACAGTATCTTTTTTAATGAGCTGGATGAAGAAATATAGAATACAATTGTTAAACTTGCAGATGATAAAAAATAGAAAGGACTGTGTGTACTTTGGAATACATTTCTAAATACATGCAATTTTCACAAATACACTTCACAAAAGACTTGGAACAATTGCAACATATCCAGAGGAAAGCAAGGAAAATTGTCAGAATGTAGACTAAAACATGTTCCATGAGGAAAACCTGAAAGAATCATGTTTCAGCAAGAGAAGTGCAGACAGCAAAGAAATGAAACACAATCTTCAGTTATGTAAAGGTTTTCTTTAAAGAAGAAGGGAACAAATTGTTCTCCAGGTCTAGTAGAGATAGGACAAGAATGACTGGCTTTAAATTGTGCCAGGAGAGACTTAGGTTAAAATTTAGGAAATATATCCTAATGATAAGGATAATTAAGCAATTAATATATTACCTAGAAAGTTACAAAATCCTCTTTAGAGTCTTTTAAGGACAAAGAAAGATATATTTCTAGAATGATTTAAATATAATTTATGTCTCTTGGGTATGGAGGGATAGACAGGAGTAGATGAGATTATTTCTAGAGCTCCCTGTCTTATTTTCAAATCTAATGTTTTTTGTGAATTAGACCCAAGAAGGACTCAGAAAACACCTATAGTTCTAGCTTTCACTCTGTGACCAATTTGAATGTACTTTTTTTGTAAAATGTTCTGGCTGCAACTCCAAATGCACGGAAAATTGGCCATGCAAATGAGTTAACATATGTCAGAGGTTATATGAGCTTATAAATCTTACTGGTTGTGTTTGAGTTCTGGAAGCTGTATAGTCACCAATATTTAAAGCAAAACAGTTTGTTAATAAAAAGGTATTAATCATAATGAAGAAAATTAAAATAAGCTTGAGTTTGAATGTTTGTAGTTATTGGTTGAATGTACATTCATGAATCGATCATATTGTAAATTTCTTGTATGGTTTTCAGTACTGAACCCATCAGTACTAGCCCATGAGGCTAGATAAATGGTAGGTATTTTCACTAAGCCTCATGTCTAGACTCCTTCAGTATTCATTGGAGAAAAAGAAAAGCATCTCTGAGATAGATACCTAAGAGAAAAAAAAAGAGCTCTCCTTTGAAAGCTTGAATGATTAATTTTTAGACAACTACTTTATAGACAGATAGAGTTAAGTGACATGAATCCAATCCTGAATGTCAAATATATTGGCTTATCCATAACGTATGATCTGATCATTTATTCTTCACTTCTGCTGTGTGTTGGATTTATAAAAATTTATTTCTTCTACTGATCCTAATACAAATTCCAATAGATGGAAGTAGCTTTCATAAAATAGCTCTAGCATTTCAGTGTCTATGGCTGTTGAGATCATAGCTAATCTTGGGAATGGGACCAATTCCTTTTTGAAAGCTAATTGGGCCAAAAAGAGGAGAAAATGAATTTGCATTTCAGTAATGTGCAGTATATGATGCCCATCTTTGGAAAAGACCCATGTTCATCAGAGATGTTTTCTGCTTCTGGGGCCATAACAAATACACTGCATATGGTGTTTCCAAGTATATTAACCTGTTAGCTTCTGTCATTCAGTGGTGCCAGTCTGCCAGCCATGGTAAAACACAGTAATAATATGTAAATATTGCATCCTCTTCATCATAGAAAATTAATAAGTTACTTCCTGCACAATAGCTCCAAAACAAGAATTATGAGTGGGGGTGCTACCCAAGTGCAGCCACTTGCCTGTATGTCTCCTGGCAAGACAATCGGGAATGATTGCCTGTGCTTATAGGGGCGGGGGAAACAGTTTCCCAGAGTGAAAAGGCAGCTGGAAGATGAAAGTTATTGAAATTTAATTATAACACTGTAAATGATCACTGAAATATTTCTGGTAAAAGCAAGCAAACAAGCTAGAAAAGAAAAAAAAATAAAATGAAAGAAATAAAAGGAAAAAAAACAACCGTGTGCATTCCTGCAGAAAAATGAGTCAAGAAAATGCTCCTGTATCTCTTTATTCTGAACATTCTGAAAAGATTTAGATATCAGATTTTACTTTTCATTTAAATGGAAATAAATGAAATTAAGTCATTGACTGCTGAAGTGAAATTGGATAGGGGGAAGCCCAGCAGATACAGCAGAAGACAGATAAAAAACCTGAAAGGCTTCTGAACTTTTAAAATCAAAAAGATTACTCATGATTTCAGGTACTTGGATGGAGGGTGGTTGTGTATAGACTCCAATTACAGTAATGCTACAGTGACTGGGAGGAATCCTAGTTTCCCAAACTCCTGCACTTACAGTGTATTCCTAATACCAAAATTAGTCGAGTGTTTTACACACTTTGGCCTCCAGAAGATGGTTAAGTCCCTCCGAAGAAGTACTAACCTCTCTCTAAACAAGTAGAAGACCAGGTGCACATCTGGCATTGCTTTTGTGTGACTGATGCATTTTGCAATGGAAAAATGCCTATGGAGTGTGGAATGAGGGAAGCAGGGTTAAAAAAAATCTGAGGTTTTGTTTGTAAGGTACTTAGCTGTAGTATCAACACCAATATGTCGATTTTCTATGATAGGCATCTCCAGCTCTGATTATAGAGGAAACAAATAGAGTAACTTCTCATTTTCATGTAGGGTTTTTTATTGGTTTGTAGTTTGTTGTTTTTTTCCCCAACATGATGACTGTGTGGTATCTTTTTGGAAAAAAAATAGCTGTATGTTAGGTCACCACAATTCTGTCTGACTAGAGAACAGAAAAGCAAGGGGAACAGAAGGGATCAAGAAAATAAATAAAATCTTTGCAGACTTTCCCTGTCTCTGGTTTGATTCCAGTATATTGAGATGGAATTGGTAAGCAGTTGTCAATCGTATCTACATTTGAGCATTGACCTACAAATAACAGTCAGCAGACTTCTAATTGAGGAAAATTTGCCAGAATTATAGTCCCATAAAGAGGAAAAAGAAGCTAGTCTTGCATATAGCATCTGTGCACTTGGGAGGGACTTCATCTGCATTTCCAGGCCATTTTACTGGTATTTCACCTTGTTCCTAGATTTGCTAATTTAAAAAAAAAAAAAAAAAAAAAAAAAAAAAAAAGTTTGGGAAGGAACAGAAGCTTCTGGATACAGACTACCAGGCTCGAACTGGTTATCTCTGGGCACAATAATTTGTATTTTCTGATGAGTTATATGCATTTCAAGGTTGAATTAGTTGGTGAGGAAGGGTTACTATATATATATATTTGTGAGAACTTACCTGACTTTTATTTATTTGCTTAGTACCAAACATTTTTTTAAAGAATCTTATTTTGAAAAACACTTATCATGTAGCTCAGTTAGCCTGGGTTTTTTAATTTGCCTTTATGAAACAAATAGTACTCCACAATATATGGGATGGAATGTATTCGAGAAAATGAATCACTCATCTGTCTGTAGCATAACTGAGGATAAACAGCAGATAACCAGAAAATAAATATCTTTTAGACAGCAGCTGTAAGATTCATGTCTGCTGTCTTTACTTGGGCAAACATCTTCCTGAAGTTTAAGAATTTTATCTAAATAGAGATGCTGCACTTCGTTTCCGTGAATTACCCCAGGTTAGTTTCAGGTTTTTTGCCTTATAAAATGTTTGCAGCACTACAAACAACTAATATTTTTCCCTGTCAGCTGTAGTCAATTATTTTGGACACATAAGCATTCTCCTCAGCACGTCTAATTTTTATGCCAACTGAGCCTGTGAATGGCTTTATTCATTCTGCATAAACTCCACCCTTGTCAGTCTGTTATATTAAAAATTGTGCCTTCATGCTGAATAGATGGCTATGTCACTGATTACTTGCACAGGGATTCTGAGCTCCTCTGATGGAGTTGATGCACCATATCCAGTTACTACTATTTAGCTGTATTATTTTATATGTGAAAGACATGCTGACATGAAACCCCAGATCTGAGTGCCAGCTACTGAAAAGAAGCTACGGAAGCTTCAAATACCTAAGTGAAGGCATTTGCTATTGAAATGTGACAAGTCAAACCTTGATCCAAGGTACAAGCAAAGCTTTTCTATGTGTTTGTCTGATATTTGTCATGCTTTAAGCTGGGATAAATTCCCAGATTGATCAAAACACATCTTAGTAAAGTTGCCCAAGAGAAATAAGAAAGGAATAAGGGGATGTCAATTGCTGTTTCAAACACCATTCATTCTGAATCAAACAAAATGTTAATTTGTGTCAGGAAGCTGAATTAAGTAAATGTTGAGTGCCTTTGTAGCAAAGATCAAGTCAAAGTTACAGTGTAAATGAAGCAGGAACCCCTGTAACACTGGAGTAGTTTTAATGTATGTCTATATGTGGAAATGAATAGGAAATTAAGGAAGAAATACAGTGTTTGGGAAAGAATCTTGTCATGATTTGCAGAGATAATTACAGGCAAAAAGGAGATTGAATATAGCAACAGGAAAAGCAGAATGATTATGCGGCAATTAGCAGGAAAGCTGTATGGTCCTTTGAAAAATAACAGTCATCGGATTAAAAATATATGCTGAGTACAGAAATGGCTTAATACCCAGTACATTGAGTATTTGAATTCATTTCCTAACATAAAATACTGTTTCTTAAAAAAAAGTCTCATTTATACAATAAAATATGCTATACATTTTATATATTCATTTTAACTGTTCCTATTTTTATCTTAATTATATCAACTGAATTGGAGAAAAAAACTAATACATGTTCATTTCAGAGTGCAGGCACATAGTGTCATAATGATAAGAAGACACAGATTTTAAGTTAAAATTTGAGGACTACAGATATCATAGGAGCCAGTAGAAAAATAGCTACTCCTAGATTTGCAAGCAAATTAGTCTCTCATGTGTCCTAAAATCTTCATATTCTGATAAAACTATTGTCTACTTTTATTTTACTGGAGGCAAACTTCGGGTTTGGTGGGTTTGTAGGTCTTCCGATAATTAGTTAGCAACAGCACACTCAAAAGTACTCTTTCTGAAATGTAACTTTCAGAAATTCCTCTTACAATCTGTCAAAATGCTTGATAGTGCTTTTTACAGTAAGTCTGTCACACAGTGGCATCTTCAAGTGCATTAAAATGACAGCTGGGGGTCACCGCACTCAGGCATGGGACTCTCTTGTTGAAGAGAGAAAGAAGCCACCACTGTGTAGCCACATCATTAAGGATAGTTGTCAAGAGGTGAAATCTTTTGTTTAAAACTAGTGGGGAAGAAATCTGCCAGATAATGAATAGAAAAGTATTTTGTGTTGTGATTCTAGACAGGGGTACCTTCTCTGAATTGTATCATTTGTATCAGAATGTTATTAACAACCATATCTGTCCTTTTTGTCTTTCTTAAACATTAATTCTGGATCTGAGGTGTACAATTCTCATCACTTTAAATGAATTCACCATTTACTGTAGATAAAAGATGGAATAATACATGCTTCCTACTTCAGGCACTGGTTGAGCAAGTCAAGACTAGACTTGCAAGCTCTCCTAAGTTATGTCACCAGCTCCTCTCGGCCTCTGCACTGCACATCCCCAATGAGAAAAAATTAGGAGAGGGAAGAAGGCGAAGGACTGAGACTGTGTGCAGGAAGCCTGCCCTGCAGGTTCCTCTGAGAGGATGCTGCCTTTCCCTTCTGTCAATGGGCTCAGAGATGACAGAGAGGGCATCAAATACTGTTAACGATAAAGAACAGTAATCCTGCCAGTAGTAATAATTAACACTTCTATGGTGCCCTTCATTCATCAACCTCTAATCGCTTTGCATATACTGATTAAAGCTACACAGAATCTCAGAAATAGATCAATACCATTTCTATTGGTACATCTCTACTGGCATATGTATCTATAAGTATAAATAAATGAAAACATTAATTCTTACTAATAAGCATTAAAAATTTCTTAGATTAAATGTTGTCAAAAAAAACCCGAAAACAAACCAGCATCAAACAAAGCAAAGCATTTGAAAGTCTAACATATTGCTTTCATAGTATACAAATACTACTGGTGAATGATTTTTTCTACTACTACTACTGCCTCAGATTTTTTCTTTGCTGTGTCATGAAATGCCCGGATATGGAAAACTGTGCAATAAATCATACAAAGATTATCCATAATGCTGAGAATCATTCCAAGCATACTGACCACAGCAATTGTCATTTATTGTTAGTTGCATACTGAGAGCCTATTGTAGCTAGCAGCATAGGTAGGGATACAGACAATCTTTTGTTCCCTTCCCTGCAGGAGTAAATATTAAGAGATACGGTATTGATTAAGGAAAATTCCTATTAAAAAAATGTAATGATTATATTACTAGTGTACTGTATCCTTTTCTTTTAGGTTATTCAATACTTCAAGCTATTATGGAAAAAGCGGGACAAAATAGCTGGCAAGTCAGTGCCATCTGTGTGGAGAATTTTAACGATGCCAGCTACAGGCGGCTTTTAGAAGATCTGGACCGAAGGCAAGAAAAGAAATTTGTAATAGATTGTGAAATAGAGAGGCTTCAGAATCTCTTAGAACAGGTAATACCTGCTTTTAATGTCACTTTAAGCACATTATCTCCAGATGAGATAGCATTGTTCATTGCATTTCATTTATTTTCTCAATGGAAATGAGATTGCTCGCTCTTTCTTTTTGTTTTTCTTTAAGGGCCTATGTTTGTACAAAGGGGCTGCTCCCTTTTCTTTTCGTATACAATTCTTGTCTTAACAGCCAGCACATCAGCACAGTGAGCCCCCATACTTTTGCCACTCAGCAAGTCTATGGGCAAAGGGTGCCACCAGCCAGAGCACATTTGGCCCTGCATCGCAGCACCTCCATACATGGTGCTGCTGAATTGCCAAGGTGCCCTCAGTCCATACCTTCATGGGGGTAAAGCTCAGTTTTCTTTGAGGAAAAAAAAAGCTTATTTGAATCCAGTATTACTTTCTGTTCTCCAAATACCATAGCCACGTATTTCTAGCCATAAAATGCTTTAAAATTATTATTACACATATTTAAACTGATAGTTTTATTACCTTAGCAGAGTATTTTTGAACATGAAGAGCAGTAGAATAAAGGTGCTGTTGAACTCAGAAGGAAGATCAGGTTCTTCCTTCAGTTATTCCTGGAAAGCTACTATTAGATAAAGAAAATACTGGTCAAGACAGACTGGCTTGCCCTGGGTAGTACCTACACCAGTGTGTAAAATGAATATAAAATCCTGCCACTGATGTGGCAAATCTATCTCTATATAGTGCTTATGTATGAGCTTTTTCTTAAATGATGCTAAAAAAATAAAATAATGCTTTGAAAGTAGCATTTCATCAAATGACGGGAAAATAACTTAGGGTTAACTGTTTGCTTCTCGCATGATCCCACATATTATGCCGATGTGGTACAAGTGCACTGCTCAGGACCTGCTGCTGCTGCTGCTGCAGGAATTGCAGGGAATGAATGCCATCTGCTGGTGGCAGATCCTCCGCTGCCACACTGCTTCTGTGGTAGCACGTTAGAGCATTTTGAAGATTTTTTTGCAAAAATGTTCATGCTGCATCTGCTACTGAAGTCACAGAAATGTGAAACGTCATTTGTGATACAGAAATGCATAAAATAACACCCATAGAAACATATACATCAATTTTGCTTTCACTGGCAGAAGATAAAGAGGGAAGCTGAGAATTAATAGTATGGCTGATTTAACGAGGACTTTTTCTATGACTGTTGCCAAGAGAAGAATAGATGATGCCATACTACTATAGATATTCATTTGGGCTTTTTTTTTTTTTTTTTTGATTCTGAATGCCATTGTGTTTTAACACATGTTTTCTATAGCTTGTAATGAAATCCTCCCCCAGTTCAGCCTATGTTGTAGTAAGACAGAACACCCATTTAAGGGTCTTTTAAGATATAGTTAGAAAAATAATTTCTCTTTGTGTGTGTGTGTGTGTGTGTGTACCTGATTTCTTTTACTCGGCATGCAAATGTGACTTACTTAGAAAAAGTATTCTATATTACCATAGATCTTGAAGTACACCCACCATCCTGAGTAGGTGTATCTACTAAGTATCCACTTGGTTTCAAAGGAAAATTAAGTCATCAAGTACATGTTTAGATGTCACGTGTACATTTTATTTGCTTCCAGGAGCTGCTACTTGTTTTCCCACCAGATTGGCACCTGCATGGTCAGGTCCTTTTTAGGAACATGACCTGTGCTCTTTTCAGATCATACAGAACTGAATTGGATATTGATTTTAACGTGGTTAGGTTATGACCTCCTTTGACTTCATACAGGTCTGTATTTTACATGCCTAAAATAGGTACTTAATGCAGGCATAGTAAGTCATAAAAATGCAGAGCCTCACCTCAACAGGCTGAATCAGATGTGGTGAATTTGGCTGCCACTTCTACAGAGCAAACCCAAAACCCAATTGAGTCCTCTTTCCATTAACTGCACAGGGAGAGTGGTGGGTAGGAGTTAACACCTACCTTGCAACACACCTGTATTTTAGCCAGTCACACAAGCACTTTTAGGAAGCAATTCATCTTGCTACTGTCTAATACTGGATGGGATGAATTTTACCCTGGAAATGAGCTCTTCATTATTCTTTTTCTTTACTCTTTGCCCTTAAATCTATGGTAGTAAAGGAAGATAAAATGTTTTTTGGGCATGTGGGTTTTTCTTTTGTCAGTAGTGACTACCCCTATATATAAACACACATATGTATGTATTTATTTATTTATTTACACTTGGCCTAATTAAATTGAATTAATATATTTCAGAATATTTATGCAATTCTTCCAGGTCATGTGAGTTCTCTTCTTTCCCAACATGCCTGGATATCCTCTCCAACCTTCCAAAGGTTGGACACTGTGCAAACAGGAAGGGCATTACAGCCAGCCTAGACAAAGTATGCAGAAGGGCTGCAGCTTTACTCTCCATTGTGAAGGTCTTGGCGTTCCTAGACAGGCTGATCTGCAAGTAAGCCTGGGGTACTGGGTCTGGGATTCCAAAATGAAAGCACTATGCCTTCACAGATCAAGTGCTGCTTAAGGATGGGCAGTCAGTAACAGTCTCGGACAGAAAAACATTAAGTCTGCCAAAAATGGGATTGAAGCAAAAAAAGTCTGGCTCAATGTAGAAAATGCAAAATAACAGCCATTTTAAAATATCAGCCACTGACTTTTTCCCCACTGCATGAAGGCTTTAATAACCTATAGTAGACAGGCAAGGTGGCTTCACAAATGGACTAAAAAGTTGGCGTGCTTTTTTCTGCATACACAGAGGAATTGATTAAGCTTCAGTGACTCTAATTAACTCAACTTCTTTCCTGCCTGGTTTTCCTGTAATTGAGAGCCTAAGTTGTGACTATACTGTAATACTTTGCAATGTACAAGTAAATGTTCTGCAGAACATTTAGGAAAAGTAATTAAATCTCAGTAATGAGACTGTAACTCAAAGTGCTTTGCCCTTAAATCTATGCTAATGAAGGGAGAGAAACTGGCTTGTGGGGTTGTGGGTTTCTTCTCAAGTGACTGCCCATACATATATACATTCACACCTCTTATGACTGCAGACCTCAAGCAGTCAATGCTGGAGACTTTTTCCCTGGCCGTGTTCGAAAAGTGAGCACTTGCTCCGCTCCCCTGCCCATACCTGGTGCCTACTTACCTGACCTGGTAAGTAGGTAAGTCTCCCAGGTGCCCAGCTCAGAAAATGAGCACCTTGCTTTTTCCTCACTTCTTGTGCAACTTTAATCTTACCATCTTCTGTTTCCTTTCATCTGATATATTTTTCTTAGCTCATTAGTTTTTCTCATTTATTTTCTCCTCTCCGTGTGCCTTGGTGTGTGTAGAAGCTGCCTCCGCACTCCTTACCTGAGGCTTGTTTCCAGGGAAAATTTCTCTCCTGGAACCCAATGATGCATCTGAAATCCAGACTTCCCCTGTGTACAGTCCAAGATATGCATTTTTCATCATATGATCTTCCTTTCAGGCTTTTTTGTTGCTGTGGTAAGGTTGATGTTTTGGGCAAGGACCAAACATCTACTCCTTTTAAGGGTGAAGAATAGAAACTTGGAGTTTTATTTTCAGATTTTCATTCTAGAAAGGGAGAGTAGGGCCAGCATCAAATTCAGGAGATGCATTCAGCCTGCACACAAGTGGGTTGATTTGCTTGAATTGCTCACTACTGTCGTAGCCTCAGAAGAGGTTTCAGATCTTACCTTTCAAGGCTCTGCCAAGACTTACAAGACTGTGATGCTTTTCTTAATACAACTGTGCTCCCCTTCTTTGGAAGAAGAGCTCTCCCACAAAAGAACATACAGTCTTCAGTAGCAACTGGACTTATTTGGGGGTGATTGGAAACATTTTGCTTGATTTCTGTATTAGCACCGGCTGGCATGGCTCAGCTCAAAGCCCTGTTTCTTCAGGGTCCTAGAGTTGTTGCTTTGATTCATTTTAATTTACTAGTCCAGACCTGCTGTATGGCTGGGGTTGGTGTGGTTCTGGGCGTGGACTGCTCTCCTGCCATGACCTCTCAAGGCAGCCTTGGTAGCACTGGTGCTGTGCACAGCTTTGCAGTCCTGAGTAACATGCTCTAGCTCTAAGCAATCCTGCTTCAGCAGGGGAGTTGGACTAGATGATCTCTATGGTCCCT
>JAOTQQ010000001.1:190346303-190365223 GCA_026546715.1 Gallinago undulata | reverse complement strand
AATGTGGTTGGACTCGATGATCTCAAAGGTCCCTTCCAACCACTAAGATTCTGTGATTCTGTGATTCTGTGAAATAACCTCCAAACAGTGTGTTTCAGTGCTACACAGGAACAGCAAAAGCAGTTAAACAAGGATAGAAGGTATGTCTGCACATGGCAGGAGGGTTGGAACTAGATCATAGAAACATAGAATCATAGAATGGTCTAGGTTGGAAGGGACCTTTCAGATCAAGTCCACCATTAACTTAACAGTACCAAAACCATCCCTAAACCATGTCCCTAAGCAACACATCTGTCTTTTAAATACCTGCAGGGATGGCAATTCCACCATTTAACTGGGCAGCCTGTTCCAATGTTTGATGATCTTTAAGGTCCCTTCTAACTCAAACCGTTCTGTGTTTCTAAGATTCTGTGAAGATCTATTCAGTGTCAGCTTTCCTCAGAACTTCCAGAAAGTGTTTCCATGTTGGAGAGAGTGCATCGACTCTTAACAGTCATGGAGGACTTTTTATGCTTAACAGAATGTTTTATAGATATTCATAAGTGATCTCACTAAATCTGATGAAGTTTCTCCCCAGTTTACTTACCTGGACCTTTGTTTCATCTGTTCATACAAAGCCATAATAAAAATATGCCATGTTTTTAATTAAAAAGTAAACTATGGTAGTTCTTTATTGTCATTACACAGATACTAGAAAGAGAGACAAGGCCCCATTTTCCTACATGCATAGAGTTAGAGATTGTTTTTACCATTCCAGTTTATTGGGACAAGATAGAAAAAAAAGGAGGTAAAACAAAGACACGGAAAGATAAAACAACATCCTCACTGTTTTATATAACAGATACAGCTTATATACCAGAATGAATTGCTTGTGATTCATATTCTTCTGCCAGGAACCGTTATGTCCTTGTTTATCAACATCCCTTTCTTCACAACACTTTCAGCAGGTGGTCTTTTAAAAGCACACAAATATTCTGTTTGAATCAAAGGATGAAAGTCGGTGAGAGAGTCAGAAAATTTTCTGCTTGTGTGTCTCTTCTTTCTAAGTTATGTTTCTACAGTGCTCCCCTGAATTTAATACAAAGAACTTTCTGCTTAAGATGCAGATATTTGAAACACATTGTAATATCATGATTTCCGTTTCCTATCAACTAATCTGCTAATACTGGCAGCAAGCAGGTAGGGCATCTGGACAGTCTGGGCCAAAGTACCCATTTACTGCATATGGCACAGCAGGAAACAGGCACATATATTTCTTTCATTTTTCACAACAAATTTTCCTACTTTTCATACTATTTCATTTCATTATATTTTTCTTCCTGCATTCTAAAATAGTGTATCTATTTGCATTTCGGGCTTATTCCCTGAAATCAGAAGTCAAGTCAGCCTAAGAATAAAAGGTATATCTACCAAAATTAGAAAGTCATTACTTTGATCTTATTACCTATTTACTGAATTTCTATTTGAAATACAGCACTCATGTTTCAAAATAAATAAACCTACAAAAGAAATGCATTTTAATTAATTACTGAGAAAGCCCCCCCAGAATTAATACCAGATGCCTATTTAAGGTGAATTTATGAAAATTCAAATCAGGCTTCCTAGTTTGACAAAAATATTATTTTTTTATTTTTATTTTAGTCTGAAACCAGGACAGTATGTATTTGCTTAATTTCTATCAGTGCCATCTTAAGCATCCAGAAGCTACATACAGCAGAACAAAGCAATATTTAGAATTACTTAGAGTAAGAAGTGAGGAGTGATACCTGCTTGTTTTTTTGGGGCTTTGTTTTTTTCTCTTAGACCACCATTACCACCCACACCATAGAAAACTTCTTCCCAAAAATGTACTGACCAAGGAATAAATAGCACTCACTGTGGCTAATCAAGAAATATGTGCAAGTGGACTGGCCAGGTATTACCCATGAGCCAACTAGTAGCTGTCAGAAAGGTGTAGTGCCTGGGTGTTTCTTATCCCTTTGGTGGCAAAGCCACATGGGTCTTTGTTCTCCGACCAGTGGCCAGTCCCAATAAGGACCATACGGACTTAATGTCTTAGATGTCCTAGATGTCTTAGAGGCATTGTCTTCCTTTCAAATATAGCTGAAATTGCTGAATGTGTTAATAGATATTTTACTGGAAATTTGATAGACAGACCCACAGACTGCACACCCAGTAGCACAAATATGATTTCCTTAGGAAAGAGGACTACAAATTTATAGCAAAACGTACACATTAAAGGAAATACCATGTCACTGTCTTCTAAGTTTTACTTCCATTTATTTAGTTGGAATAATTTACCTTCAGTAAATACATGTCATAGAGGTGTTTTTTTTTATTTCTTCGTTTGCTAACTTTCAGGCAAGAGTAAAGTGTAATAAAATGACGAAACTGTGGTCAGATTTGGAGAATAACACAAAAAAAATTGCTTTGAAGATTTCAGTGAAAACATATGTTATTTTTTCAACCATCATATTTGTTCTTTTTACTTCTTCGGACACTAATAACACTTATTACTAGAGATACAGACTGTCATTTGCTCAGTGATAGCTGATCCCACAGCTATTACAGTTTGTTCAGTACTCAGAAATGTGTTCAGATATACAATGAAGTCAGTGCTCCAAATAGATTTTACAATTAAGCTGAAAAGTGTAATATCAGAATCATTTAGGCTATGATAGATAGTTTTGTTAACTGTAAATACTTTAGCCCTTTTCTTTTGGCCTTTCAATGTTTTTTCTCTTTGCTGTTGTTCTATATTAAAAGGACGTTTAAAATTATGTAAGGAAGTTTTCAAAAGCATGAAATGCTGAAGTTGGAGGTTAACAGTTATGATCCCTGATTTCTTTTTCTGCCAGAATGTTGTCCGCACATATTAAACACTGCAGATCAAATAAGGTACCAGAAAATAAAAAAAAAAAAAAGGGAGTCTTACAGTGCTGAGTTTTGTTTTCAGACAGATTTTGGACCCAGTTTTGAAATTCAGACTGTGAAGCACTGACATGAACAGTGCTCTGTTCTGCAAACAAAATAGCAGAATATTTGGGGTTGGAAATTAGGTCTGACAGTCATCTGGGTGCTCCCACTGCTCAAGGGGGCAAGCTTAGATCAGGATACTCATCTAGTCAAATTTTGAACACTTCTAAGGATTGGAGATCCCACGATTGCTTTATACTCTCTTTCAGTACTTGACTACCTCATAGTTAAAAGAAATAATCCTTATATCTAGCTGAAATTTCTTGTGTTGCAGCCTGTGCCCTTTGCCTTTTGTCCTGTTGTTGAGTACTTCCACAAAGAGTCAGATACTCTCTTCCCTACACCATCCCTTCAGATATTTATATTTATTACCGAGATCTGCTTGAGCCTTTTCTTCTCCAGGCTGAACAGTCCCAGCTTTCTCAGCTTCTTCTCATACGACAGATGCTTCAAGCCCTCCATCACCTTTGTGGCCCTTCTCTAGACCCACGCCAGTATGCCCATGTCTCTCTTGTACTGGGCAGCCCAGCACTGGACACAGTATTCCAGATGTGTCTCACCAGAGTTGAGCAGAGGGGAAGGATCATGTCCCTCGACCTGCTGGCAATGCAACCTAAGAGGCTTTCTCTGCCATGAGGGAGATTGACTGGCTCATAGTAAACTTGTCTACAAGAACCCCTAGGAGCTTTCCTGCAAAGTTTGTTCTTACCCAGTGTGTCCTGCTGTGCTTACTGAGTCAGGCTGAGAGTCTGGCCAAAAAATAAAGCACAGATCTACATAGGTGAGCTCATTTGTTTCTCATTACTCGGTTTGCATGCCTATAGGCAGCTCTTGAGCTAGAAACACCTTATCAGTGGGTGAACTGTGTGTCATCTTGTGTAAAATCTTACAAACCCATAATGTGCTTGCATCAGAAACAGCTAGAAGGAATACCAGGATGATCATATGAACCTCTGTGCTACTTTAAGTGACCATATCTAAAAAAATCTTTCACTAAGCCAGGCAACATGCTTCTTCAGTATTTTGTTTCCTCATTCTCTGCTACTAAATAATCTTCTACTTCTTCCTAGTTTCTGATAGTGCTCTTGGGCAGAATTTTACTAGGAATTGAGTTCAACTGTTTCTTCATAATGGCCTTCATGCAAAGCTCGACAAAGCATACCGAAAAACACAAACTAACTGTAATTGCATTTGTCTGGAACCTTTATGTTTACTTCTTTCTGAAAGAGCATATTGCTACTCCTAATTTCTGTTTTCTCAGGCTTCTTCATATGCAGTAACATCTACAGTGTTTGTTTCTATATTTGTGCACACACATACATACATAAGCACATGTACATGGACATACACAGGACTCTATCCACCAAAAAGTAACGTTTCTTCTTTCTGCAAGAATGGCAGTGGATTTCCTTTCTTCTTCTACCTGTAGCAGCTCCATCATCTCCACCCATCTCCATCTGACACAGTTAAAACCTCAGCACTTTGTGTGTTAGAAGTCTTCCACGCTGTCCACTGTTAGCAGCATTTTCTCCTGAATTTCGCATACTGGATCAGTTTTTCTGTCAGAGATCAACAATCTAGCTCCCAGTCTACCAGAAAGGCTGATTCCAGTCTTTTCTTTCTGCTCCCTGCCCATCCCTGCCCATAAGAATTAAACAGGGTGTTTCCCAGAAGGCAGCCACATTCCTCAGCTCTGTATCTGTATATACAGTCCTCTGTATCAGCAAGATCAAACCTCAGTGCTCACCCAGGGCTGTATTTGCCTTTAAACGCAGAGGTGAAAACTACTATGCAGCATCTGGCACATATTTAATGCTTCAGTGTACACAGCTGAATTGATACATAATAATAAAAAGAATGTGCATTGTGCTTTGTAATATTAAAAATTAAACATGCATGTAAAGTTGTCACATAGCTTAGTATCATTAATCTTATCTTGTAAAAATTACAAGCCAATAAACTGTAATTAATAAAAGCCAACAATACTTATTAACAAGCGTGATAGGGATGTAGCTGCACAGCATCTTGGACGCTGTTCATAGCCGTCTGACTAACACAGTTTTTCAATGTGTTGTTTGACATCGCTGATCCTAAGCTTCCCCAGCCTGAAAGAGCTTTCAGGTATGTGGCTGAAAAGTAACATCTATGTGTTAGCACTGAAGAAAAATCTCTCTGATGGGTAAGATGGAGCAGGCTGGCTGAGCAAGCTTGATTATTATTATTACCATCAAAATGAAAGTCAATAAACATGGAATGGTGAAAAGTGCAGAAGTTGACATATTCCACTCCTTCTTGGTCTGCTCCTGTATTTTGCCACAGGAGTGCTAAACCTGAAAAAGTAATGTTTGACTGCTGAATTTCTCTAAATTGATCAAGTTGTAAATTTTGCTGGTTTTATAAACATGAGTTTTCTCATTTCAGCTTCCAGTGTGTATGCTAACTGAAGCTATCAACTGGCATTTTTGTGAATAGTGTTGAGATTGATTTAAGATAATAATAATGAATTACAAAATAATACTTCAGTAAATTACAACAAAATACTTACAGGAAGGCAGAAGTTAAACAGACACAATGAACTGAACAGAGTATTAATTCAGTTGTTCCTCCACAAATTCTTCTTCTTTTCTGTCATTCATGAACGCAGCAGCGTGTTGGCACAAAGGATCACTAGCACAACGCAGACGTGTTTATCAAGAGGTTGCATTGCTTTTACATGTAGTTTAGTTGTGTAATGAGGGTTTCTTTGAGTCAGAAATGGTGTGGACTTGCCTCATCTCTCACCATCTCCAATTCTCCTGGGTACCTTTTGATTTGCATGAACAAAGTATGGGTTTAGTTCTGCTCACAGAGAACCACAGGAGCAAATCATTAGCCAAAGAATTGAGTATGTGCACAGCACACAGTAATTGGGGCCAATAGCAGTGTTGTTGGGAGTTTCACTGCTTCAGGGCCATAGTAGCAGCATTCTGTGTATCTCTTGTTAGTCCCAGGGGGGCTGGGAGATTCATAAAATGCCTTTTCCTCATCACTCCTTTCTCTCCATGCTTTTTTTCCCTAGAGGTCTATGGAGCTGCTTCTACGAAACACTGTAATGTCAATGCAAACTAATAACTCTTCTCCTTGAGGGATCCAGCTGCCGGCACTGCCACCAGCACCTTCCTCACCCCACAGAGCTAGGAGGGGCTCTCTGCATAGGCTCATTTTCTGTGAAGCAGCTGGGATTTTGCACACAATAATAGTCCCACACTGCACAGTAATAAAAACACATTTTGTCACTGCACCACACAACTGATGAGGTTTGCACCCAAGAAATAGGTTATTTCAGTCACTGAAAGAACAAATAGGCAGTAGAAGACAAAGGATGAATACAAATGGTTCAGAGGATTTGTAAAGTGACCTTCTTCTTGCACTCTTCCTCTCTTTCCTTGCCTCTGTTTTCCCTACAAGTCTGCGTATCCCATTTAGCTCTGAGCAAGCCTTGCATAGGAGTAGGCTCTGAATGCAAACAACTTCAGCAGCTGAAGAAAACAACCAGCTGTGCTCAGAGCTCTGGTTAGTGGCCTTTGAGCCACCTCTCCAGGTTTTCTTTCCCAGCTCTGCCCTTCCAGTTGGTCATGGGCATGGGGGCTGTGTGAGAAGCATCCTCCCCCTCTGCTCAGCCACACTGGTGTGTACACCGCTGTGCCAGTTCAGCATCTGTCTTCACAACAGAGAAAGAAATGCTGATTTGTAAGGAGCCACTTTGTTGCCTTCTTTAACATCCTCTCTGACTGTTAACAGTCCACCCTTTCCCTAACAGCTGTGCCCTTTTGCAAGCGCTAGCTGTTTAAATTATGCTTTTTTTCTCAATTGCTTTATTATGGCTTTGTAAAAGATTTATCCTTGGTTCTGATACTGTATAAAATACCATTTCAGTTGTGGTTTATATCATCGCCATTTCTGCCACAGTATTTCAGGTCAGGTCTCAATCTCCCGTCTTTAACAAGTCTCTACACTTTTTATATTGTTAGACAGACTTCATTTTATTGCAAGTGTTCTTTTTCTTAAGGCAGCAGATTGTGACACAATAGCAAAGAGGAAAACTTTTGTTAAAGTCCTATTGGTAATGCACAGCTATCACCCTTTGAAGAGACTTTACTGAAAATAAGTCCTTTTCGCTCCAGCCATACTGACCTCCATCTTCTGGAAACCATAATGAGGAACATTTCATGCTACAAAAGTTAAGCATTCTTTTAAAATGAGTTATATGCAATATCCATTTCATAGTAATAGAGAACAGAGGATGACTTGGGGCCTGATTCTGTGTTCAGTTGCTGATGTAAGTCTGGAAATATTTTTATCAAAGTCAATGAACTTGTCACTCCTTGGAAAAAAATCAAAAGAATCAGAACAGACACTGGTAGCTCTTCTTTCCGATAGTGGAATAGTTTCTGAATTTCCTAGGCCAAGTTATTGTCCAGCAAAATGGGAAGAAAAGTATTGTATGGTAAAGTCAAAAAGTTCAGAGTTGTGTCTAAAGCCTAAGTTGTATTCATATCTCACTGGCCCTGCTTTTACCACACTTTAAAGTCAGTAGTATAATTCTAGTTACTTTTGATTATCACTGGAGTCACTGAAATCAGAATAAGGTGTTTTCTTAATTGTAGTATGGTAGAACAGCAACTAAAAATTCTCATAATGCACAATTCTTTTTAGTTTCTTATACATAAATGCATTTAGTAATGTGAATAAAGCCTAAGGCTGATTTTTTATTTTCACCTTTCTGTAGACACTCACAGAATGGTATTTGGAAAAAAAACAGCTGCATTAGCTTCTGAAACAACCTTTGTAGCCTCATGGCCTTAATATTTTACTTCCTTTGATTCTATCCTGTTGCATTTATTGAAATGAAGTATTCACTAATAGTGAGACTACTAGATAATACATGGATTGACTCCAAAATAATGGCAATTTGGGAAGCAGACTGTATTTTCTTATTCAGTCGTCTTCATAACAGTGTGGATTATTTAATTTTTTTTTCAGTTTTACAAATATGAGTGTAAAAGAGCTCCAATTCTAGGTGCTAGCCACCTTGGTCATTGAATTAAAACATGCAAATCAATATATAAAGCCAGTGCAGTATCCTGCTTTCCCCTGCTCTCGTCCTTCCCTAAAGAAGTCACAAATCAGTTCACAGTTCTCAACACTTTCTTTCCAAAATCTCCCTGAGTAAGCTGAGGTCGCCTTAAAACTCTCACTGCATCAAAAGCGAGGTGCAACATTTGTTTGTGATGTTTAAGGAATACTGGGCAAAACTAGATGTTTAGAAGGTGTAAGTGAAGAAGTGCTACTTGAGGGGGAGGAACAGATCTGATCCCACTTGCTCAGGTTCCTGGCATGAGGACAGTTTTCAATCAAAGCATCCTGAAGCAATGAAAAAGGACAGTTACACATACAGAGGGTGACCCATCATGACCTGACCTACCATATCAGCAGTTTCACGGTGTATCACTGCTTATGTGGCTGGCAAAGTCCATCTTTGATGCCTAGCCCTGTCTCACATTCTGCAGCTGGCCAGGGTGACAGCTGAGCTAGACCTCCGGCTCCCTGGGGCAGAGTCACTGTGGGTGCCTGTGGCAGCGATGCCCTCTCTTCAGGGTCCTCATTTTGAAATGAAAACAGTTCTCACTGCTTAACCTTGTGCTATAAATGGATCTGCCACCTCTCCCAAGGATGCTTAGGGTCTGTCTAAGAGAGCAGGGCCCACAGGAACACACAACATCTTGGTTTGAGGAATGTGCTCTTTCGAAGTAAATCTCCCAATTCCTGCATTTCACATCAAGGGTAGACTCAAAATTCATTAAGTGGTTTTCTTTTGGATGATGCCAAACGAGAAGATGTACCCAGAAGCACCCCTGACATGTAGTGTGAGTTCAGTCTAGTGACCAGGTTAGAGATGGTCCAGGGTAAGACTCTGAAATATGCATGCTATGGATGCTGGCTCCTTAGCACCAGTGCTTTTGCTGTACAGGTCCTGTCCTACCAACTACGCTACTTGCAATGTAGATGTTAGGCAACGCAACCCTGCTCTCCCTCTGGACTGTGACTGAGCTTGGCCCTTCAGTCTAAGTTTAGGGGTGCACAAAGAAGTAGCTGAGTTTTTAAGGTGCCCCGAGACTTAATGAACTTCTGTAAGAAGGAGATTCTGGAAATCTTTCTCATCTGTCAAAATCTCAGTCCTGTTTTTCCCTTTCAGAATAGATTTGCTGAATCTCCTACACCCCACCTCCTCTCCACTTCTTAGCTCATTCACCTGCATTCATCTGTTTAATTTGTGGTTCTGGACAATATCTATTGTTATGTGTGTGGAATGGTTGAGATCTCATCTCTGTTAAAGCTCTAGTGACTGCAAAGCAGTTAAAGAATAGAGAAGTGTGAAAGTTTGTATTCCAGACTGAGTAGCTGTCAGAAACTCCTTCTCTTGTTATGAAGGGTTTAAGTTCATTGCTTCAATTTATCTCAGTGCAGATGTACAGCATAGAGAAAGGTGGTTCTTCGGGTAGCAAGAATTCATATCCTATTTTATAGATCATAATCTGCAGCTTTGAGTACTTGAGAGGGAAAGGTAACTGTATATTTTGGATATTCAAAAGTATGAGATGCTCATAGAAAGCTGCTTCACTAAAGAAACACTATTTTTTTTCCTAAATCATAAGCAATTCCTGGTTTGCAAACTATGTGTGATCAATAATCATAAACATTTTCAAATTCAAAATCATAATTGTATCCAGTCTTGGTTGGAAGTGCAAGCCATATGGCATCATTTCTCTTCTCTGTCTGCATGATCAACTTTCTTTGGGTAAAATTCGTCTCAGTTAACATTAGAGATAGAAAATGTAGGTGTCTACATCATAGCTAATCATCATCAACTCTTTTTCTAGTCAGTGCAGAAAAATATGCACTTTCAGGGCACAAGCTGTCTAATTAATTTTAGACTTGTGCTTTAGGATAAGATGAGTCATTTCCTTAAAGTGCCTACTCTTTCCACTGACGATAAAGGAAGTTAAGACAACTAGATGATACATAAACACGAACCTTTACCACTCACCCTAAGAGACAAGTTTTGAGAGAATACATTGAAAAATTCAATTTTTTTTTTCAAAAATATTCTGTATCATTCACATTAAATCCAGGAATTCTGCAGTCATTTCTAGTTGTATTTGACAGCACAGAAGCAAATCTGGTTAATCATTTGCAGTATTTACTTATTTTGACTGTGACAACTACGGGCATGTATTTGGCATGCCTCAACAGTTGCAGGCTGATCATGTGCTTGTTTTATTTGACTGATACATTGCAGTGATTGTCACAATTTGTGTTACAAAACCAAACCAGCGGACAAATCACTAAGGGTGCTAATTGGCAAAACTATGTGAACTTCCAAGAGCTCAAAGGGAGTTGCTGTGATTTGCCCACAGATGATCTGGTGCACAGTAACCATGTCACATACATCTTAAATCATGTCAGTCCACTTATAGTTAAACTGTGATGCCCTAGTTATTTAAAAATATGAGGTTTTGATCTATATCAGTTTCCCTATAATGACGCTACAAACATATATTCATTACCATGTATTGCTGAAAGAGTACAGATGTAAACACATTATTGGCATCAGGGATCACATCCCCAGTGAAGCCATTGAACTCTTTCCTTGTGCCAGCAGGGAGTTGAGCCCTTTGTATTGAGTGCGAAAAAATGGCTTGACAACACCCTCCTCAGGCGTTGAGTTGGCAATAGGGAAAAATGTGATTTTTCCCCCTTGCTGTCTGCCACCACCAAATAAAAATGTAGCAATGGAATTTAATCACTGATCTTAATGGAATCTGATGGGGTCCAAAATAGGCAATTAATTTATATGAAGGGCAGCAATTTGGTCATGGCTTGGGGGGTGCAGCGTCTTTTGTTTGTTTGTTTTTTTAGCTTTTTATATATGATCATTTTAGCTACAGACTGAAAATACACAAGAGAGGTTGGTGAGCAAGAAGATCAAAAGTGTAACAGACAAATTCCTTATTCACTTTATTCCCTTAAAATAATTAAATTTTAAAAGTTCTGACAGGATGCTTGTGCCACATCTGACTTACCCTTCCACTCCTCTGTAGGAGCAAATTGACTTACTGGAACAGAGCCGGGAATCAAACATTTCCAAGTCTTAATCCAGATTTAGAACCTGGATCCTGAGATGTCTTTGGCCAAATTATTTAGTCCTTCAGCAGCTTGTCTTTCATCTGCAAAATGTGATTTATTTTTTTTTAAATTTTGTTTTTTTGCTGCACTGGGAAAAGGGGCTGCAAGGCTTATTGAATGTTCTGTCTTTTGAACATGAGGTGCGATCCATGAAGGCAAGAATTTGCCAATTCTTCAGGACAGTGCCTAGAGCTAAGATTTCAAAGCCAGAGAAGAGACAGATCTATGTTTCCCATTACTTACTGAGTATCCTGCACCACATGAGAAACATTTGCCTATATCTTATAGAATCATAGAATCATCTGGGCCGGAAGAGACCTCCAAAGGTCATCTAGTCCAACCCCCCTGCAGTCATAGGGACACCGCCAACTATGCCAGGTTGCCCAGAGCCTTGTTGAGCCTCACCTTGAATGTCTTCAGGAAAGGGGCCTCAACCACCTCCCTGGGCAACCTGCTCCAGTGCTTCACCACCCTCACAGTAAAGAATTAACTCCTAATATCCAATCTAAATCTGCTTTTCCTCAGTTTAAACCCATTGCCCCTTGTCCTGTCACTGCAGGCCTTTGTAAACAGACTCTCCCCAGCCTTCCTGTAGCCCCCCTCAGGTACTGGAAGGCTGCTATTAGGCCTCCCTGGAGCCTCTTCTCCAGGCTGAACAACTAGAAGGAAGCTAAAATGATTTGTGCAGATGAGTAAACGAGGAGGAAAAAACGCACATATTTGGGCTGCAAGCAGACTTTTTCTAAATGAGTAGTAAATTACCAAAAAATAAGAGTTAAAAGGACTTTGTACTTGTAATAAATGCAAGCTGCACATTACAGGTATTACATTTAGTTTCTTTAGTAAAAACAGCTTTAACCTGTAATGAAACTATTAACACCATTTTTTGCTGACAATATATTCTCTCCTCATTATTGATTTTTAGCACATTAAATAAGAGGCATTCCATCATAGAAATGGCACTAATATTGATACAAGGCACAGGCTGACACAGTTTTTGTCTAAACCCTGTTGTATCTTGCCGTATCAGGACTTCAGCAGCTGCACATCATGGTTGTTCCCTTTTTGCTTCATTTCATGTAATTTCGGTTAAACACTCAAGGGCAGTCTCACTGTCCATTCTTGCTTTGACCTCAGCTCATACCCATTTCCAAAGTGTATTAGTAAGTACTGCGTATTACTAAGAGCTGAATAACACTCGTTATACTTGACCATCTCAAGGGCAAACAGCTTTGATCCCATGAGATGAAAACCCAGTTTGATTCATAAATTCTACACTTACTTAAAATGAAAAGGTACATCAGCAGGTGAGCTTTATAGCTAATATGTGACCTCCTCCTCTTGAATTTGTATCCCATAGGTAATTGATCTATTTGATAAAATAGTATGCTACAGTAACATTTTCAATCGTACAGAAGACACTTAGATTACCAGTTCATTACTTTACTCACTTTCATTTTAACTTTTTCCCATGATTAAGCACCTGGAAAGTTATGGCTATGTTATTGGAGAAAGACTCTCAATGTTATATTACTGATGTAACATATTTCAGAATTTATATCTCTCTGGCTGTGAAAACACCTTTCTAGAGAAAACAATATGACTGTTTTTTCTTTCTTCTTATTTCTCTCCCACAGATTGTGAGCGTGGGAAAGCATGTTAAAGGATACCATTATATTGTTGCCAACCTGGTAAGATACTTTTCTAGAATTATACCCCTGCTCGGTAAGTGAAACACTGAGTTTTGCTTCAAAGTTACTGCACTTCACACAACATTTGCCATTTGTCACTAACATGTGGTTGCGCATAATAGGCTTTATGGTGCGTAAAAGAACTTGGTTTTGTTGTTACAGCCATGTAGACCAGAAGGGCACAATGTTACCCTCTTAAATTTTATCAAAATCAATGTATCATAAAGGACTACTAAGTGTATTTTGTGGCTGAATGGGAATTTACAGAACTACACTATGATTTTTGACTTATCGTTTAATATTACTAACATAACAATTCTTGAGGTAACTTTTCTACATTCTCCAGAGAATGTTCATTTTTCTGTAAGATCAGCTATTTCCCATCAAATTACTGGTTCAGTATTTTCTCTCTAAGTCTAAACTGCACATTCACACAGATAGTGTTCAGAAGAGGGCGAAGAAAGGGTAAATGTAATATTTTATTATTAAAATAACTCATTCTTTATACCTGCCTGGCTAAGCATAGTGAATGTAGGACAGAGTCTAATGCATGGTTTAAATTGTTTTGGTTTTACTCTCCCTCAAGGAATTTTAGTTGACATTAAATATTTTATCATGCTTTGTACCTTAACTTAAGATCGCTTCAGATTATCTTTAAGACCTCAGGCATTTCAAATGAAACGTGTCTATTCTCTTTGGTCTTACAAATTAGATTTTCAACAGTACAAATTTATAGTTCCCCAAGTAACTTTTCCCATGCAAAATAGTTGCTGTAAGCAAGGAACCAGATGAACTAGAGAACTGCTAGTGGGATATACAGTGGAGACAGGCACATCTACTCATCTGCTTCAGCAGAGACACACCTTGCTATCTACTGGCTGTTCAATAATGTGGGTAATACAACTTCCTGATTTTATATTTACTGTCAGTATCCTTTAGGACATGAATCAAATCTCTGTCCTTAACAAGTTTTTTCCCCCCAGGTATTGGGTCAGTACCCCATAATATTTTTTTCCTGAATCTCTCTTTTTTAAGTATGATAATATTCGTTTGCACTAATAAATGCCAATCAGAGGAATATAAGAAAACAAAAATAAGATACCTCTGACCTAGCACTAAGCATAGCAGCTAGGAAGGGATCAGAAAGATCCATGCCTGCTTCTTAGCTTGCTTTAGCAGTTTGAATTATGCATTTTTTTGAAGCTCAGTTACATCTGTAAAGGCAAATTTTACTACAAAATTTGTCTTTATGCGTGCTGAACAGATTAGCCTGAGAAACTAATAAGTCAAGAGGTATATATACTTTAATTTTTTCCTTTTCAGTGTTGGGGGTCACTCTAGGCTTTCAATATGTAGCAGATCTGAGAGCTACCACCATCATATTTCACAAAAGTGTGATTTTGATATTATGTTTTCCTTGCACTAACAGGGAGATCCTCATGACCTATCTCTGCCTTCTACTGTCTGTTACATTATTTCATTATGTCAGACACCTTCAGCCTAAACAATGAATCTCGGAATGAAGATCTTTTCAAAACAGTCTTGTTCATTTTGCAAAAGTGCAAAGAAACAGGGATATATTGGTCAAAGTACTAGTACAGTGCTCATTCAAATCTGCCAGCTTTGATGGAAATTGGATTAAGACTTTAATATTCTACAGGCACTTTTCAGTTGATTCACCAAAGGCATTTATTCAAAAACTGTCTGCCATTTCCAGCAATATGTTGCTTAGCTGTCAAGACCACCCTAAGCAATAATGTGGGAAATTTATTTCTTGGGTTTTTTTCATACTTTATTAAACAAATGGAAATTATCAACGAAGGTGCAACATTATGCTCTGGTTTCACATTTTGGACTTTAATGTAAACCTGCTGTTGTACGTTCTTTATGCTGCCTTTCTGACCTGGAGCAGATTGCACCCACAATGGTGTACAAGGACAAACAAAATCTTGAATTGATTTTCTAGGGTTTCAAAGATATTTCTCTGGAGAGATTTATGCATGGAGGGGCCAATGTGACTGGATTTCAGTTGGTAGACTTCAGTACCCCAATAGTAACTAAGCTGATGCAGCGCTGGAAGAAGCTGGACCAGAGAGAATACCCAGGCTCTGAAACCCCACCAAAGGTATTGGCTGATCTGAAGCATTACCAAAGATATCCCTCAGTTGTTCTAATTTCTGATTAACATTGTTGAATACATATATGAAGACCTTAATTTTTAGGCAGAGAAGGCGACAGTTGATCTCACTATTACTGTCAACTAATTATGCCTCTCTTTATGATCACATGATAGAAACACAAACTGCAACACATTTCACTGATGTACTTTAATGTCCTTTGTCACTTATTCTCCAACTTCACCCCTTTAGTGACAGGAATTAAAGGTCAAATGCTTAACTGACAACTTAATTTCAACCAATTTTACATGAATTAGTCTAATTATCTAGATTCACTTAGAATGCAGAGCTTTCCCAACGGCCAATTATTTTGTATATGACATGGAACCACAATTGTAAATTTAAGCAATTTTAACTTATATTTTAATTTACAGTTTCCCCTGAAAATTCTATCCACCTCAAAACCTGGTGTAGTAACCACTTTCAGGCATGATTTTAGAGTGAAATTACATCCCAGTACTCCTCTGTCCTAATCCCTCACAGATGGTTAACAAAATATTTCTCTCCCCTATTATTTTCTTGGCAGGCAGATCACAGCATAGTCATAAATATGACTTCACCCAAATAATTTTGTTATTATATGAACTAATGTATATCACACCTCATTGTGATTGGGCTGCTTTGTGCTGGGCACTGTGCAAAGATAAGCTATCAGCCCTTCCTCAGCTGGGAGAGCAGTAGGTTGGAAAAGTCTAAAGTATCAACATGGATAATACAAAGCATAGCTACATCATTTTGTGAATATTCAAGAAATTTATGTTCTGGAGCCTAAAAAAAAACAACTATGGATGCTGTGGTCTATGGAGTGCAGACATCCCCAAAGTACTCATTATAGGAACAATTTAATCTATGGGAGTCCTTACCACATAAACAGGATTGTGCTGCCTCCTTCTGAGAAGTCAGCATGATTTACCTGAACTGCACCTAATTCACCTACGGATAATGAAAATTTGAGATCATAAAGGTAAACCATGTTCCAAAGAGCTTATAATATGCAAGACAAATGAAATGAAGGAAATTAGACTTGAATAAGTGAATTTAAATTTTGGAAGTTGTAGGGCATATCAATAGCAGCCCTGGGCATGTTAGCAACTTCTCCTGGTACAGTATGTTCATCAGAGGACCACACTGCAAAAATGGCCCTTTGTTTATGTGGCTCCAGGCTAACAGCTGTTGAAGAGTTGCTCTACGCATTTCATTTGGCGTGTTCTCAACCTAAAGCAGCTACTGTAGATAGTGTAGATGCATAGACTGTTCAGTGCCCTGTCATTCGGAGAGCCATCAGTGTATGTATACCAGTAGGAAGAACATACCCTTGATCATTCGTAACAATTCCAATAGCCCCGATTTCTGCTCATTAGCTGTGCGTTTCTTTCAATTATATTTTCTCATTGAGTTACTGTTTCTTTTTTTTCTTTTGAGTAAATTGGGTGGGTGGGGTTATTCTCCAACATATAAGGCAACTGAAAAAAAAAAAAAAAGTAAGATTTTAATATCTCCAGTTTAAGTTTTTTCTTTTAATAATTATTCAGAGGCAGATTTCTCTACCTGTAAGAAATAAAATTTTAAAGCTGGAGCTACTGAAATGTATTCTTCTCAGTCCTGCAGTTATTCCTTTGTTCCTGTCCAAATCCTTGTTATTGATTTTGAGGAGAGCTTTTGCAGAGCTAAATGCAGGTGTGGAAATTGCTGTAGAATGAATCAAACTAGAAATACCTGAGACTGCAGATTTTTTGTAAAGACATACCAACGCTAAAGTGGTGTGTTTTTTAATCTATTTAGTATACATCTGCATTAACATATGACGGAGTTCTTGTGATGGCTGAAACCTTCCGTAATCTCAGAAGACAGAAGATTGATATTTCAAGGAGAGGAAATGCTGGTGATTGTCTTGCTAACCCTGCAGCCCCATGGGGTCAAGGAATTGATATGGAGAGGACTTTAAAACAGGTAAGAGTAGGATTTATTCTAGTGATCTTTGAGAGTACTAGATACTAGTTGTCCACTGTATGATTTGAAAGATATTACACACAAGTTGAGCAATGGGAGAGGTCAAATTTATTTTTCATTTGCCATTTGGAAACAGCTGGGGCTGTTCTGGTTATTCTGGTTTATAACTTGGGATAAAAATGGAGGGGAACTACTACTATTTGAAACTTCTATTAGTTCTGTTAAGATAGTTGGGACGTCCTCCACTGAACTGGTGAGCTCATCTGTTACTTTTGCATATGTCATGGCTGCACAGATATTGTAATTTAAGGAAAAAGGTATAGCTACATAATATAACCCTTCAAATATGTTTCTGTCACCTTGCATAAAAGTAGATTTTTCCCAGGGAAATCACATAGGTAATATTTTTTTCTTTAAAAAGAAATAACCTAGAGTCATTGTTCTCTGATGTCAGGATTTTAAATTCCTGATGAATATGGATGCCTAGAAAGTTCCAGATCTCTGTCAAGATGATTTAGACTTTCCTTTGAATGGGACAGTAAGAAAATAAAAATCCTGCAGTAGAATTTAAATCATTGCAAATGAGCAGACTCCACTCAGGAGAAACTGCTAAGGAGAAGTGACTGCTGACAGAGCTGGCAGCTCTGTGCCTGGAAGCCAAGGTTTCGGTCCTAGAGAAAAAACGGCAGAGATAGAAATGGACAGAGAGAAGGAGGAAGTGGTTTAAATCCATTTCTCTCTGGTTTCCAGAAAGAAGTAAAGCATTTTGTATGCTTTGCCTACTCTGTGTAGTTGCACAGATCTGTAACAATTGTGATAGTCATGCAGTCAGGCTTCTGTGTTAGGGCACAGAATCCAGCCAAAGAGGTTTGGATCCTAATACAATCAGATCCTAATACAATCAAAGTCAGCAGCAATATGGTCATGGCTTCTTTGGGATAAGGACCACAGTCCGGGTATCCTTTGATGGGGCAGTAAAGCACTGAAACAAAAAAATAAGAGTTCTGGTTTCAGATGAGACACAGGTGGTGGAAAACTGCCACAGCCAACCTTACAGCTTTACATTTGTCCTTCTCCACTCTGAGGCTTAGAAAACACTCTTTTCAGTCCCTATGCATGTCACGCATCTTCTGTGATAGTAAATTGCTTTGTTGGGGCCAAGGTTGTTGTCAGGTTTCCCTTGATGAGCAATATATGCTCAATTTATACATTTAATCCACCAGCGTGTAGGCTAAAAAGATACATGAGCTCAGGCTGAACATCCTTTAGGTTTATTTCATGTGATCCAAAATATTCTGCATCAGAGATAAGGACAGTAAAAATATATATTTCTTTTTAGGACCTGCAGCTGGAAAGTGTTGAGCTGCACAGCATGAAAAAAGAGAAGGTCCATTGTGTGTCTTTGCTAGCATTTAGATACCAGCATATCTAAGCCTGTTTTGAGCCTGGTTTCACAAGAAAAGGGAATACAAAGGAAAAATAGCCAACTTTTTTGCTCTACAATGCCTGTCTATTCTAGAGTAGTGTGGTTATGGTAATCTAAGGACATAGCAAGGATAACTTTCACTGCTTTGTGACATTTGGAATAAAGAATAAAAGGTTTGATTTTCATTATGCTTTTTCTTCAATTTGTAGGTTCGAATACAAGGATTGACAGGAAATGTTCAATTTGACCACTATGGTCGCAGAGTCAACTACACCATGGATGTCTTTGAACTGAAGAACACAGGCCCTCGGAAGGTACATGCTGACAATGTTTATTATCCTAATATCATATACATGAGTTATGTACAATGAAATTATTATGCAAACTTATATCAGGTACTGGAACAGCCTGCCCAGGGAGGTGGTGGAGTCACCATCCCTGGAGGTATTTAAGAAATGTGTAGACGTGGCTCTT
>JAOTQQ010000001.1:190269567-190346203 GCA_026546715.1 Gallinago undulata | reverse complement strand
TTTTTTTAATGTGGTTGGACTCGATGATCTCAAAGGTCCCTTCCAACCACTAAGATTCTGTGATTCTGTGATATTAAAATGGAATACTGTGTGTTTTAAAAAAAAGATAATATATTGAATACATGCATAATCTGCATGAAAATCTGCTGGAAGCAGATTTAAACTGCATTTTCTACTAGATACTATTATTCAGCGCAACAAATTGGGGAACGAAAACAACTTTGCATATTGGAGAGGTGGCATGTCACTCAGTCAAGCATGCTAATGAAAACCAGCTGTATGGCATGTTACTAGGCTGCTGGGGATGGGAAATGGTCATAAGTCTGAAGAGTAGACCTTTCTTCTATATTATCCAAAGATTTCTATCTGTCTTGCAAATTATTGGGTCATTTGTATCTTCTGTGTAAACAAGAATCATAGGCTGTAACTAACACAGCTTTTAAGAGGGAAAAGAGAGGACAGAAGAGGATGAGAAAATACCCTGAATTCTTATATTTTCTGAAATTAATTGCAGTATCTAATCCTGTGTACTTGATTGGTTGCCTGTAAGCAACTTTTAGGCAAACGCACATTAGTATATGTCTAAGCAGATCCTCCATGTCTGAATGCATATAGCTTATCACTCAGCCCAATCACTTTGAAAAGATAAGCCTGAGTACTTTGCTAGCTCTTTCTCTTCTGTGCTGAAATCTATCATTTTTCATAGTATATGAAGGTATATATAACAGTATATAATTTTTCAAATTATATCAAATAAAAATCATAAAATGCACTCAAGCTTAATGATTTTATTTCCTTTGGAGACACTGTGGCCTGTTTTATTTGCAAGGTTATCACAACAAGAAAAAGTGAAAAGATGATGGTGAATAAGGGAATCATGGCTGCTTGAGTAGGGCCAAGACAATCAGAATTGAAATAAATAGCCCTCTGCTGTTGAGCCAGAGGTGGCAAGCTCGCACAGGGGATCTGTGTGTCCCCAAAGACAGTTACATGCCACAGTGATGAGGAGGCAGAGTGTTAAACTGCAGATCCAGAGCAGAATTACACATTGGTGTGAACAAACTGCTGAAGTATTGTGGTGTAGAGCTGTAGACCGAAGCAAAGCATGTGCCTGTGTATGAGGTGTAGTGTTGCAGTTGCTTTTTTAAGGTATGGCAGATGGCTGAAGAATAAATTGGGCAGGGTGAGTCTGTCCTTCTGCTCTCTTGGGAAGCCCCATGTCTTCTGCCAGGTGATGTGTCGGACCTTGCTGCCACCCCTGCTCCCTTCCAGGCTGTGCACTGCACTGTCGACAGCCAGGAGGATGTACGGGTGGCCGGGGTGCATCGAAGATAAGTGCCTTCAATGGTGAAATGTGACTGTTCCATCCCCCATTCCCAATTGTACAGGAGGGAAGGCAATGTGGAAAAGATGTGGTTAATTAAGTCACAACTTCAGTAACTCATTAGGGGATTTTCCTGGCAGCAAACTGTAAAAAGTGGCCTATTATTCCTCTTTCAATATTTGTCACCTGTTTTGAGAGAGGTGTCTTGCTGGCACCACTGCAGGGATGTCCCCAGTCTCTCTTCTTGCCTGCAATTTGAAGGGCAGGGTGGCTGCAAAAAGAGGAGCTATTTCTGTGCTGCGCTGGAGTCCCAAGGTGCTTTTCTTACCTTTCCAGTCATGCCTCTCTGCCACTCTTAAGGCAATACCTGGTTTTGATATAACAACCCATAACAGCTTTGACAGATCTGGCTACTCACAAAAATTTATTTCTCATGTATTACGTAGTATTTTATTTGTGATCATTGGACCAATTATGTGCTGCAGCCTGACAAATCCTATATAATACGTGAGAAGTGGGTACACTTGATTGAACTAAGAGGCCTTCACTTTTAATGTCTTCTCCTCTTGTCCTACATAACATTACTTATGAGTCACCCAGCAATATCTTTTCAGGACCAGCCTTTCCATAAGAGTAATGCATGCCTCTAATCTTTAGAAAAAGGTGGGGTTTTTGTTGCCCGCAGCTTTAAGAATATGAACAGAACATTATAAAATGGCACAGCTAGTCAGAGGCAGACTTCAATATAGTTTAATAAAATGGGAAAGAATAACCAATGGTCATATTAGTTTAATTTATGCAGCATTTCTTACTTGGTTCTTGTCTGCAAAACAGTAACAAAACCTGCCAGGGAGGGGAAAGGATGTGAGGAGAAAGATCATGGAGATGTGGTGGGATGGTTGGAGTGTTGTAGCAAAGCCATCCAGGCTGTTTAGGAAGGACGGGCAGGGAAGATGAGAGGGAGAGTTACCGTTTATGTGTGAGAGCAGCTGGAGTACGTGGAGATCTGCTTGGGGATGGATGAGGAGCCAGCTGAGGAACTGGCAGATGGCATTTTGAAGACACTCAATAATCTTTGATTGATCATGGAGACTGGGATAACTGTCTGAACACTGGAGGAAAGTAAATGTCACTCCTCTCTTCAAGAAGGGCAGGAAGGAGAATCCAGGGAACTATACTTCAATCCCTGGGAAGGTGCTAAAAACCATTTCCAGGCACATTAAGGACAAGAAAATCATCATGAGTAGTCAATATGGCTGACTTCACCCAGGGGAAATCACACTTGATCAACTTGATAACCTTCTGCAATGAAATGACTGTCCTGGCAGGTGAGGTTAGAGCAGTGGATATTGTCTACCTGGACTTCACTAAGGCCTTTGACACTGTGTCTTGTAAGATCCTTCCAGAGAAGCTATTGGTGTAGGAGCTGCATAAGCGGACTGAAGTGCGAGGCCCGGGGGATGATGATCAATGGTGCCTGAAGTCCCATTGAAGGCCAGTAACTGGCAGTTTACCGTAGGGGTCCAGTGCTGTTTAACGTTTTCATGAGTAATCTGGATCTGGGGCAGATTGTGCCACCAGCAAGTTTGCGGGTGACACCAATTTAGGAGGAATGGCTGATATGTCAGAAAGTTAGGCTGCCATCCAAAGAAACCTTGACACGGTGGAGAAATTAGTCAACAGGAACCTCATGAAGTTCAACAAGGAGAAATGCAAAGTCCAACAAAGTCCAACAAAGGAGAAATGGGAGGAACAACGTATCCTGAGCACCACCCGGCTGAAAAAAAGCTTGGCAAAAATGGCACTGGAGGTCCTTGTCGACACCGAGTAGAACATGAGCCAGTAGTATGCCCTTGCAGCAAAGAAGGCTAATGGTGTCCAGGGCTACATTAGACAAAATATTGTCAGCAAGTCAAGGGAGGTGATCATTCCCTTTTACTCAGCACTGGTGTGGCCACACCTGGAGGACTGTGTTCAGTTCTGGGTTCCTCAATATAAAAGAAACATGGCCAGACTATAGAGACTCCAGCAAAAGGCCAGAAGGGACAGGAGCGCCTCTTATGAGGAAAGGCTGAAAGAGCTGGGACTGTTCAGCCTGGAGAAGGGTCAAAAGGAATCTTATATCAATGTGTACAAACACCTGAAGGGAGGGTGCAAAGAAAATTGTGCTGGTCTCTTTTCAGTGGTGCCCAGGACCAGAGGCAACGGGCAAAAAGTGGGACACAGGAGATTTCCTCTGAACATCAGGAAACACTTTTTTACTGTGAGAGTGACCAAGCGCTGGCATGGGTTGCACAGGGAGGTTTTGGAGTCTCCTTTCTTAGAAATATTCAAAAGGCATCCAGACGTGATTCTGGGCAGCTGGCTCTAGGGAGGGCAGGAGGGCTGGACCAGGTGGCCTTCAGAGATCCCTTTCCACCTCAATCATTCTATGATTCTGTCATTCACCATTCATGTTACCAAGATTTAAAAGAAAAAAGAGGACAAAATGTAAACAAAGCATATACGTATACATGTACATGCTCATGGCAGTCTAAGCTTTGGTTCTTAAATGGCAATTTGGGCAATAACTAACAGGAAAATTTTGGAGTATTGTGTTGCCCTTAATAACTCACTGGCTTCAGTAGGAGCACTTCAGTGACTGCTACAAGGTACACAGGCCTTCAGAAATGATACTATTCAATCAAATGCCATGCTGTTGTGACAAATTTACTTTGAGGTAGATATTTTCCAATATTGTTTCCTAAAAGACAAATTGAGCCTCTGTATAAGTGGATGCAACTGCTATAAAGTCCAATTGCAATCCAAATAGAATCGGATGTACTCTAATAGCTGAATTCAGTTCTATCCTTTGAGGAGTTCTTTTCCTTTCCTTTGAGGAGTTCTTTTCCTTGGGGATTTGAGGTATTTATAAGAAAACATATTGTAATTTAGAGCTCTCAGAGTGACTGTGAATCTATATACTTACACAAGTGTCATCATATATCTTATATATTTATTCAGTAATCCAGTTCCAGAGTTGCTTTAATACAGGTTTGAGACACACACACACAAACTCACACCCAGCCACACAAGCTAAAATTCCTTTAAAAAATGCCTGCCATTCCTCAAAAGCCTCCTTTATTACTGTCTGCTTTTTCATATGGTACTTACTTTTATAGCACAGTACATCATTTATTTTCTGCTTTCCTTCTGAACTTTCCAGCAGCGCAGAATTGTGCAATGAAAAACAATCATTCACTATTATAATGACTTTCCCAAACTCCCAGGTTTTGGTGTACATATTCTGCCTTTAGCTAGTCACAGTTTCTGACAGGAACTTGACATTTTCACTTATCAATTGTATCTGTGACTCTATACTTGTCTGGATGAAAAAGAATCTTTATCAGCACTGCATCCTACTCAGAAGAAAACCTCCCTATCCACTGTATCAGCAATGCTGAAGCTTCCTGTTAGCTGCAGACACCTAAATCAAGGCTTCAGTGCTGTAATAGAAATTGCAAAGAGAAAAGGAACATTTCAAATAAATATATTAGAAGTGCATGGGAAAAGTTTGTGCTTGTTTGCTTCACTAATAGAAAAAAATCTTCACTCATGTTGACTCTTACTCACTCATTCATATTGAATTACTTCATATATTTTTGATTCTCTTTGGTGAGTGTGTCTGCACACTGCTCTAGGGACTGCTAAAGTTACTTGTCCCTGCATAATTTTTTTTCAAAAACGAAAATAATGAAATAGTAAATGTAAGAATCAAGACGAAAGTTGGCTGTTTTAAGAATATACAGGATTCTTTAATTCACATGAGACCAAATCAAAAGCACTCCCCTGCACTTCTAGTCTCATATCACATCACTGCATTGATCTGAACAAGGTGTTTCTCCACGTCATGGGGGCAGAATCCTATGTGATGGTGAATTTTAGTCTGGGTTCTACAATAATGTTAGAAATAATTTTAGTTGCATAACTGGTCTGATAATTTAGTCATTTTCCATCATACTGAAGTCTTTTCATTCAAGGTACACACTGTCCTTTGGCACTGATGTTTACACTGGAGCTCTGTCTGGAGCCCACTTTCTACTAAAATTTCCTTTCTTCTTGTGATAAGATGGACAAGGCGTTCCTCTCTCCCAGCTCTTGGTCTCATGAACTCCTAATTAATGAAAGAAGGAGGGAAGGGAGAGCTGCTGCTGACTGGTCCCCAGGTGCTTCTGAAACTAAGCTGTACCAACTTGAATTGAACCTCTTTGGTAGGAACCTTTAAAAACCATTGCTGCTATCTGCACCTCTCCTAGGAAAAAAGATCAGTTTCTTAATTCAGCACATTCTCAGGAACCTGGTGAGCCCCTTTGGATGGGGTTAGAGCACTGTTCTACTGACATGTTTGTGTTCATGTTGTCCATTTGACATGGAGCTGAGTGCTGTCAGTGCTGGGTCAGAGGAACAGGCACTGAGCCATTCCCAGCAACCTTGACAGAGGGTCCACAGACAACCATGATCTACTTGCAGAAAAGAGAACAGCAAGGAGGGGAAAGGGGGGAGTCTTTGCTAGTGAGTCACAGGTTAGATGTGAGAACAGCTTCAGCTAAGGAACCTGTGTCTGGCATGCTGAAACGATGGGTGGGAAGGTGGAATTAAACATCTCCAAGTAAGAGAGACAAGGGACCACTGTCATGAACTACTTGGCATTTCACAGAATCATAGAATCATTTACGTTGGAAAAGACCTTCGAGATCATCGAGTCCAACCATATGTAACACTGCCGAGTCCAACCATAAACATAACACTGCCAAGTCCAACTAAACCATGTCTCCAAGTGCCACATCCCTGAGCCCTCACAGAAAAGGACGTTGACTCATTTCTTGCAGCAATACTAACAATGTGGAGGGCACAGCTACAGATTGCATTACCACTTTTGAGGGTTTTTTCTACATGGGAAGAACGAGTGATTCAAACTTGTTTCTAGAGTAGAGCTAGCAATGAACAAAAGCAGCTGTTTCACCATAAGGCTGCTCTGGGGAGGGTTGGGACAGGCCGAATGTAGCCAGGGAGGTGAAAACCTGATTTGTTCCACCTTCCTGTACGCACTCACCAGAGACAGTTTTAGATTGAAATCACTGTGCTTTATAGTTATTGGGGAAATCAAGCACTTTTTTTAGGAGGGGTGCTTATCCTTCATGAGCTCAGTCACTCTCTGGTGGTACCTGTCTGTCCAGTGAGTGTAAAGAAAGCTTTAATAACAGGGCTTTTAAGGTAGGTACTAAAGGTCAGTGCCCACAGTTCAGTGGAATGAGCCTGGTGTTAAGTCCCTGGGCTGAGGTCTCCTGGCAGGCCCATGGTGGAGCAGGGAACTGAGATCAGCCACTGAACTGCAAAGCTGTCATCCACATGTCTTTCACTCGTCCATCTAAGACCAGAAGATCTGGAGGATTAGTGAATGATAATTTTCTTGTGGAGAGCAAAAATTCTTATAGCGCATTTATAACCCAGGAAGGCTTCAAATTATTGAGAGTGAGATTTAAATTATGCCTCTGGTTGGAGCGCAGATCATTCAGGAGCAGCTGAGTGACAGCAATACGAGCTCTGAGACTGTGCAGCATGGTACAAGATGGTATCACCAAAATGTTAGATACAAACCACCATCCGCCCGTCTATGAGCACTTCCTTTTGTACCAAATTATCACTCTGTTGTTCTTATAACCATTTATATTTGTAATTATGCAGAATGTAGACTTTTCTACTGTAAATTGTACTGTAAATTGTTTTCTACTGTAAAACATTCTGTTTTTCAGGTTGGTTACTGGAATGACATGGATAAATTAGTTTTGATTCAGCATGAACCTACACTTGGAAATGACACTTCAGCCATTGAGAACAGAACAGTAGTTGTCACTACAATTTTGGTAAGGTGTTTCTTTTTTGTGACACAATCTCATTTCTAGTTATGGTCTAATTTAGTCTGCCAGTTCCTAGCTTAGTGGGAGGGTGAGCACCATATATCTTAATTATCTTGACTGTCATGTCTGTACAGAGTTTTTTTGGTACGCATTTAATATAATAATTCACTTGAAATCAGGTTTTTAAAATTGAGTTGTGGTAGTTTTTTCTTTATTCAGTCTATTTCATTTTTTACAAAAGTAAGTCTCAGGAATATAAGTGAATTCTTTCAAGCTCTAATTCTTAAATCTTGACTCACAATAAACTGGAAGAAAATAAAAACCCAAAACCTCTAAATGACAGAACTGAGCAAAGGGTATAAAATTAGATGCCTGTAATGACAGTGTCCTTTTTTGTTGATACATTATAAATTAAAAATTGGCATTAGCAAGAGCTAAAATTCTAGGTAGTGTAGTTCAGTCAGCCAATGAGAACTGGTTTACCTACTTTTAACTGTGAGTGAAAACATGAATTTAGTAGACGCATAAAAAAAATTTCTTAATATGTTTATTCAGCATTTCAATAAAATTTCCATTTTAATAAAATCAAAATATATTTGGGGTTTGATTTTCCAATGGTATTGATCTTTTTAAAGAGTTGTTGCAAAGGATAATGCAGTTGTTTCATTCATTTACATTTTTAATACAGAGTTTTTCAAAACCATCATTTCTTACAAATCTGTATTTTAAACAAAATACTTAACAATTTTCCCTCTGTAGTCAGACATGCCCTTTTAAGCTGATGTTTGTCAAGGCCAACTGGCAAAGCGTGACCTTTACCTGACCGCTTTTAAGATTTTACATCGCAGTTCACTGCCCTTTTCACCTGCTTCATTTAGACAAGATATTTTAAGCCTTTAGAATAAGCTGTGTTTCAAATGGGAGGGAATATTCTGTATGTGTTGTTTAGCAATAATTTTTCTAAGTTAATTCAGAGTTGAAAATAATCCAAAGGAAAGTGTCAAGACATTTTCTTAATCAAAAATGCAACTAGTTATCAGATTACCAACAGTGTTTATCAGCATTTATAGATTATGTATGTCTTAAGAAATCTCCTGTTGAAGATTATCATTTCAGGATGCAAACCAACCAAACTACTATAAAACAATTCAGAATGTAACTCCTAACCAAATTGTGTAACATTTTATTTTATTTTATTTTTTTGCATGGGACATTTAAAATATATGTATCTTTTTCCTAAAAAAAAAAAAAAAAAAAGACTTGGTGATGGAAAAAAATATACTTCAGTACAGTCCTCCTCTTTTCAGCCTCTGATGAAGAATCCTATTTTAAGAAATTGATCAAGGAAGAAAAGAGTCCCAAGATGCTGCGAACATTCCTAACTAAGGCTCAAGTATTAACCACCAGTCTAGTAGCATTGAGCTAATTTTTCCATATGGATTACTGTTCCTCTGACTGGATGACCAGGCACTGAACCACCAAGAAAAGTTCTGTGACTAATCTGAAATGTCTAGAACAGATGACGTTAACCTTCAACTTTGCCAAGCTGAGAAGAGAACGATGTGAATAACAAGCTTTCAGTCGAAATTTTCCTCTCATACCAATCCTGATATCTTTGACTGAAGCTACCATACATGAATACTGTAATTTCCATAAATAGCTCCAAGCTTAGGAGAAACGACTAAAAAATAATAATGAAAAGTAATATGAAAGGTTCCTGTTTGCCAGAAAGAAAAAAAGGAAAACAAGAACGCTTTTAAAATGTGTTATCTTGCTTGTCCTGTTTGCATTGAAGCATTTTGATGTGCATAATAAATGTTATCTTCAAAAGAACTTTTCCAGTCCCTGTATTGAAAGGACTGGTGGGATCATTTTCAAAACCAAAAAGCTGAATTAATATTCCAAAGCATGCCCTATGTTTATGCAGCATGTCATTTTGGGATAAATGCAATTATTTGAAAGCAGCACTGCTTCTTGACCAAAAGCAACCCCTTTCAGTGTTTCCGAATCACAGTGCAAGAGAAATATATCAGAATTTGGTTTGAATAAGAATATATGGTGAATTCTGCCTTATCATGCCCATCTCCCATGGTCTCCATTGGGAACTGCACACTGAAGGCAGATTAGAACCATGATTCTTAATGTTGACCTGCCAGGGCAATGTATTTAGCATCCACAAGCGTGTATGATCACACACACAAAGAAAAGACATATTTAACTAGAATAACTTTCAGATTCCTATTATTTTGCTCTTCACTGTATTATAGTCATGTTGCAAATGACAGACAGAAACTTTTTCACCTCTTCACTGCCCTCTTCACATTGAAGGGAAGTTCAACCATTGTAGACAACACATATAATTTTGGCTGCATGCATATTTTCCAGCATTAAACTGAAAAGCTTCTGCAGCCAGTGCTGTCAGGCTTTTCAGTCTTCAAAGACAGGTGTTGTGGCAGCATAAGAGAAGTTTACAAGTTTTCAGCATGGCTCGCTTTAATTTTTGCCTGAAGCCAAATAGCACAAGTTGATTCGCCTGCTATTTCTTCAGTTCTTGTGTGTCTATGCTTACTTTGCTGTAATGTGGCTGTATGGCTATTGCATAGAAGGTGCAGTAAAACAAATTAGCTTTGCAATCTTCAGAACTTGCTTCAATGTTTTCTACTTGGCAAAATGTTATGTTTATTTGTAATGTAGTGAGAGCACATAGAATTTAATTTACAGTTTTGGTTTAGCACATAGGCACTCCATCTATCTCCAGTTAGTTATGGGGTGAAGGAGCAGCCCAGAGAGAGGTAACAGCAAGGGCAGCTCATGCACTTTACCAGCTGCCATGTAGTCTTCATTTTTATAGTTTCTGGGTGTAATGGTTTAGGCAAAGACACTGGGAGAGCACCTCATGTGGTGCACAGCCTCATGCACTTCTGGCCCTCTGGAAAGGATAGGTTTTCTACCTGTGTGCAGAATCATTCCCTCCAGGGGCAACTTGGGATCTCCAAGGGCACTGTAGGTAATTGTATGACTGGAGAAGGGATGCCGTGTAACACCCTCCTCTAACACCAAGGTAAAGTGAGTGACTTACCCAGCTAGGAAGAATTATCATCTTTAATTAGCAAGTTGAGGAATACAAGATGTTAAGGTAGAATACAGGAGAACAGGCTGGGAAGACTGGTCCAAACTCTCTAATCCATTTCATGATACAGCCAACTCTGTACCTACTCTAAGATTGCAAAACTTAAAAAATGGTAAAAATCCTTTAGAACTAAAGCTCAGTGCACAATGAGCTGCATCTGCATTGTGGCTTCCAGCTCAGTATTTTAATGAGATAGTCTTGCTGTTGGCAGATTAAGTTTCAAGGGCAGGATCCAATTCAAGACTGAATCAGCTAAATGTAGATGACTTTACAAAGGGTTGTAGTGGCAACATTCAGTCGCCCACTTATAAATACCCAGTGACATTTAAGATGATCTAGGATATACTGCTTACCCCCCATTTCTTACACTGGCAGGATGACACTTGCCTGGTTTACACCAGGGGTGACTGTTCAGTCTGGATGTCTCAGCTACTGTGTGTTGTTTCAGGCATGTTGGATGAGTTGTGCCCCAAGAATGTAAGTTTTCATCAAAGTCCACAAAGATTTAGAAATTGATTCAGTGACTCGTAGGTGTATGCCTGGCACTAGGGATATCAGACCTATCCATAAAGGGGGAGCACAAAGCACTTGGAGGTCAAACAGGTTACCTTAGGGCATCTCAGATGACAGATACCTTCATTAGGTGACTGAGAACCACCTTCATTATTTTGAATGACATATTCTTGACAGAGTCTTACCTCAAAAATTCTAGCTATAACCTCATTTCTCACAATAGAAAAGTATTTTTTCATTGGAAATTTTATTAATTAAATTCTTTAGTAGACTGGAGAAAAATATTGAAGTTTGATGCATGACAATAATAAAAACTTCAAACCGAATCCTGGACACTTTATTCAGAAAAAAATAAAAAAACAACCAAACCCAAAATCCAAACAAAACCAACCAAAACAAAACAAACCACAAAAACTGAAAACCTTCCATTGACAGAAGTTTCTTTCAGAATAAAGTGTGATAATGTGTGCGACTCCTGTTCTAAAAATGAGACATTTCCTTGCACAAATATTTGTCGTTTTACAAATTATTTTTACAATGTTTAAATATTTTGAGATTAACTTTAAAATACGAAAGCCAAACATAGATCTGTTTGGTATTTGGGTTAGTTACTTTCTCCAGCTTCCCTTATAGTATGAATCATCAGTTGTGAGCATTTTACTGTACACATGAATTTGTGGCAATGTGGTGGAATGATTTGTTTACATCTATAAAGGTAATTGTTGCACACATCAACTTGTATTTACAAATGTTAAGTATTGTTATAAAATTGTGAGTTATATAAGTAAAGCTTGCACCATTTCAAATATCTGTTCCGTGCTAGTCATTGATCATTTCAATGTGGACTTTTCCTTGATTCACTACCCCATAGAATACTACTAAGCAGCTGAAATCTTGCAAATGTTCTGGTGTTAAACCTCATTCAGCAGTAAGTCAAACCTGTGTTTTACATCAGTAGGTTAAGAGTTTATAGTTCAAAAATGTAGTAAATACAAAAATGGTGGGGAGAAGTAATATTTTTATTAGATAAGGTGCCATAACTGGAAACAGTAAAAAAGCATGCCTACTGTTTTCAGCTATTTCAACTGATCTAATAGAAGATATTACCTCTCCATAGATATCATGCATCTCTTATATCTGTAGACAGCATGGTCACACTAACATTACCACTAATTTAGAAAATGCCATTGTAATACAGGAAAAAAATAATCCTTTTCACTACCATAAATAGAAAAGAGCATCAAGATATGGCTGAGTACATGCTATTGATCAATTCAGATATTTCATGACTTTGCAAGTTCATCTGTGTAAGATGCTTGTTATCAAACCAGTAAAACTTGCCTTTCAGTGCCCTGGTGTTATTATGATAACATCTGCATACCTCATTAGTTTGAGTCACCCCCAATGTCTGAAATGGACCGAATTTGAAGCTAGTGCTACTATTTGATTTTTTTTTTTGCAAACAGTCTACATCAGAAAGCCACATTCAGTCCCACCTACATACCCCCTTCAAACTCTACCTTGAAAACACATATCTCAATATTTGGCAGGTAAAGTAGCCACAACAATTAAAGAAACTGTTAATTTATTTTGTGTAAAATAGGTAGTAGGGAAAGGACAACATAGTAAGCAAGAGGTAGTAGGTGTTCCCATTATTTTTAATTGTATTGTTTCACACTGGCAGATCTCATTCAATTGCTGCTTCTTTTAAAGCAGTCACAGCAAGAGGTACTACCTTACTCTATAAGAAAATTGCTTTAAAAGAGATGGTCCTTGATGTATTTTGCTCTAAATTGGTAAGACTAGAGTGTGTAGAAAGAGAAGTGGATGGGAAGAGAACCAATGCAGTTCCTCCAAGTTACCCAACAGATCCCTGCTAGAACCCAGGTCTTCTGAGCCCTCACTTGGTGGTCCCCCCGCTGTATGGGACTGGCTGCTGCTTGCACCTTCTGAGGACAATATTGCACCCCACTGCTTCCCTTTTCAGCGTTCCCTGACAGAAGTCATGCAGAGGAGGGTTGAAGTTTATTTAGCCTTCAACAGGAAAAATAAGGCATCTGTCACTTTCCCATGATGTGCAGAGACAGTTTAAATGCTTTTTCTGTAGCAGCCCTGTCAGTGATGAGGTGCAAGCAGAAGCTCCGTGTCTGGGTTTTGGGAAGAAGAACAGGCTGACCTGGACTTCTCTGTGTCTGTCTGCTTTCTGTCCCTCTCCAAAACGATTACTTCCTGGTATGCTTTTCGCTTGGGTTTTATAAGAAAGGCTGAATCAGAAGCGATAGTAGTCACTAACTCTGGTCTTTGAAAAAAAAAATTGCTTTTGAGGTGCAGCAAGGGAATCTGTCTGAAGTTTGTAAGGACAGCCCACAAACACAGGATGCTGGACAAGACTTGGTTGTGTTTCTAGCTAGCAGTTGTCTAAATCAGAGACAGGAGACATCGTATTTTTTGCCTCTGTTTATTTTTAACAATTTTTGTGAAATAAAATATGTAGAAAGGCCCAGATTTTGGCTATTCCTTTTGTGGGAGCAAAATGCCTACATAAGGGAGGAACAATTCATGCACCCAAAATACTCCCCAAAATCAAGATCTACTGCAAAGAGAGGACAGGACCCCCTCTCCTTCCTTTTCTCTTTCCCTCCCTCTGGAGGAAGGGTGGTTGAGATTAAGCTGATTTAGCTGGGGATAGGAATGCAAGAAATGGTTCAGGCTGTGGGTATTATTCAGCAGTTTTCCTTTGAAGACACAAACTCTGTATGAGTGAAAGTATTGCACTGCGTCACTGTAGTGATTCCAGTTTGCAGTTAATGCTGTAGCTCTGTGGTCTTATCAGTGCCCAGGACACACACCTCAAGATGATAATGGCCCCAGTTTTAGAAGTCCTTGGCAGTCCTTCGCTGTGCAATGGTCGTAATATGTGCTCAAGAAATATAACAATCTGGTGTTGCCAAATTTCTCTGGGCATTTATACTTATATATAGATCAAGGAACCAGGTAGTCAGACAGAGTTTGACTTTGGAAGTGGCAATTGTGGACACGTTTCCCTGCTGTGTTGTTCCTTAGCTGAAGTAATGTCAATAATGCATGAATGGCATCCAACACTGAACTACTGGAAAGGGATTGTGGCCCAAAGAGGCATGTCCATAGCAGAGAACTACATAAGAAGGAGATGTTGGGAGAAGAGGTGTTCTGGGAATACGTGGGAGTGGGACAACCCTGCAATACTTAGGAACCTGACTGTCTTTAAGGAAACACTAACGCTTCATAATTCCCAAACTGTGTTGAATTTAATCTGTGACCTTTCTCTCGCATTGAAGTAAACGAGCTACACAATTTTCTCCATTCACATTACCCAAAGCTCTGTTCTGCCATCTTTATTCAGCGGTGGGTCCTGGGCACAATTACCACAGGGAGTAAACTTAAATAAGTAAAGGGAATAGTGTCTCGCCTATATAATCTCTCTCTTTTTTATTTCTCGGCCTTCACACCTTATAATAGTAAAGTAAAGACACTATTCAGGCTTGCCTGTCAAGTTCTTCTCTTGGATGGGTCCACACCCTGCTAACATGAGCTACATATTGGTATCCAAAAGGAAAAATTTACCTGACATGCTGAAAAATTTTGGAATTGCTTTCTTCAGTCCCCTTATTGCTCATGCAGTGCCACGTATCTTCCACTGTTAAAAACACCTAATAGAGATTACAAAATGTTTTCCAGGGCCAGCACAGAGAAAACTGAAGTTGCCAGTATTTTGTGATGTAAATTCAAAGAAAAGTTGACATTAGTGACAACTATTTTATCTGGAACTGGCTATGAATATGAATTATGTGAAGTAATTTAAAATACTTTAAAGTACATTTTTACATCATGACTGCTATCTGAATCCACACAGAGCAAAAAAGAAAAATGTGACCTTGTTTTCCCAATTTAACCTTGATTTCCCAAACACATAATGTTCACTATTGTGATAGTATGGTTTACACAAGGAATGTAAATCCTGTCTTCAAGACAGGATTCATTGTTTTCAAAGGCACTCACCAATCAAAAATCTTTTGGTACTTCTTTTTCATTCAGCATGTAAAGTCAGTGTCAGCTTAATACCATTCTTGTCCATGCATATTATTTAGATTAATCCTAAAAGACCTTGCAGAGTCTGCACTGTTTATTCGAAGGAGAGGATATGCATTTCCTATTTCTATGTTGTCACTAAAATGTATGTAGCCTCTTAGTAATTACGCATTCGAAACCCCAGGAAAGTAAATCATTCAGGCTGTGCATCTGAAATTACACAGACAGTAAGTACACTTTGTTAGAGGATATGCTTACTTACGGAAGTCAAAAGTGTAAATAATACCTTGCATTATCCCACAGTCATTTACATTATATAGGTGCAACCTCTATTCATGCTTTAAATGTTGCATATACTGCACTGAGGTATTTCATTTAAAACAAAGTAAAATTTATATGCATTCTTGGACAGTATTTGTGGTTTTGAGGTTAATAAATCTTGTGAAATGTATAAGCCAAATTACAGTGTAAATAGTATACCTTTCCAGAAGGATTTCTGCTCATTCATTTTAATTTAAATGTGTTAATACTACCCATGAACTTTTGATGTGTGTTGTTCAGTCAGTAGATGATATGTTACTTTTCAGAGTATATTCTGTATACTTCTCCTTTACAGTTCTACTTCTTTCATTATAGGAAGCCCCATATGTTATGTTCAAGAAAAACCATGATACGTTTGAAGGGAATGACAAGTTTGAAGGATACTGTGTAGATCTGGCGTCAGAAATTGCAAAACATATTGGTATCAAGTACAAAATTGCCATTGTTCCTGATGGAAAATATGGAGCAAGGGATCCAGAGACAAAAATCTGGAATGGGATGGTGGGAGAACTTGTTTATGGGGTAAGCATACCAATTTTTGAAGCCGGATTTAATTTATCATAGTATTAGTCATAAAATAGGAAATATATGTGCATTTTATTTACCGTTGGGGTACAGAAAAGAAACAGAATTCCGTTTCAGATCTCCGTGTTTTCATTTATTTTCAAGAGAAAATAAAATAGTTTCATGCAAATTCTACTACTTATTCAACTAGTATCTTGAAACATTTGAACATCGATAGTTTGCACATCCCTTAGAATTTCATTAATGTTAGAACTAATCCTAGAGAGCATCTATTCCTGATATATTGTAAAACTTAGTTGGGAAGAAAATCACTCATTTAGTCATTTTCATGGGATGAGGGACAAATCCTTAAAAAAAGAAGTAGGGCTCTTGGTCTACTTTGAGAAATGGAGACTCCACCATATATAATAAACCACTACAGACAAGAACACAAACAGACAATTCAGAATTAAGACAGAATTTTAAGATAAATATCAATAATAAAATTTAAGAACAAACCTAGTAAGTTCAGCAACTAAGAGTTACACAGTAGTCTGTAGAAGGATTCTTCAGAATAGCATAACAGTTAACAATTCTCTTGAAACAAAAAGTTGTAATATTTAATTAATATAGTTCCAAGAAATCCAAAGAAATAGTCTCTGATGTTAGAAAAACATAGCTGTGCTTGCTGGTGACTGCAGTCACTAATATCTGCACTGAGAACAGATCAGAATTCTTAGAGAAACTTTTCATTTCAGTGATGGAATAAAAAAAAACCCTAAAATTATTGAGGTGAGAACATTTTCACCAATGAACTCATAGCATGCCTTCATCTCCCTATAAAAAGCTACCACATACCAGTTGGTCCATCTACAGTTGGAGTTTTCACAATTCCAATGATGGTTAGGGTCACATGTGGCAAAAGCCTAGGGGCATTTCTTGCAGTTCCATTTCTGTTCCCTTCTGTCAGCTAAGTATAGCTGATAAATTTTGTCAAAGTCTTCTCCACTAGCATCAGTTCAAGGGACTCCTCAACATGAAACAGACTGTGTGCTGTAGGTAGTGTGGGACCCAAGGGTTTTGTTGATTTCCCCTCCACATGGGAATGGGAATGTTATACCAGCCTCACAAAGCCCTGTATGTTCTTACAAGTTCTTGGAGGAACCAACCTCACTTGTGTCTTTTAAAGCGTGGAAAAGCTAAATGATCACCAAGTATATGTATCCACTCTAGTGGCTCAGAAGCAGCTCAACTCTCAGGATGGTAAAAGTCAAGGTTATTTCAAACTTATTTTACCAAAATGGAGGCAACTCCTTGTCTGGGTTTTAATCTCAATAGCCATTGCATGGATGTCAATGGCTATGCATGGTTTTACACCAGTAGGTTTTTTAAAACAGCTGAGAAATTCTACAGAGTTTCAGTGGTATATAATCTAGTTCAAAATTATAGAGGAAACTTGAAATAACACTATAGTTTGGGGTTTGGGTTTTTTTTTTTTCCTTTTATTTATCTTGAAAACCTTACCTCATCAAACCCAAACTGCCCTCGTGTTAGACTGAAATATAGAACGCCATTAGGAAGCCCACACAGAGGTTCATGCCAGTACTGGAGTGCGACCTGCTGCTGTTAACGTAAAATTTTGATGGCCAAGTTCAAAAGCTGCTGTACAGCTATCTGTTTAGGAAGGCTGCATTGTGGTTCTGGATTTGAGCTCTGGGAATGGGCCACAGCAGAGCTCTTGGAGCTGCTTTTTTACTGAAAGAACTAACAGAAGTCTGCTGTTGCCCAGTGTATTTGCTGTATTGTCCAAAGGTTCCCTTAGCCTACATCTATCCCAGCATATCAACGGTACCAGGGAAGTTCCCTGGGTACTGGAACTTGCTTGACTAACTTAAATTGCAGCAATGGTCCCTGATATATTTTTGGCTCATAACTACTCTCCAAAACAATTTCAGAGCCCAGCTGGGCACTAGCACGGGGAAAAGTCCATGCCCTATGAGCAGCTTGAATGCAGGCATCCTGGTTTAGAGGTTAAATAACTTTCATGGTAGTGACACAGACTGACCTGTGCCAGCTGGCCTTAAAGCCGAGAGCTGCTCCGAGCATGTTTAATATACTTTTTACAGGTATAGCTTTAGGGAAAATCGTTCTTCCTGTCAACTTTTAAAAGTTTGCTGCTTAAGATTTCCATAGGGAATCCATGAAGAGCACCCTCTCTGCCATTTCCTTGAGTCCTTGCCAGATGATTTACAGAACATCAGATTCCCTAGCCTATTCTGCATAGAGAAAGCAGAAAAATCAGTCAGCCAAAGACTTTCCTGCAAAGCTGAGCTATAAGAGGATGTTCATTTTCTCTAGTAGATCCCCAAATCATAAACACAAGTACTCTGAGTAGTTGGCTATGCTTCAAGCAGGGCTTTTTGTAAGCTGTCAGGATTGGGACAGAATTTGCAACTGAATTAGCAAGTTAACAAGACGATCTATTTGGGAAACATTTTACATCTTCTAATTCCCAACCACATTAAAGGATTAACAGACAGTTTTGTGCCGGCCAGTGAGATTGATCCTTTCCTGTGCCACATGAAAGGGTCCCCTCCTCTCCTGCTCTTGACACCATACCCCAATGCCTCTTGGTCCTATCTGTGTTACTGAGGGTGGACACATTTTATCCCATGTTCCCTTGAGACCAATATGCACTGCTGGTCGTTCTGGAAGATGGACACCTGCAGACTGCATAGAGCAGCTCAGCTGTCACCTAAACTCTGTAGTTGATTTTTCCATCATGTCTCAGGGGAAACAGCATTTGAAGTGCTGTGGTGTACAATTTTGCTATGACTGTACAGAAGGTTGGGGGAGAGGGGAGGTATTTATTTTCCTGTTTGTTTTTTTTTTAACACTCTATTTAAAACTACCAGAAAATCTTGTTCATTTGTCCCTGGTCTATCTGACTGCCTGCAGTATTCTATGTGGGGCTCTACAGCCCTTGATATCAACCTCGCAGAAGAAATGCCAGCTGGGGATGAAATACCGTTAAGCACATGTAACAGGTGTTTCCCAATACAGTAACAGTCAGCTCCAATTAAATATTCATTCTCCTGACACAGAATGCTATTCTTTCACTGCTTAACAGAAAAGGTCACAACTCATTTCTGTTTAAAATCTGAGAAACCATAAGCTTCTGATGTTGAAATCACTTCCTGCGTGGTTTTTTGCAGATAGGTTTACCACCTTCATACAACTTGTACTGAGGACAGGTTTATTCGCAAGGTTATAACAATATGTTCAGGAAAAATAAAAGTCTCTTACCATCAGACTCAATCTTGCCCCGTGGTATAATTTTGGATGGATACAGAATCCTTCTGTATTATTTGAACTTGTTAGTGGTGCAGCCTTGATTGAAATGCTATTACTGATGCAGTTGCTTCAAGTGTGAAGTATCATTAGCCTTTGTCAAAACAGATTTCACTGGCAACAAAATCATTATTTGCACCATTGTGACAGTGTTAATCATTTAAATCCATAATTATATGATGCACATTAACTGGGCAAAGCACAAATGCTGATGATTACAATGCACAGCTATTGTCATTACTTAGCTTTCAACAGTGACAAGATTATGTAGACCTTAATGTGGCACATAGTATTCTTAAAAAATAAATAAATAATATGATCAGACTGGGGAGGCCCTACTTTTCCCAATTATTTGACATCTAATTGTGAAGTAGCTGTGTACTGTCCCATTCATTGGCATGAAACAGGTGCATCTACATTATGAATAATCTGAGATTAGATCACTATTGCAATGAAATGGGTAAGTTCCTATTTCTTCTTTTTAACTACTTAAAGTAGTTCAGGCAGCTAGTTCTGATGTAGTTCTAGTTCTGCATAAGCTTTTAAATTTGGTAAGATTATCCACTGTTTCATATACAATATGAACTGTGTGTACTAATTAGGTCTTTAAAATCTCCACAATTCACACTACAATGATGCTGTCACTTTTCCACCTCACGTGAAAAAACAGCAGCCCTCAGGGATCCTTGCTTAAATCCCAGTAGCAATCTGTAGGCACAAAAAAATGAAGCATTACCCAACACTTTTGAAGACCAGTGACCAGGTCTATCATTTACACTGTGTTAATGAAGATACCACTATGTGACAAATAAAGAGAAGATTAGCAGTTAATAGAACACACTCTCCCTTAGTCTTTCAGTTAATTCATTTCAAGGACTCCACATTAGGTGTTCAGAGTAGCTTAAATTTAGGAATATTTAAAAAATTGACCATCCTTCTAGAAAAAATGAATTTATGAGTGAGATGAAATACAAAAATATGCAGCAACACCAGTAGCCCAAACCATCCAATAATCCGTAGACTACAGAAACCAAATTTACTTTACAATTTTCAGGATATTTAAAAATGTATTTTAGACATGTTATTGTTCTTCATATAGTACCTATCTTAAATGTCTATTTCAGTTAGACTTATGTAATCGCAAGACTTCAAGAAGTCCAATTTTTAAAAATCCCTTATATTACAAAATTTACATTAAAATTCAGAGAATTAGCAATATTATCATAATATTTACCCAAGACATTAGCACCAGAGATAATGTCTGATATGCTTGCAAATTGATGGTTTTAATTGTGTTGCTTAAACTATATCTTTACATAGAATTATGATGATAAGTCATAATTTTCAAATAGTTTACCTCATAACTATTCCTGAATGACAGATACAATCTGACAATTAATATATAGTAATTCTAATGCAAATTTGGTTTTTTTGGGCCACTACACTGAAATGAGTCTGTTCTTTTGAATTATTCACAATTATATAGCTACCAAAATAGCTTTAAATTTTAACTACATTAAATTGGTTTGAAATTAAATCCCATAAAGTATGTATAGCTCAGTATAATTTAGTATATAAAATAACAAAAAAAATATTATCTTAAATTCATTTATCTGTTTCAAAGATGTGAAATGACAAAAAAGCCTACATTTTAATTTCTGTTTTTCTTTATTACAGGAGCTATTTAAGTAACATTTGGATTAAGCTACTTAAGCACATCCTTAATTTTCAGCATGTTTTAATCTCATTGAAATTTATGGGATTTAAATATATCCTTGTATATTTTACTGAGTATGAAAGTTCTTAAGAACATCCTAAAAGGCAGACACACTTAAATGCTTTGCTAAATTATGGGCTACATACTATAATTGAAGATGCTACCTCGTAAAATGTATTTGGGTCAACTAAGTATTTAGAAAATAAAACTATGGCAGTTCTATTATGGAGATTAATAAATAACTCTTGATTGTGCCTGAGAAGATGCCTGGGCCTGGGTGGGGAAAACACAGGCAGATTATCTCATATACTGAGGCCTAAAGCAGAGTAATGCCACTGTGGAAGGCAGGTTGTGAGTCAAGCATTCTCAAAACATGCTCAGTTACCCTCAGCCATAAGCAACATGGAAGTCCATGCTGGACACAGAGCACAGGCTCTGCTCTGGAAATCCACCTAGATGCACCGCCACGATGATGAACAGGAGAAAGGCTTCAGCAGCTTCTGCATCTGTTTCCCTCCCACCAGTGCATCTTTTGTTCCAGTTCCTCTTACAATTCCCACTTCAAATTCCCACTGCTGAAATGACAGCTTTGGCACACAGGGCAGGGCAAGGCAACGGAGCAAACCTTAATGTAGTGTTGAGTCCCTAATGACAGAAATAACCCATTAGCACAGCTGCAATACCCTATACTTCATGCAGACATCATTGTTAGCAGCTGTAATCACCATCATCACCAATAACAAAGCATTCAGTACTGACATCTTAATTCTAAAATCATATGAGAGAAACATGCTAAAAATTATTCCTGTCTCTAATGGGAATGGATTCAGCACAATTTTTGTCTTTTTATTGCATGATTTTGCACAGCTGTTTTCTGCATACTTGGCCTTTTTGCACTATTTAAAATCTAATTCATTCCTAATGAAATGTCTTTCACCCAAATCAACTGTGTGCAGTTTTGTGGCATCACATCAATAGTTAATCACCTTTGCTTCATGCTATTTGGAACTTCCTTGAGTCTATGAGCTGGCTTCCCATGAGGAATGATTGTATCGATGAAAATATGACAATAAACAACTGCTTCTAGGATCTCATAAAAAATACATTCAGTGACAATAGGGTCATTCTGATTTTTCATTCTTCCTTGAATTCCTTTACTTTAAATCTAAATTAATACCTAAAAGGATCTGCCTACTCCGCTGCCCACCTCCATAAGATTTAAGAGTCTTCTCCTTAGCAGGAAAATTAAGTATTTCTATAATTCTGTAAAATAAAAGCCTGCAATATGTATGTTTTACTAAAAACATGTTGAATAAATATATATACTGTGATGGAAAGAAACAGAAAGATGGTATATAGAACATTTAAGACACAGTGTCCTGATGTTAATGACATACCTTTGGAATTAGCTGCTTAGCTGAGCGTATAAGCCAACTCCAATTAATCTATACATCTGTATTTCTTTTTTCTTTATAGAAAGCAGAGATTGCTGTTGCGCCTCTGACCATCACTTTGGTACGAGAAGAGGTCATTGATTTTTCTAAGCCTTTTATGAGTTTGGGGATATCCATTATGATCAAAAAGCCCCAGAAATCTAAACCAGGAGTGTTTTCCTTCTTGGACCCTTTGGCGTATGAGATCTGGATGTGCATAGTCTTTGCCTACATTGGTGTCAGTGTGGTCCTGTTCCTAGTTAGCAGGTTTAGCCCGTATGAATGGCACACAGAAGAACCAGAGGATGGGAAAGAAGGACCCAGTGACCAGCCTCCCAATGAGTTTGGCATATTCAACAGCCTCTGGTTTTCCCTGGGTGCCTTTATGCAACAAGGATGTGATATTTCCCCAAGGTTTGTGTCAAGTCTTTTTACATTTGCATTTTATCTTCAACATTGAAGCATAAAACCCTTCCTTCGTTTATTTTCCTGGCAGTGTTTTGAAGTTCATTCTTTAGGAAGCCTTTTCATTTTTTTCTTTTTCGATAGCTGTGATAAGGGCAACAGAGAATCTGCTTTGAATTTCAGTCATTACTATTATTTTATGTATGTTAATGTGCATAAACCAGAAACAGCTCTCAGAATCAGCAGGTATATACAGGGGCAATTCCACTGAGTTGGCTTAAGAGGATCTGTGCTGTTGCTAAATTAGTTCCATTGTATTACAATTATGAAAAGCAGGCTATTGTGCTGAATATTTGCTTTGCATGAATGAATGTCCCATTTCTGTTCCCTATCAACTTCTACAATGCTGCTTCCAGAATATCGCTGTCTGTGCGAGAGAGAATATTTGACTGTCTGTTTGTGAGAAGCCACGCTGCACGGCTAAGCTGTGCCTTACACAGTGGGTGTCTTGGATGTAATATATGATCCCAGTCTTTAGTTTCTCAACCTCTTAAGGTGTTCTGGAACTTTAGTGTGCAGTAAATACAACTTATTAATTAAACATTATGAACCAATCATTCAAACTTGAATGCTTCATTTTAGCCATTAACAGTGAGATTTTGAGAGTATTCAGCATTGGCCTAACTGCTATTATTGAAGGTAGCAATAAAGCTGCTACTGATCATGACTGGAGGTACATTACTCCTCAACAGCCTTCTCGTCAAATTACAGGTATTAAAATGGAAAATGTTATTTTTTACTTAACATATATATCTCTTCCAACAAAATTCTTGCTTCTTAAATAAGAAAAATGTGAAAGTTCAAATGATTGCAGTAGCTTGCAGAATGTTTGAAAATTTGAGTGGCAGAAGCATTTTAATCCTAGAGCCAACATAATCCATGTGCAAAGCCTTTGTGTCTTTTTTTTCAAGACAAAACAGAGAAAGCTATTGATTTGCAGCTACCATGCTTCACTTTTGTCTCCAAAAAGAGATTACCTATCCAATATTTTTCACATTTTTGCTATGTTAGGCGTTTCCTGAAATAGTAAGAACATTGGCATTGCTCTTCAAGAGAATTCAAACTTGTGTATGTCCTTTTGCATATTTGCTGTACAGTGGGCTCTGTACTGTAGGCATTAAGATTCAAGAGAAAAAGCATTTATTAGTATTTAGAATGCAAATCACCTCCCTCCCATTGCCTGTTACTTAATGATACATGTTCAGCAATAATGGTGCCTTCTCTCTTTCTCTCTCTCTCTTCGTGGTTTATGAGACAGGAAAATGTGCATTATCTTATTCATGTTTAGATCCCTCTCAGGTCGCATTGTTGGAGGTGTCTGGTGGTTCTTCACGCTCATCATTATTTCATCCTACACTGCTAACCTCGCTGCTTTCTTGACTGTTGAGCGAATGGTCTCGCCCATAGAAAGTGCAGAAGACCTGGCCAAACAAACCGAAATCGCTTACGGGACACTGGACTCAGGGTCAACCAAAGAGTTCTTCAGAGTAAGTTGGCATGTCCATTAGAGCAGCTCTCTCTACTGACTGTGCTTGTAAGTTGCTTGGAAAGTTGAAATCATATTACTTTGCAATTCTATGAAAAATAGTTTTTAACTCCTGGAATACTTTCTTACCCCCACAACACCATTTGTTGGAGTTTTCAGTTATTTTAATTTGTGGAAAGCTTATTGATCCTTTCACACTGGGCAAAAGAGGTGCCGTGAGGGATACTCAAGCCAGTGATAATTAAAGCAGCATTGCACTATTGATTCATATGAAGCTACATTACTGAAATGATGCGCAGCATTGAAAGCCTATGATGATAGGATCGCAGGTTTTGTTTCTACTTATGGATTTGACTGTGTGCATTTTGCTTTAGGGTCTAGGGCAGTGGGAAGGAAATGCATTTTTTAATTTGCTGACTTTTGGATGAATAATAAAGAGAAATTATATCCCGGGGGGATGTGGTTGGAGCATTAGGAAATAGCCTAAATAGCCATTTGTATGTCTGTGCTGTCTGTATTGATTACTTCATTTTCATTTGCTTTCCTGTGTTAGTGTGGCTGGTATGTAATCCTCATTGTTTGCCAGCCGGAAAACAGGAAGACTGGACATCACAAGGAGTACATAATAAAGAGTCCCTCCTGCTTTATTTCATGTCTCTAGCAGATGAAAACTAAGCCTAGCTGACTGAATGTGTGTGAGTTTACTGCTTGAACATGGCTCTGAATAAATGCTGTGAGCCAATAATCTTCCCTTGGAAATTACACAGTTTAGGAGCATTATTTATCTGAAAGGTCAAGTTTAAGCCATTTTTGGAATAAAGGAAGGTGGAGTGATAATTTCTTCTAATTCTCTAATTGAAAGGGGACTGTTCTGTGTTAATTATTCCCATGCACCTTGACTGTTTTCAGGCCAAACAGAACTCAATGAATCATTTACAAAATTATGGATGGGATTTGTGAACTATAGACAGTATCAGGTCAAGGGAAGCTGCTGAGTGACCCCAAAAGGTCTGTAGTGAAATAACCTTTTTATTGCAAATGATATCCCCATAAAGGAACTTGCAAATATTTTCTTTCAGCTGAAAGAAGATGATGCCTTACAAGATATAAATGGCACTTAACCAAGACACAGTGGTTTAGCCTTCACATAATGAAGCTGTCCAAGGAATTTAGTCTAAGCTAGTTTTCTAGATTTTTTCTGTATCCACTGCTTGCGATTTTTTTAGGTGATGATGCAAAAATTATTGGCCAAGGAAGTAGTAAAGAATGAAGGAGTGAAGTGGTTTTCTTAGGAGTTTCAAAGCACTTTTACAAGGTACTATTTTGAAGTAACAAGGTCAGGTCTTTTGACATAAAAACAATCTTGGTCACAAAAATTTCATGTATATTTTAAATCATCCTCTAAACACAGATACTTTTTTGTTTGAAGCAATATTTCATGCAAGATCTGCCCTTAAAGAAAAAATTATTTCTTTGTCTATAATGACAGCTGTTCTTTCACTTTAATCTTAAAGGGTCAAGAAAAAAAAAAAGAGAAAGAAAATCAATGTTCTCTTTATATTTTTTCCTTTATTTCAAAATACAAAGGAAAACATTAAAAGTAACTACAAATACTAAACATGTTGCATTTGTGAAATTTGAAGCTTTATCAAGACTTAGACTGTGTTGATCACTTTTTAAATAATGGTGTAATTCATGCTCTGTTATCAAATCATTTCTAATCTCTGAAACAGTATAGTGAGTGTTAATTACATTGTATGCTCTGTTTCTAAAAATATTTTTCACAGAACAGGGACAAAGATAAAATATCTTTGGCAGACAATATTTACACAAACACTGGTTGCATAATACATAAATTAAGACCTAGCCTGAAACAATAGTAACAGAAAGCTTGTTTCCCAAGCCTTCCTATTTTGTGTGGTTGGAAGCAAACATCATCTGTTTAAGGATTAAAGTAATGTGTAACTTCTCTGACAGTTATTACTATCTGGCTAAAGATGAGCCTTTGTGACGCTTTCTCATCATTTGATCATTTCTAATCAAAATGTCAGAAACTCTGAACAGCTATTTAGTCTGCTTTGATTCCAGATTGAGAACAGAAAAAGGAGAAGTAATTTTAAAGCCAACATAAAGAAAATGAAGACTTTTATTCTATTAGCTATTTACTTATTTCCTGTTTTGGATAGCGAGAGTTGCATTTTCTGAGCTGCTTGCTCAAGAGGAAGAGGATGTAGTTTCTAGCAATCCTACTCAGAAAACTCCTAAATGAAAATTATCCCAGCCTGGCTGACTGCAGGGGAAAGCTACAATACTTCCTCATACAATAATAAGGAATATCTGTTGGTTTGCTCTTCAGTTTTCATTCTGGATTGACATGTAGAAATTGAATGTTAACAAATGAAAGCCTGGGAGAAGAATATGTTCTTACAGAGTAGATGCCTTGTAAAACTTGCCACATTTTTTGTCTCTTAGTGGGCAAAGGAAACTAGATCCTAAAAAATAGATTTAAATGCTGTCTTTTTCAATTGATATGGGGTATTGTTTCCTATTACTAATAGAGCTATTTTATGTGTTGCATACTTCTAGTTTTGAAGGGAAGTGATCTATGAGATGTTTATTTTATTAAGAATCTGATTATATGGATGTTAAGATGTAAAAATGATTGGAAGTGAAGGCAGACAAAGGCAAGTAAATATTCTTGAAATGATGCCTGATTCATTAATGCTGTCTTCCATTTGTCTTTCTGTAAATTTAAATCCATGAAATCAGACCAACGTCAAGCAAAAAGACTACATGGGTGGCTTAGCTTATGCTAAGTGGCTCTTATGCACTATTATGTAAATGAAAAGTAGCTGTGACTACAGTGGAAAGAGAGGGTGACAGGGCAGGAAGTGATTATGGACATGCACAACTGTTGTTAATTTAAATTGTATTATATTTGACAGAAAGATAAAATGATGCATACAGACAAGCTAAAAAACCAAAGATAATTTATCATGTTCTGTTAGCTGGTATTTTTATTGAACATTTCTGGTTAAATGCCACTTACTTTCAAGTTAGACCAATCATCCAGTAATTGGTAAAAAGAAGTGCTTAAGGGAAATTAGTGTTACCTATACAAAGGCTCAGTTGCAGACTTCTTAAAGCCATTGTCAATTTAAATAATACCTAGATCATAGGATTTGATATTTGTTTAAATATTCCAAGGCCCTTTGTTTTGGAGCTTTATAATAACTTTCCTGGAGTGTTCAGCACAGTGTAGGAATGTGCTCATAGACCAAATCTTGCCTAGCAAGCAACTGCTGTTGACTCAAATAAAAGCTGACTTGAGCATTGGGTTAAAAAGTTATTTTTGCAGCATGCATAAGAGAAGACAAGTGCCATCTGTTATTAAATAAAAACACTGTATAGTGTTCAGCTGATGCACTGCTGGTTTGCATGTAACCCTGTTGTTGGAGGAAGCAAAAGAGTTGTTGAATGAATCTAATGACCATGAGAAGCTTCTCAACCTGACAGCATTTCCTTCCTTCCTTCCAATTAAAATTTTTATTTGTTTTTATTAAGTTTCATTTTTGCTCAAGGTTTTACTTGTGGTTATACTATGCATTCCTAGACAGGAAAATTTCCAGCTAATGCACTGTAAGCTATGAGTTCTTGCATATACTTGGAGGAAGCGCATTTCTTAATTAATTGCAGGATCAGAGTCCTTAAAATAAATCCACTGATACTGTCATTCTGATAACATACCCAATACACCTTTAAGACAAATTTTTCTTCTAGTAGTGTATTTGGTCCAATTTTCTGTTTCCATCTTTTATTCTGAACCATGTCTTGAAATGTTGTTCAGCCTTTCTGAATGTAAATTGAATGAATTCTGGACTCTGAATATTGAAAGCAGAAATCTTAAGCTGTTGTGGTTTTGATGGTGGAAGGAGTGGGTGTGAGAGCTGAGAAATGTTTCAAGATTCAGCTCAGAATTTATGTGAAGATTATTTTATTGTTTCTCTTTCCCATACAAGTTTATTGTTGATATCTATTTCATACATAATTCCTTAAAACACACTTTATAACACTTTGACTGTGTGAATTTCCGCTATCTAACAGTAAACTTAGGGCTTAGCTTTGCAGTTTTATTGTGACTCCTGGAGGCTAACTGGACCTAAAAATAATATCTGATTTTATAGTATTGATTTTGTTATTTCTTGTTTTATTTAAAATAATCATGGAATTCAAAGAAAGTCTTTATCCAAGGACAATTTTCCCAACCCAAGTTGTTTGAAAAATTTAATATGACTTACTTTATTTTGAACAGTGCCATTCTGAAATGTAGCAACATTCTTTTTCTCTAACTTCTTTTTGGTTTTCTCCAGAGATCAAAAATAGCAGTGTATGAAAAGATGTGGACCTACATGAAATCAGCTGAGCCATCAGTGTTCACCAGGACTACTGCAGAGGGAGTAGCTCGTGTCCGCAAATCCAAGGGCAAGTTTGCCTTCCTGCTGGAGTCCACCATGAATGAATACATTGAGCAACGAAAGCCATGTGACACCATGAAAGTGGGAGGAAATCTGGATTCGAAAGGCTATGGCGTAGCCACACCGAAGGGTTCTCCATTAAGGTGGGTGGAATAGTATAACAATATAAAATGTGTTGTTATAGTATTCCACCTTCCCTGATGTCCCTGATATAGCTCTTTTTGTTTTGTGTGTGAACATGGTATGTTATTTTTCTTTTCTTCCATTTCATTTTTTTTTGATCAACAAAGGTAAACATTTCTAATTGCAATATGGATTTAGCAGCTATAGTTGGCATATCTTTCAAGGCCATATAAAAACCAAACTGGTTGAACACTAGCTACTTGAAGTCAGCCTCAATAGAGTTAACATCAGCTATTCTTTTTCATCGTCTTTTTTCACCAAATTCAAGCCTTTATAGCAGTATTATACCCACATTATCTGCATCAGTATCTGCATCAATAATATGCCTACATTTTATGTTTTGTTTCTTGATCTTGGCTGCTAATTTCTGAATAAGAAGCTGCTTGTCATATTTTTTTTCAGATGTCATCACTTGGAGGCAATTAGTCCTTCATTAAAGCAACATCATTAACGTACTTTTTAGTAAAGCACTTTCTTATTTAGGAAAAAAAAAAAGTTTGTGTTTCTAGCATTATGCATTTCAGTACTGCCTTCAAACTCACCAGTGTTTTCTTTATCACGGTATCAGATGCATTCAGTCAAGTTTTTGATTCACAGGCAGAACATCATTTGCTTTTCATTCAAATTGTCAGGGAAACAGAACTAGAGGTACTAGTTCTGTGTTAAAATTGGCAGTATTTACCATTGTGTTGTCTTTAAGGAAAACAAAACTTGCCTTTTTTCCTCTGGTAGACTGGCCAATTTTCTTCAAAGCGGATTGAGGCAGTGTGCCCTGGGGAGTCTTACAGCAATAGGGCGCACACGAGTTGGGGAGAGGGAATGGCCCGCAGGGCAACCCAGCACCCCACTTCTCAAACATCACCCATGTGCTCATGATAAGGGATTATAACAGGCTCTGATGAAACAGATTCACAAAGGAGATGAAGGGGGTTGAAGGGAGCAGTGGCAGGTGCAGATGGAGCCATAGTTCTGTGCAGGAAATAGCTAAGGAGGTACCTGTCCACATCCCTGACAGCAGAGGAGACATCATTACCACTATGCAGATAATTCAATTCACTCTTATCTCACCAGTTTAACCTGCACATAATACCACAAACTTCAATAGCTTCAGTTACACAGATGGGAATAGGAGTATCATCAGAATCATTTCCATCTACAACAAAAGAAATGTATGTGCAGGGGAAAATCGGGTCGTTATTTCAGTGACTGAATATGAATTTGTGGTCCTGAACATTCACTACTTTTTGAATTTAAAAACCGACACCTTCAGTGCCAAATAAAGGAGTATGAGAACATAAGGAGATGAGAGAGGGAAAATGGCAACAATAAAAATATTAATTATAAAGAAAACACCTCCAGAACTCATGGAGTTGTTGAAGTTAAAAGGCAGCAGATAATAGGAGAGGCTGATCTATTATCTAGAGAATAATTATCTATTATGAGGGTATATTTTCAAAGCACTTATTTTTTATTTTATATATCTAATATATTGCTATCTCCTCAGTGTTTCAGGCAACCTAGAAGAGGCAGGTAGCACTGCAGTTTAGTGGAGATGTTTTCCTGTAGTAAAGAAATGTCCATTGCTGACACAGCCATGCTTTACTGTGCCAAAACTAGGGCAAACATTTTAGGAATCACTTTAGCTGCTGTCATATATATCCCAGCAGTCAGCTGTTTGCTCTAAGCATGCATTATGGTGCTCTTCAACCCCTCTCACTTTTTTTTGTGCAGAGTATCCAACACCACCAACAAGAGACAGCCTGCTATAATGAGCAGCAGTAGCTAGTGGAAGTCGTTTTGTGTCAAATTGGGGCATATTTCAGGTTTGTTCAGCTGCTAGATAAAAATATCTAGGAGTAATGGGGACAAGACATAAAGAAGTTAGAAGGAAGAGGGGCTAGTAATATGTTTTAATAAGAACAGAGAGGAAGAGCACAACCATGACTGTAAGGATCAAGTGTGAAATTACAGGCTCCATCCCAGCTAAAGACCAAGCTCATGTATGCTTCAGTGAGGCCACCGTTTAGTCTACCTGGAGGTTAGCAACTATCATTAGGGTGATGTGATCAAAAGCATTTAGTTTTTCATATCCTACCTTCAAACATATTTCATAAAGGGGAATATGGGAAATCCTACCCACCATGAAAATTGGACCAAATCTTCTTTCAAGCTGTCTTGACTGGCTGTCCATGTCCATGCCTTTCCTGAGCCTTTCTTTTACATGTGCCAAGCTGCTTGTTCTCCTACTGAACCCCATTCCCTCTCCAGCCCGTGACAAACCTCAGGCAACATGTCAGTGCTGCTTATCTATTAAAAACATTAAGCAACACACTTAATGTTCTGGCCAAAAAAAAAGAATAAGTAATACCTCATATTCGTACCACCTCTTCCATGTATGTCTATAGAGAGTAGTGCTTACTGAAGAGAGGAAGAACTTCCTTTTGAACAGAAAAGACTCAGATGTAAATTTTAACTACGTAGTTCAGTATTTTCTGAATTGTTTGAAATTGTAGAATAGGGTGGTTTTGCTCTTTTGACTGCATCCCACATGGTAGTGTTTCTGTTACTGATCAGATGACTTATGTAACTGCTGCCTGCACAAATAATTGCAAATATTGAACATGCGGTTTGAAATCCATGAAGGGCAGACTAGCTAAGCTCATTACATAAATTAGTCAAAAGACATAATTTGCTATGAGAGTTGTAAATTCTGTATTTTATTTAATAATCATAATATCCTATTTGAGTTATGTGTAGACCACAAATTACTTGATGTAGTTCACAAATAATTGCAAGTGGCTTATAAATGTTAAACATTCACACTCTTTTCTTGGGCTGTTCAGGACTAGGGAAAATTATCAATTTTTTCAAATTAATTATTCATATCAAATTATTCACTAAGCTCTTTGAACACCTATTTCACTAGAGATAACTTTGTCTTAATCTTCATACTACTTAAAATAATTACAAATCAGAAGCTTTTTCACTGAAAAAGTTCCCCGCCATCACATTGCCAGGCTCATGTTCATTACAGAGCACATAATCATCACTTCACCCATGCAGATGAAATCCACCTGTCAGAGCGATCCAAGGACTGGTCTCTCTCTTGCTCATGACCCTAAACATGAGCAGGGTAGTGGATTTTAAGTTGAAATTCTTCCTTATTGGGTTCCATGCTACACTCCTGCAGTGTTCAACCAGTACCTATTGGCTAATTGGAATGATTTATTCTCAGTGCTGGTGCATTATTAGGATTCATGCATATCACTGGATGGAGGAGAATGGGAAATGCCTGATGTGTGCGCCTTTATGCCCACTGGGCAGTACCATGTTACACATCACGCGTGTCTCCTTCCTTCCTTTTCAGTGATATTCATGTCTATACAATGTTGTAAATACCGACATATTTGAGAAGGAACATGGGATTGAGGGCAAAGGCTCTCATCACAACAAAGATTGAGTTTTTCTCATGGCACTTCCCAGCTGTCTTTACTGTTTCCTCCTCCTACCACGGTAGGTATCCTTCCGAAACTACTGTGTAGTGATCAGTGTGAATTAATGAATTTTTTTCTTCAAAGGTGGTGTTTTCAAAGGTGGTTAAGAGAGTGCTGCTTGTCTGCTTAGCAGGACCTGCTTTTGTAAAAGTGTTGTCATTAGCAGATGTTCTCATGGCCATACTCCTGGCCATTGTGGATCCCCCCTGACTCGTCTGCCTTGCCACTTGCAGTAATTTGTGTTTCTAGAGGGCAATAGCTGGAGATCTTGTACTATGAATATCCTATGCCTTGCATGCCTCTGCTTTTCTGTTTTAGATATGTAGGCATCATAAACAAGTTTGAATAGTGGTGAACATGATAGAGTTCTCCACTCTTAGAGGTAATGAAAAAGGAAGTAGGGCCAATATTGTCTTAAAGGTACACCAAAAGCTTTTTCTGCTTTTTGTACCTTGAAGTTGTTAGATGCAAAGGTGAACAACAGGTTAAGCTAAAAAATGAGGAGTTGTCATCATTGTTTCTGTGACTGTTTTAACTAAGGACTTTTGGCTGTCCTGTCCTGCAGCTGACAGCGTGTAGCATGGATGAGTGAAACCTGTTCAGATCATGAGCATCTGGTGAGACACTTTGAATCCAGTCAGATGAGTGTGGTAGGATTAGATCTAGCCAAATAATAAAAAAAAAAAACTGTTGTGAACAGATGTGTTGATGCATTTTAGAGACTGGTGATGGCTGTTCATCGACCTAATGAAATCCAGAGCTATATTAATTTCCCACTATTGCGATTACAGCTAATGTTTATCGATATGAACCTGGGATTCTGTATTTCATTATTCAAGTCTCTATTCTGTTTATGTAGTAAAGAAGTAACTCCAGTTTGACTTTAGGAGGAATTTTTTTATGGCCTGGGGAGGAAGGAGAAAAGGTCCATATGGTGCTATCTGCCAGTTCTTTGCAGTATGACAGCTGGTGACATGAACTGACTCTACACCACCGAAGGGCCAGTTCTTTATCCATTCTTTACTCTGTATTAACATGAGGTGGGAAATGTGGGAAATGCATCAGTGAAGCAGGTGAGGTGGATATAATTTTCTGAGCATTCTAGCAACTTCTGTGAAGTGCAAAGTACAATGTGAGTGAAGCTATGGATTTCAGTATCCATTCCTTGCAAGGTAGGAGTGCCCTGGAGAGTGCTTGAAGTGCAAAAGGCATCCAATGGTACCGTCAACATTTTATGGATTCTTTTCTTTTACATAATTGTGCAATACCTAAATAAAGTGATTTAACCTAGAAGTGAGGGATCTGTGGTGGAGGGAACTTTATTCTTGATGAAACTTGTGAGTTTATGTGAATAAGGTAAAGATCTGTATGAAGGAATTCTTTCTGTGCGTGGGCTTTATAAACTACCATCTCGATCGCAGTGACTTCAGGTAGTCCATGTTTTCCTGAGGTAAATCTCTAAAATTGCCGTTCTTTCATTGTTTCATTTCAGTGTGGTACTATGGCTGACAATATTATCTTTGCTTTTCATGGATAGATCCAGTACGGTCCGTTCATTAGAAATATAGTGTTGAAGGAAAATTTATCTTAGTAATGCATGTATGTTAATACAAAATACTGGCAGACCTTACATAAGATGGGATATTCCCTATGATTTTGGGTGTGGTTTTGATGTGGTTTTGATTGACCAGAAACAAGCTTGGGAAATAAGAGTAAATCTTATAGTATAATTTCTTCCAAAGGAACCATTGAACTTTTTATCAAGTTATGTCCTTGATGCTTTTGAAGACATGAATATAAGGAGCCTATTGTGGAAGAAATTCCTAGATCATTGTTCACTGTCAAAGCTGTTTATTGTGAACTTAATCCATTATGCTGAGATATACCCCAGTTTTCTTTTTACCCTGGTTTTGTAGATAAGTGGATTGACAATTAACACCAGGTTCTGTGGGAAAAGAATCATAGTCAGTCCATAGTAGTCCCCTATAAGGATAGATAATTTTTTTTCCACCAAAACTTCTTCCATTCTTTGGTTTCAGATGATTTCTATAAAATTGGGTTTGTGCGTACAAAAAAAAGACTATGATATTTACAGATTCCCTCAGAGTAAGAGGAAAACTAGGAAAGAATGTTTGAGCTGACCACCTAAATTGCTTACAGAGTCAAAATTTATTTACTATAGAGGAGTTCTTTCACTACTGTTTTTCAAAGGTTTTGTACTGTAGAAATCCATGACTCTTCACAAGAATAGAATTTTCCCATGAGTGTAGCTTCCTTGTGCAAGTTGTATTGTAAAGTAAGCATTTCCCTGGAATTTCTTCAGTGTAGTCTATATTGTTCAGTTTTCAAAGAACTTCACTGATTTATTATTTTTTTTAAGTGGTATCATTGATGTACCTATTCTGTGGTCTTTCTATGCATCTGTGCTGCATTATTTACTAAAGGTGTGTTCCTCTTTCTAGAAAGATAAAGCAATAGGCAAAGGTAATGCATTGGGGTCACCATGACCTAATTTGGGTCACCATGGCAAGGTCCCTGCCTGCTTTTGAGCATTGTTCTGGCAATTCAGAGGCAAGAATGGGTATTATTTCCTCCACTGCCTAGCTGTCCTCCCACTGGCAACACTGGCATCCAAAGACCTCCCCAAATCTTTCTGAAGGTAAGTAACCTTCACAGTGAGGAGAGATGCAGAGGAACCAGCTTTGGTTTTTCACATTTCTCTTTTCCTGCGAGAATGCCTGGTCTTGCCCATAATCAGTGTGTATCCTTAGAAGCAGTCATTTCAGCAAAGCACCGGAGGAGCTAGAAACTGGTGTTATTTATGTTTAGTGTAGGGAAGATACAGGGACAACCAGTGAATAATGGAGGTTTGAGGATTAAAAAAAAGAGTGATGTGAAATTACTGAGTTTGATCTCTTATTATTTTAAAGCAAGGGGCAGCGGAGAAAACAAAAATCCCTGCATGGTTTTGGGAAGATCTGTTGATATTTAAAAGAATAGGATTTTAGTCAGGAGTTTCACTTACTAAAGTATTACAAGATTGTTTCTTTCTGTGATACAGAATTATTTGAGAACTACAATGGGATCTACAACATTTTATGCATATTGTAAACATTGTCATGTTTGACTGATGATGTAGATCATACTGTATGACTTTGCGTAATAGTCTTCCCTTCACTTTAGGCATAACAAGGCTTGAATTACCACCCCATTACCCATTCAGTGTCAGAGCTTATAGCCTGGGTATTTCTCAGGCAGGTCAGATCCTTCAGAGCTCATTGGGTTTTCTGTCAACGTAAAAGAACATTTACTAGTTGAAAAGGCACAGAGTGGGCCACTGCTTAGCAAGAAATGCAAAAGTCAGGGGTCAAAAGAAGATCAGTGAAGAGAGAGCCTGTTAATGAATGTCAGCAAGTTGTTCTTTAAGATGAACCTAGGAGATACACTTAGTTTCAGTTATCTGGATTATTTCTGTCTAAAACCAGAATATCTGCTTTAAATGTAAAAATAAAACCTTGAGAAGAGAGATCAGAATCCCAGCTTACTCTGTTCCCTAGTGATGCCTCTTGGATTAATTTTCTAATTTTTAATCAAGATAATGTTCTTCCCCATATGAAGAGCGTTATAAAAAAAAAGGAAAATTTGATGATGGCTAATGAGGTCTCTTGCAAGATGTAGGACCAAAGCAAAATCTTCTACTTGAAGGAGTTTTGCTGTTTCTTGCCATTTCTACATAAAGAGGCAGGAAATGGTAATAATCCTGACTCAAGTCGCCAAATTGTGGTGAAGGACTTTGTTATTGACAAAATTTCTGATATTTCTTCTTTATATTCTTATATATCTTCTTTTGAAGAAAATAACTCATTAGTGTCCACAATGCTGCACTCACTGAATTTTCTCTGTTCTGGAAAAAAAAAAAGCATCATTCTATCTTTCAAGTACTTCAAAGAGCCATCTCTGATCTACCTCGCCCCACAGAGCCCATTTCTTCATTGCCAATTGCAGATAGTTTTCACCCTCAGACTTCAGGGGGGAATTCATAATTGAACAAATCTCTCCATGGTCTGGAAGAGAGAACAAAAGTCACAGGAATTTGTTCTGTTGCCATTTCTGTTTTGCTACACTTGAAATGACATTAGAAGCCACTGACAGAAGGCAAAGCTCTTCCAAGAAGCCCAGCTCCCATTTTGGTCGCACAGTCAAATTGTGGTAACTCTTTGCTAATGTCATTTTGGTCTTTACTGCAGGGAAGATACTAGAATTTTAGTGAGAACAGTTGTAAAACAAGGTGCTTCTGAGCAGGAGTGAAAGGACTTGGAAACAAGATGGAAACAGGAAATGGAAAGGCATGGAAACAGCAATAAAATATTGTCTAGAAAGGCATTTTTTAATTTAAAGATTGCAATGGCAATAGGTATTTTTAAGTTAGCAGTATAATCAGTAAAAAAGGTGAAACTACCATTCTGTTTCTTCAGCTTTAGCATTGGCTTAATAGCACAATGAGGCTTTTTTTCCTTTATTTTCTTTTTTTTTACAATATATTTATACAAGAGCTTTGTCCTCTGATATTTATTGATTACAAAAGGTGAATTTTCTGTGCTGTCAAATAGAAACATTGTTTGAACCAGTCCATGGTAGTCGGCACTAGCACAAGTTTTATGACAGGCTCAATTTCTACAATCAGAAAGAAATCAAGGCATCGAAATCAGTAACGTGGGGTTTTTTTTTGTTTTTTCTACTTCAGAAATATTTGAATGCATACAGAGTAGGAGCTTCACAATACCAAATCTGTCCAAGTGATATATGTTCAGGCTGCTAAATTCTCTGTCAGGTAAAAAGGGAAATATTTTTAAGTATAAACAATGCACTTCCCTAAAACTATCAGTGAAGATCAGAATCTCTCAAAAATCTGGATACCCTTGCTGTGCACACGTCTTACTGACTTTCTGGAGTTTGCCAAGGTTTGATAAGCACTAATCCTCAGAGTATGCCAGTGGGATACAAAAGGGTTATCATTGTTTCCAATCTATAGATCCTCTGAGGAACAAACTCTACTTCTTGGCACTTCAGAAATAAATTTTTCCTGCCCTTTTCCCTGCCATTTCCCCAGTCCCTTGTAAAGCAGCTCAGCAGAGGGCAAGATGCAGCCCATTATATTTTAACAATGCAGCTCGTTATTATTTCTCTCTTCTCTTTTCATTACGACTCTCTGGCTGTTTAGGTGTCAATTCCCAGGAAACTGCCAGGCTTCAGAATATGTATTTATTAAAGGCACAAGCCAGCTACCCTTTGAAGTTGATGGTACAGTTCCCGCCAAGTAAAAGGCCTATCCCACTAAGATAATAATTGTCCAGGTAAATTGTAGGTAGACTAAAGCAAGGGAGCAGGCCACTGAAAGGCATCTCAGCAACTCATAACAATACCTCTCTGTGGAACTGACATTTGGGGAACAAATAGCACTGAAAACCAGTTTGTGATTAATCTGTGTGATAGTTGCAAAACTGTGCACTTCCAATTGACGGTATATACTAGATGGACTCCCAAGAGACACAAAATGTCCATTTAGTCTTTATGCAGCCTTGGCTCTTCTGAGAAATCTCAAACCAAAAGTAAGAAAAAAAAGTTTAGTTTCTTTCTCATGGAGTTTCTTTGAGCTGAGAACAATATCTTAGACCAGCACGCTCTGCAGTGAAGGCGTTGTGGAGGAAGTGAACATCCTAGAAAGAAAGGTGAAAATGTTACCAATGGAAACAAGCACAAAACTGGGCAGTTTTAATATAGCTTTTAAGCTACTGTGTATCTTGGCATGACATCTCTAAAATGCAGGCATTACCCCACAACAGCAAGATGTTCCCAACGTGCTCAGCTTCCAGATAAAAATGGCCATATGTGCATTTCGCTGAACAACACAATTTAAAAAGATTGTGTGATAAAATGGTTACTTTGGTTGATCAGTAGTTATTTCTCTGAACTGGTCTACCTTGTGTGTTCTAGGAAGTAGAATCAAAAGCACTTTTTCTTAGCTACCTCAAAAAGAAGCCTTACCCCAATTTCTGTCTTTCTTCCTCTGCTTCCCATTCCAATTAAGTCACCGAGTAAGAACTTAAATCAAAGCTGAGGAAGGATTTGGCTTCTATTTAACTATCTTTTAGCAATCTTCTAGCAAGTCACATGATATTGAACGATGCTGTGTGCTCTTTTGTTGAGTGAAACTCTCTTTTAACAGGTTTTGGCAGGCTTGGCAGTTTTCTGTAGGCAAAGTTTAACTACAATTTTCCCTGCACTTTTATAAAGTCAAAAGTGAACTGGATGAAAGTGGTCCAACCCTGACCTGACAGAGACTTCTTTTATTGTTACACTTTAGTTATTACTTTCTAGTCTAAAAGAAAAGAGAATAGAGAAAAACCTGCCTCCAGGACCCAGAGAAGAAAGAGTGGGTTTGGTTTGTTTCTTTCCTCCTCCCTCTTCCCCCGCCTCATGTGGGCAGGAATAGCATCTGTGCGCAGGAAGACCCAGCTCTCTTGCATCTTCCATTACTAGCAGCAGGGATGACCGAGGCCTGCAGGTGAGAGCAGCCCCAACATCTGGCAGCCCATCTGTTACCTCCAGAAGAGGCTTCCTCTGTACATAATTACACATTAGGCTTATTACGATCTATTGCTGATGTGGTTCCATGTAGTGCAGCCAAAGCTTACAACTGTGCTTGTCGTAAGAGAAGCTTTTACATTTAGAATGAGACCTTTGCTTTCCTTGGTATGGATGCAGGCACCTGATTTTGCGGACAGTAGTATGAAAATCCTTTTTATAGCATTTTATGCTGTGTCATTTGTGTGGCTCAGATCTATTTTGGATCTTACAGAAAAACTTATCAGAAAAGGTTAGAAATCTGTGAGTTATTTCCTACAGAATATCTCGACTTTTTCTAGATAAGTAAAATCACCCAAATTTCAGGTGTCTAAATGCAAATATCACTAGGCAATTAAGATTTTTACATTTTCAATTTTTAATTTGAAGGTTTCCACAAAAGCTTTTTACTGGTTGCAACTCAAAATAGTAGGAGCTGAGATGTAGGCTGATGCTTATTTCTTTATCGGTTTTAATTAAAAAGATGGTGTCTTTGTGTGTGCAAAGGTGTGGGACCAGTCTACATTTATACACTCTGTGCTTCTGTGCTTTTTAAGATCCACCATCTCAGGTTTTAATCAGTATATGTTATTATTTTAATTATATTTTAACTTTACCTGCTAATGATATTTTTTTCCTTTAAATCCACATGAATACTTGACAATTAGTTCTGGTTTTGCTGAGTTTAAATAATGCAAACTCAGGCTATGAAAGTGTTGTTGAAAGTGAACAGAAAGTCATCCCAGTTTCTTGAGGATTTAGGAATTGTTTCTATCACAGTTAAATAAGCAGGCTGCTACTTTTGGCATCACTTTTAGATGGTGGGAAATTATCCAAGACACTTCCAATTAGAGTGCTTTTACTTCATCCAATTTGTAGACCACAAGAGAAAATATTGCGGCATCAAATAAAATAATTGCAAACACTGAGACCACATCGAGAATACTGCATCCTTTTTGGCCTCCTAATTCAAGAAAAACATCAATAAATTGAATCAATTTCAGTGGCAGGTGATCAAGCTGGAGCTTGGGCTGGAGCACCTACCCTGTGAGGAGAGGCTGAGGGAGCTGGGCTTGTTCAGCCTGGAGCAGAGATGGTTTTGGGGGGATTTAACAGCAGCCCACAGTGTCTATGGGAAGGTCTTTGAGGAAATGGAGCCAGGCTCTTCACAGCAGTGCAGGACAGACAGGTAAGAGACAATGAACATGAACTGAAATAGAAAAAGTTCAGACTGGGCGTAAGGAGGAACTTTTTCCCCTGACTGCCTGAGACAGGGGAAAAACTGACACTGGATGTATCACATCAGTGACACTGGATGCCCAGAGAGCTTGTGCAGTATTCATCCTTGTAGGTTTTCAAACCGTGAGCTGGATGGAACACTGAGAAGCTTGGTCTGAACTCAGAGCTGACCCTTGTGTGAGTAGGGGGTTGCACCAGACATCCCCTGAGGTGCCTTCCAGACTGCACTATGCTATGATCCTTCTTTGACCATTATGGATGTGTAGAGGACCTCTACAGCCATCTCGTTCAATATCCTGGATCTACAGGGGTGTTTGGAAAATAGGAGTTTACAGAGAGGGATGTTTAAGTTTTCTGTGTAGTAAAAGGTCTTCTCCCCAGCTTGTACAAATGCTGGTTTTGACCTTCAGTTATGATTTCTGTGACTCTGAAGACAATCAGATTGTTCTCATCTAAATCCCATTCTCATGCTGGAAAAGTAAAAGAGAGTGGAAATATCTGAATTCAGTGAAATAACTGGCAGCACTTTGTATCTGCTTTGCCATGGCAAAGGAAGCATCTTTCCAAGCAGCCTTATATAGCTGCTGGGTGACTGACAGCATGGACTTTTGTGGAACCCCTAAGAGTGGGGTCAAAAGGTGGAAGCATTTTTTTTTAACAGGAGTGAGACCATCAGGTTGGCTGTCTCTATCATTTGGCAGGGTATGCAGAAATTAATAGTATCTCATGGTTAAAGACTGAATTGAGGGAATGTGCACAGAAGTTTAAGCTTCTCTAGGATCTCTAGGAAGTGATTTCCTCTAGGAGGCCAGAAGAATGAATTTCGTATGATCACTTGCCTGAAAAGGCCCAAAGTTTTCTGAGCGGCAATGAAATGTGGTTGACTGAGTGTGAGGGTGGAAGTCATGTTGTACTGATGAACTTAATTATGATCCTGCCCTGATTTCCTGGGAGTCTTGGAAGAGGTCAGTTCACCTTCTGGCTTCAGTTTCACCTTTGCAAATTGAGGGTAATGGCAATTGCCCATCAACCTCAGAGGGACAGTGAAGATTAATAGCATAGGTTTTATGGTGCGGTGAATATTTAAAATCCATTCCTACTTCAGATGTTTGTATGATTATTTTAAATCCATGGAAGTGTGCTCCTCAGAACAAACCCTATGTTAGATTTCTCATTGTCTGATCAAATAAACTGTTTTGGAGTCAAGACAATAGGGAAAATGTAAATTCAACTAATGGTTTCTTAAACAATCAATGGTCTGTGACCACGTTGTTCTCTCTTCCCTTTAGAAAGCAATAGCAGAGTTCTCCATCACCAGTGGACCCCACTCCCTTGATCTTCTTTTATTAAAAATGGCACGTGGGCATGTGTTCAGGACAACAGCAATTGCATGAGCTGGATCTCCATATCCACTGCGGAGATCTATTAGTAATTTCCATACCTTGTTTTCTCTTAGACTGGCTTCTTGTGTTTGAAACATCGCAAGCATAAGTATTATTGTATTGAAGTGACTATGCTTGGTCTGACTTGTGTATTTGCCTTTGCATAGGTGTACCTGGCTCTACCTATGGAGGCAACATTATATAGCTGGGTGCCAGAGGGATTGGATTGCCCTTGTCTGATAATTTCACCTGATCTTGGACTGATGTTCAGCTGGCTTTAGGGCATTTTAATTATCAGCATCTCGTCTGATTGCTGGCACCATTTATGTTTGTCTCAGCCTATCAGATCTTCCTCATTAACTTCTGTGATAATATTCAGACAGAAAGTCCTAGGAACTCTTCCAGCTAATCCCCATTTTGGCTGCTGACCAAATAAGGCTTTATATGACACAACTGTAATTGCTTCATTTGTATAGTATTGATCTGCCATTAGGCAAAACACAAGCCAGCATTTCTCCAAGGCTCAAGTTATGCAGGATTATATATTATTTGCATTGCAGTTGCAGCTAGCCTTCCCACCTGGGGAATGGACACCCTGTTTTTTCTCTCAGTCTCTGTTTCTAATTAAAATAATGAACTTCAAAGTGTTTGCATTATAATTAGACCAAAGCTTAAGAAACCATCTCTTAGTGGGGATTTTTCCATTTATTGCCTTCCTTGTAATACTTCTTTATGAAAAACAACAGTATGGAGTCACAAAGAATCATGCATAGATACAGAAACCTCTCACACCTCATTCTAAGTTTAGATCCAATGACAGTGTATCAGCTGTGCAGATCTTAGGAATCAGTGGTCTGTTTCTGGTAACAGTAAAAATCAAGCATCCCTGCTGATTTCTCAGTGTTACCAATGGCTTTTGATATAGTGGCCACGTTACTTTAATGACTTTGTGGACACTAATGTCAGTGAATTAATTCCCTAAGAATCAAACTGCAGTTTTGCCCCATAGCTTTGCCATGTGGAGTTGCTTTCCTTAATGAGAAAAAGTTAATGGATAGCAGACTGCTTGTATTACAGCACTTCCAGTACCATACAGTATTTGGCTTTGCAGTCATTTCATGCTTCGTTCTTGTCAAGGTGAGACTGGGATTTGGTGGCTGAAAAGTCTAACCAGACAGGCAAAATATCGGTGCTTATTTGAAACAGCACTTAAAGTAGAGGGCTTGGTTTCTAAAATAAAAATATAGAAATTCAGCTGGATCTGGCTACTTCTCAAGTGCCTGAGAACAGTAATAGAAGTAAGTTCATTTATTTTTGCATTTGCAGCTGCTGAAAAGATGGCAGCAGGTTTTTTTCTTTCATTTGTGGCTCTTGCTACAGGTACCCGTCTCTGTCACCTTGAGAGTGCTTAAATGGAACTAATTTTGTATGACTCTTCCCTGAGAGCATCTCAGGAACATTAGCTAGGACAGAGGACTTAATCACCTTTCATGAAGCTTCTTGAGCTGACAGTGAGGGAGCTTGTGAAAAAGGCATGTACAGATGCTGAGCTGAGCATCTTTACTTGTAAAAGTCACTCCATTGTGACTCCTGATGTGGTCTTACTATTTCTTAATCTTAAAAAGAGATCTTAAACTAATCGGTTGCTGTTATGAGGTCTTGCTGCTTGCAAGGAAGAAAATGCAGCAACGTATCATGACTAGAATAACAGGAGAATATAGATGTCAATATAGATCCTCTTATCCATCTTACCATTATAAGTTCATAAAGGGTAAGGTTCAGCCTGGCATAAATGAAAAATGGGAGCAGTCTGATAGTGAAATCCCTTCAAATATTGCCAAATTTGAACCAATGTCCAAAAATGCCAGATACATTCAATACTGCATTAAGAAAGATCTTGGGGCTTATTATATTTGCTACCATGCTATGCACTAAAAAGAACATACATTTATACAGCACATTGAGACATGGGGCTGGCTAGGAACCAGCAAACCTAATTGTTGCAGTGAGTCCAACAGGATATTTTACTTTCCCTGATTTGTCAGTGAGAGTCCTTACCTTTTTGGAGGTCACAGGAACATTTCTGGGCACAGGTGATTCAGCCTAGGGCTGGGTCTTCCTGTGGATGAAAGCTGTGAAATGCTTGGTCCAAGGCATGATATTTCTGCCACTGCTGAGATGTGTTGAATGGAGTGAAAAATTAGAAGCTGCTGAAACAGCTGCCACCTGCTTTGTGCTGGAAGATTTTGATGTAGCAAAATCTTCCTCTGTATAGGGTGGCCAGAGTCTGTGTTCTCAATAGACTGTCCAATAATGCATCAGTCGTATCAAACAGATTGAGATGGATATAAAGAAGGAACACCTTTCTAACTTATAAGGGACCACACCCTATTTCTAGTCAACAAGCACTGAATTGCACCAAAAAACATTTTTCCTAGCCTCATTCTGGATGAAAATAATCACTCCACAGTGTTCAGAAGCGTAAACTAAAAATGCCTTACAAGCCTGGCTAAAATATTATGTAGAAGAAGATTTAAATCTACTGACCAACTTCAATAATGATGAATAATGTTTTCAATCTTGTTTAAATCAAGTCAACCATTCAAAAAAAACCCAAATAGATCATTTGTGCAGAGAGTAAGCTGCAGTGTTTGGCTTTTTCTTGTGGATGGAGTGGCGTAAGGAGTCTCAATGACATGTGCCTGGATAACATAACAATGTCACTTAGAGAGCCTGCACTAATGCAGCCCAGGTGGGAGAGAAGAGGGACAGCATGAGACCTGGTAGAGCTTCATGACTGTGTCCCCCACTACAAGCCATTACACCCCGTCTTTCAGCAGCACTAATCCAACAATGGTGGAACCTCTGCCCGGCACTGAAACATATCCTGTGCCCTGCCACGAAACCCCTGCCTGTCTGTGCCAATACTAACATTTTCTCTCTCAGCTGGGACCCTCTAAATTTAGGTGTTACCGGAGAGACAGGTGAAACGGCATCCAAACACCCTGCTGTCACAAAAACACGAGTCCAGAGCTGCTTCATCTAAGGTGCAGAAAGGCAAAAGGCTTTCTGCCAGCCTTGCCAGAGGTGAATGCTACCCTGTCTGAAAACATGAAGTATCCGGGGGGCATGTATTTAAAAACACTTATTTTACACATTTCAAATTTTAAAATACTATTTTAAGTGCTTTCAACACTATCAAATGTATAAAAACCCTAAAGGACTCAGGATTCCTAATGTTTCTGAGGTGAGAGAGAGCTTTGAGGCAGCTGGTGGTGGGCTAGGCTTATCCTCAGAGCTGTTCCTGCAGCGCGGAGCAGTGCTACACCCGTGCACTTTTGCAAAATCATAGAATCATAGGAGGGCTTGGGTTGGAAGGGACGTTAGAGATCAACTAGTTCCAACCCCCCTGCCATGGGCAGGGACACGTCCCACTAGACCAGGTTGCTCAAAGCCTCAAAATCCCACCTCAAGCCTTTAAAACACGTTATTTGGAGTTGCCGGTGTTGGAACTGCAGCAGCCTATTCACATAATCCTGCTTACGCTGCAACCAGCAAGAAAAAATTTAATTTGAAATGGGGTACTGCTCAATGAGAGCAGGATTAGGTAGTCGTTAGCAAAAAATTAAAATAGCTGAGTTGAGAGAAGCACGTGTTTCTGCTTCTACTGAAGACTGCATACTGAACTAATATGAACAGCTACTCTAGGGACAATTTTATGTGTTTTTTATTTACAGCAAAGCTTTGTATAAAGCAGAGAAACAAGCAGAGTTTCCTTCCCAGGTCAACTGCTGTTGTTTTTACATAAGCAAAATATATATTTAATTGCTTGTGCCAAGAAGTGCTTTCACACTGTAATTGGAATATCTTGCTGCAAAACAGCTTCCAATTTATATAAATATTTTAAACTACAGTCATCAGACCTCTAACTGGTGTAAATAGTCAGAACTTCTTTGAATTCAAAGTAGCTATGGCAATTTTTAGCAGCAGTGGGTCTCCCATTAATGGGAACTCCTGCTGATCCTCAAGGTGTCAGTTTGGCTCATATTTGTTTACAAAGCTCAGTTCAAGTAACTAAGCTGCATACTTAAGATATACATAGAAGCTATAAATACTCAGTGCCCCTGGAAATTAACCATCTTATTTGGATGGTTAAATAAAGAGTATTATACTTATTTTAATTAGCCACAATTGTAAAGTATTTGAGTGCTGCTTTAAATTTCCTATTTTTAGACAAAGAATAAAAATATATACACACTCTTGTGAAAATACTTTATTCTTAGTGCTTGTAGAATATTTTGGGATATTGTTCTGAAAGAGGTGGTTTAAATGCAATTAGACAGGGACTTTTTAAATAACAAGTATAAATGGTACTAACTTCTAATGCAGCCATACCTACCCATACATACACCACCTATCCATAGCTTTTTTACATGACTTCTGCCTTTCTGCAGACCAGTCAGTTCCTCGGGGGTACGTGGGTTTTGCAAGACAGAATTCAAGAGGCAACTACTGTCCTGGTGGATCCTCAGCTGGGTCTGGGCATATAACTGAGATGTCCGGTCATGTCCTTTCTGTGATAAACATGTATATAGGAATGGAAAAGTTTACCAGGAAAGCCTGAGAAACTCATTGCAGAAGAGCTAATATTATTTTGAAGACTCACAACTTGAATACTAGTAGTTCTTTATTTAGTATAAATGCTGGGCAAGCTATCAGAGCAAGTGCCAAGGACTCTGTTTGTTTGAGCTCTCAGCTACATGTGAAAATTTCTTAGTATGTGCAGTGCTTCAGTATTTGAATACAATTTTTTCTTACAAATAGCATTACAATATACAAACTTTTATAAATACCAGTACAAAAATTATTCCTATAAATTTTGAATGTGTTTAAAAAAACATTATTTCAAAGTTGGCCTTTTGTCATTAAAATTTAGGTTGTTTTTCTTGTAAAAATGCTCTTGCATTAGCTCTTTTTTTTAATGTTTGCATTATTGATCTTTCAAGCTTTCTGAGTACATATATAAGCTTTGGCTACATCTTCCTCATTAGCAGAGTGCTTGTTTCATTCCTAATTTATTAAAACATATTCAGGCAGTGCCATGCAGCTTTACACTTAATTTCTCTTGATGAATTGTGAAACACCCTTAAACTGTGCTGCATATGTGTTGTGTTACAGCCTGCCATCAGCACTTTCCAAACCATGGTTGAAATAAATAGCTCAGAAGCTGGGCAGGTTTTAATTTTTTGCTTGGTAAGGTTGCATTTTACTTTTTCTCCATTTAAAATTGTCTGAACATATTGTATGAACAAGCTTTAAAAATGCAGCCACTTGTATTTCACTAAATAGGTCTGAGACAGATCCTCAGCTGCATCCAGGGAGCACTGGGTTGTGCGACGAGGGGAGGCTCTCGGGCAGCTGTGGCCTCCTCTTCCCAAGCCACCTGGGCTGGATGCAGATTAGGTCATGAGAGAATAACCGTGATTCACGTGACTGAAATGAGGTCACTGAACTTGGCTTCCCTGGGCTGTCTCTCTGCCTTGTCCTGAGGGAGGATACCCTCCAGCCTGTGCCAGGAGCTCTGAGGGCCTGTCTGGCAGAGGGCTGCGTCAGCAGGTAGATGCAGGGAGAGACGTCCAAAGTGCAAGGAAGAATAAGTGCTTTGAGTAGCTTGAGGGATGCGGCATCAACTGCGGACGTGTCACTGGCTGTGACATTGTGCTCCTGGGAAAGGTTGTTTCTTCAGGGAACTTCTCCTCCGGCTGCACCACCGCACCCGTGGCTTCACTCCCCATTGTGCAGTAGTTTGCTGTTTACTGATCCCCACTTCGTTCCAGGTGCTGCGTAGATATACTAGTATGTCTGCAACAAACTTATGTGACAAAGTAGTCATGGATTTTACTGGAAAAAAAGCAAATCCCTGTATTTTGCCAGTTGGTCCATACCTCACGTATGGAGGTATTTAACATTTCATCATTTAACATTCAGGTATTCTTTGTTTGAAGTTTGCTGTACCTTCAGAGAGCCTAAGGTTAAACAGAGGTGGCAGCCTCTTCTGACTTCGAAGTGACTGAGCAATTTCTGAGGCTTTCAAAGCCCTGTGAGAAGGATTTGTGAAAAGGCTTTTAGAGGATCGAGGTCTCTGCTTCTGCCTCAGTAACTGCAGTGGTGGCACCAGCAGTTCTCAGATGATAACCCTGTGCAATACGGCTGCAGTTTAAGCAAAGCTCTCCGTGTATGTAGAGTCTCCTTTGTGAGTCACGTTATTTTTTGCACATCCTGCTTGTTCATTATTTCAAGTGAACAGCATCCCCAACGCTAAGCAGTGAAACAGTGCCGCCGTCTGTAAAGATAATAGCAGAATTTCATCAAGACTCTACCCAGGATTCAGGGAAATGTCAAACGTGTTTAAATAGCTAAGACATTTAACTTTTCCTGGCAAAACTCTACCGGTTGCCTGAAAGATTGTTATTAAATGCTCCCAACAGAGCTTCTGCCTTCATTATGAGTACTTAGGGACCTGTCTGTGCCTTGGGCCATTTAGTATTCAAAAGCAGGTATTTTGGGACCTGACTTCCTGGAGGGGGTCTCCTTTGCCACGTGGGTTCAAGCCAAGGCTGACTCTTCTGAATTGCATTCATGGATGGTGCTGAGTGGTGCTGATGGGTGGTAGTTTCCAACCACTGTGTATCCAGGGTTTTGGGGACTTAGGCAATAAGCACCTGAGGCTGAGACTGTGGATACTTGTTCAAGTCTAATGAGGCTGGAGGGAGACTTTTACACCTCCTACATGTATTCGTGCTTCGGGCATTAGACTGTTGTGAACAGTCTTGATTTTACCATGCAGGATGCATTTGTTTTAGTTTCTGTTTTTTTAGTGTTGCTGTGATGAAATAGGTGCTTAAAGGGGTTTATTAAGCAGAATTTGGTGTACCACCCTGTTCCCCTATGGCTGTCTCTGACTTCCAACAATGCTTGTGATGTCGGCTGCTGTGGTCCCAGAGCCTGGGCCTTTGTCTCATTCATTCATGGTGCAGGGACCTTTGTGTGTCTCTGTCAGCCTTGGAAATGCCCCTGATGCAGTTCAGCATGCAATTGCTAGGCTATGTTGTATGCTTATATGGTCGTTTATTGAACACCTCCCTCTCTGCTTCATATAGACTGAAGTCCAATGGATGGGTCGTCTGTTAACCATTGCTATGACCCGGACTCACTGGAAATCAAAGCAGACCTCTCTGCTGGGTTCTCTGGGCTTTGGGCTAGCACCCTACTGCTATTCATTTGGGTGGCAGAGGAGTTATCCCTGTCTGGAGTTACAGATGCTATTTTGCAAGGGACTGTGTAGTTGCACTGTCATCTGTCTGTGCAGTTTTATCTCAGGCTAACTGAGAAAGGCAGTTGGCACAAGTAAGCTCTTTATAAAAAGAAGTGACACTGATTAATAATTTTGAACTGCTTATTACTAGTTACTTATGGGGTGATGGAAAGTGATTTTAAATAAGTGAGAATGATTTAATTCTCATCAAGTTTTTCATACTGTACTTCTATAGGGAGCTTAAAAAAAAAAAAAAAAGTCATGATCCATACATTGAAATCATTGTCCATCACTCAAGTAATTGTGATGTGAGGTGTCACTGTAATGGAAGGGCTGCAGTTTTGGCTAACCTGGGTTAATTATCACATACAAAGATTCTGTTTTCCTCTGATTTATGGAAAAGGCAGGATTGTGCGGTGACAGCAAGGATTAAGAGTCAAATATTAAAGCACTTGCCTGCTTTCTACTATTAATCTCTTACTCTTGCAAAGATTTAAATTCCTTTATTGAGGAACACATTGTTCTTCAGTGGGAGCTTTTGCTAAGTGTGGTATTGAGGATACAGTCCTGGTTTTTAATGATGAAAGAGCAGTTTCTGCCACAGATACTCGAGTTTTGAAATGCCTTCCTCTGTGGCAGAATGAAGCATTGTCTAGGATGAGTATAAGTGATCTAGCCTGGCTCTGAGGTCTCAGGTATATAATTTTCAATGTAGTCACCATTGCACCTATTGAGATCTTAGATACAACATTTCTGTGGGAGATACAGCAGTGTTGAACAAAGGTTCTCTGTGTTTTGCTGACCAGAAAGACATTATTTATTTCCACATGTTGAGGTGGATCTGGATAACAAAGCAACAGAGAAAGCAGTGTGAAACTAACCTGGTTTTACATGGCCTACTAGACATGATGAGGACATGAATGTGTTAATTTCAGAGCAATGATTGCAGCTTAAATCCACATTTACTTCTTCATCCTTTTTATTTCCATTTCTCTATTGTGCTGTGAAACTGTCTATGGATATGGCTAATAACCCAGCTAAATAACCCTCTCATGAATGGGTTTCATTTATTTATTTATTGCTCTAGGATTACTATCAACCAGCTGCAGCTTCTCTAAATGACTGTGGGAAAATTTTCCTTGGTAATCATTAATGCTTTGAAAGATAAATTTGAACATTTGGCAAGTGAGAAAACTCTTTCCCTTCAACGTGGAAATTAAAAATGAAAACTTATATTAGTTGTCAAAAAAATCACGTAGTTGTTTTTCATTCATTTTAGAATATCCACATAAAATGTTTGAGTAGACATTAACTTGAAAAACTTGAAAAAAAAGTTGTAAGTTATCAGGTAACATCTTCACTCAAGATAAGATAAAGATTGGAAAAAAAAACTTTCTAAGGGTTTTTGCATAAGGACTTTGTCCAATTCAATGAGCTTTAGTGTTCATACGTGAGAGATTACAGCTTAGAGGAAATATTGTGAAGATGCTTTTACAGATAGACTGATTGATAGAGCTTCCCATCTGCTTAAAAATAAGACTGTGCTTAAGTGGCTCGTTGAATTGAGAGTTAGTGATATTCCTTGAGATACATTTCATTTTTCATGGGAGTGATCACTCCTGCCTGCATCTGTAGCACTGTCAAAGCAGCTGTTTATGTTATTGCTACCCAGTGGGACAATTAGACACAGTAGCATTAAATTAGACCTTGGTTTGGTTCTTGTTGAAAGGAGGAATTTTGACATTGACTTTGTAGACAACAGGCTCAAGCTATACATCTAAGCCATTTTCAGAATAAGTAATGTTGCTCAGCATCAAAGAAACAGTGTTTCTAGGACAATCTTTCATCTATGGCTCAGTCTGATGTCCTTGCAAAGGTAAAATTTTAGTGGACTGGAAATTTGTCTGAAAAGTAGCAAGGCTGGCCATACAGTTACCTTTCTGAATGGAGCAAACAGGCCAAAAGCATAGGCTTTGTAACTAAAAGCTGAGTAGGAAAAACCTGTAGTAAATATGACTGGTTCAAAAGCAATTGCTTCCAAGAACAAAAGAGACAAATAAACAATTTCATTCCAATTGTGCAATTGCTCCTCTCCCTCTGGAGTATGAACCATAATTAGAGCCCTTATACAAAATCACATTTGTCAGCCTGGCTGTTAAATTCCCCTTAAAGCTTTATCCACAAAGAGCAGTCTGTTATCACTCCCACTACAGCCTGCAGTTCTAATTTTCACTTTCAGGGACAGACAAGCAATTACTTTATCTGTATTGAAAATCTTGTATACATGTAACTACAGTGACGCTAGGTAAAGTCAGATACACACACAAGCAGTTTCCAAATCTCATGACCAGCCACCAAGGACCTGTCTGGATTCCTGCAGGAGCTATATGAAAAGCTGCTACTGGAACACCCTGAAGGCATGTCCTGAAGCTGACATTTGTCCTATAATGGGGTCAGTGTTGTAAGGAATGCTCCTTAAGCTGTGAAATACCATTGTCTGTACCTGTTGACCAGGAAGATATCTTTCCAAATCAGTGAGAGATAAGATCTGATGGAGCCCTACCACCAGAGCATCTCTCTTCCCCAACCTTTCTCCAAGTGCTTTGAAGGTGTTGCATCCTCTCATAATTGATGAGGGGAAGATACCATTGACAGACAAGCTTTTGTCAAATTCCACTCAGCCCTCACAGGCAAATCTTGACAGCCTTGAAGAAATTCAGAGAGAGAAATTCCATCTTTCTCAACCACATATCGTCCCTGAAAGCTACTGGCACTTCACAGATATTTCTCTCTCTTTGGAGGTGAATGGTGCTTCAAGGATATGATGCCTCTCCTCCACATGCCTCTGCAGGTCTGCAAGCAAGTCTGCACAGACACCTACCGGAGTGTTCATGTCTTAGGGGCATGGATGCATTAGTGATCTCTGAACGTGAAAAGAGGAAGAAAAAATTTATTATTATGAATTATGATTAAATATTGATGTAGTTGTGTACCATCAGGATATGTGGCTGTTGAGGCTCTTAGTAATACAGATAGGAAGTCATAAACTTAATCAAGTGCAAAAATTCCTCAGGAGGAGATGCAGCTGTGTCCCTTTCTTGCTGGAGTTCACTGCACTCCCAGCAGCCTTGAGTTCATAGAGAAGCAGTGATTCTGTGCTTTAGCCTTCGTGTTGGCAACCCCTCTCTGCCTGCACAGATCCAAAGTCTCTCTCAGTTATTTCTCTCATCTGAAAAAAAGAACACTTAAGCATGAGATGGAGGACACCAGGTTCACAGAGCCCCTTTCCATCTGTTGTGCCTATGCCACTGTGCTGCTTGCAATGGAGCATTCATCTTTCATCCACCTAAACCCTGCAGGGAGAAGTCTGCAGGGCATCCCAACTACCTGCTGGTGTCTCAGCACCCAGCAAATGGGCTGGGTTTGGTCTTCCCAGCACTTGAGCTTCTGCTTAGCTTCACTTTCTCCATGTTTCCCCAGAGAAGGTACCCTGCGCCATCACCCTCCTCCCTAGCACTGCGGGTGTCCTGCAGACTGGGAGACAGAGCTCTCTTCCAGGATAGCAAGGGAGTCCTTGAGGTCACGGCATTAAGCTGACCTTGCATTTTGACTAAGCCTCTGCTGGGCTGGGCTCCTCTCGAGCCTGCATCCCAAGTGTATGGATGTGCCTACAGCCGGCGACGAGGCTTCAGACGGGCAGGACTCCCGGCACTCCTTTGTGTATTGTTTCCTGTTGACTGGCTCTAGACAGCATCATGGCCAGCGTGCAAGCTGTTAGCACTCCTCTTCAGCTGTGCCTCATGCTGCCTGTTCCCGCAGCCTTGGCCCACAGCTTGTGCAGGATCACTCTGATTGTGCTGTACGTCAAAACTGTGTGTGACAATGACTGGCAGCCTCTAGCATAGGCTGTCTGGATCTTGCCTCTTTAGTATATGGGAACACATTTTCCCATCTACTTGAAAAATCAGCCAGGGCCCACACTAAACAGATATTCTAAACATAGATCCACATAAATCTGTGTAAATAGTTTATAATTCCAGGCAGAGTTTTATCATCATTTTGCAAAAACTGTTTTGGTTGGTTGATAGAATTTTCTTGTTAAAATCCAAGCCATTCTGAAAGTCATTTCTACACTGGAAACATATTTTTCACATCTGAAAGTAACTACAATTATTTGTGCTGCCAAGGGCTTTGAAATATGGAAATGAGAGGTTTATTTAGTGTGTGGATCAAGCTTATAAACAGCTTAAGTCCTCATTCCTTCTAACATCTTAACAGCTGTGCAGTTTCTTACAAAATATGTTTTATCGTTTCAAGAAATGCTGTTAACCTCGCAGTTTTAAAACTGAATGAACAAGGCCTCTTGGACAAATTGAAAAACAAATGGTGGTACGACAAAGGAGAATGTGGCAGCGGGGGAGGTGACTCCAAGGTTAGCCTCAATGTCACCAAAAGCGGGTAAACAGTATGTAAAGTAATTGGTGCATCTGCTGGGGTTTTACCTGCGACAAAACAGCTTCACCAGTAGCACAACACTGCTGGTACCTGCAGTTGATATCTAGGTGTATGCAATTACTGTCAAAGCAAAAATATTTGCATGTGTTTAAGCACCCTACGGGGAACCCAAAATCAGTCTCTGTTGTGAAATCTATCACCAGTTCTCAGGAACCGGCATCTTCTGAAATTGTGATGAGCCTTGCTCTTTTGAACAAGCAGTATGAAACCTTCAGGACCAGATAGCAGCTCAGACTTATTTTCTACTATATTGTAGTAGCCAAAAATAATTTTTCAGTGACAGTAAAAGAAAACGGTGCAAATCAGTGTGACATCCTCATAGGAATAACCTAATGCATGGTCCAGGCTCAGGGATCCACTTGACACAAACAATACTTTTAAAAATTACAATTTTCATCTGTGTTTCCAAAATAGGAGGGCAATTTCCGCTAAAATATCTTCACACTGACATTTTATCATATCTTACCAGCAAACTGAATTTCATGGTGGTTCCCTAGGCAGAACTTATCAGAATTTATTAGGCAGGAATTTTAGGATGAATTTTAGGCTGAGGTGGTGACAACGTCTTATTCTTCTTGCATTTCCATATCTTCCACGTGGCCAGTGCCACTACTTCCTTGCCTCCTCACAGCTTCCTTTTGGGAAACTGCCTTGCGCTGAAAAGAAGCAATGTGGACATGAAAGATGTGGAGGTGGAGGAGGATGAAGATATTTAAAAAATGCTTCCATGACAGGTAGCATGTAATAACATTTATTTATGTGCTTGTGTGTGAACAATATATAAGAGAATGTGGTACAGATAACTGTGCAGGCACAGAACTATAGACGATTAAATTTGACTGGTTTGTCATACACAGTTTATAGCTTTCCTTACGGTTGCCTACATATATTTTTTCTTACTATTTTCTCTCCTTCTTTAGTCCTCCTGCTCTTTCATGCTGTGTCCTGGCCTCAGGGACTATCCCTTGGGCTGTTCTGCACTCACCCAGAACTGGTGTCCTAATCCTCTTCACTTTACCTTCAATCCTGCTGCTCTACCTGTCTTTTCCCCACCGCTCTGCTTGCCAGCAGTCACAGTTGCAAAAATGGTCTCTATTTTCTATTCCAAAGTGCTCAGGTGTATTAGACCTGATAGCACTTACCTGCAAGTGGAGCAGACACCAAATTATTGTAAGAGAGGTCACAAGTAAACCCATGTAGCTACTATTATATGCTCCACCGAAGCCTGAGCTTTTCCATTATTGGGGAAGGGGTGTTTATTTATTTTTTAAAATGTCACAGACAGGGAGTCACATCATTAAAATACCTCCATTTTCTTAAAAATACACTCCTCACAAACCTGCTGTGGCTGAAAGGTAAGGTAAAAGCTAGATTGCAAACTAAGGATGCTTTTAACTTACTTTTGCTGATTACCAGCCACTGGTACTTCCAGTCACAAAGCAGGAAAAGGGAAAATTTCATGGTAGAGGGGCAGGCAGGGTCTCACCAGGGAAATGTCTGAAGTGCTGAAGGAACAGTTTAGGTGTGATGGCAAGTGACAGAAAAAGGAGCAGGGGTGCTAGGGAATAGAAAAGAACAGCAAGGAGTACAGTCCAGGGAGAAACAGGGAGGAATGCAGAAGGGAGGAAGGAACACTTTGCCAATGAAAAACAGGTGACACAGGCAGTTCAGGATGCAGCAGAAAATATGGGCAAGGCAGCCTTAGCAAAGGATGGGGAACATGATGGAGCTCAACCTGTGGCCCTAGGACTATACACAGCCTGCCTGGAGCTTTCATCTGACCTCAGGCCTGTTTCTTGCCACACCGTTTCCCAGGCACAGCGGAGAGAGTAGGCAGTACCAGTGCCCCTGGGAAACCCTAGGACTATCCTAATAGACCTCTAAATATTTTAACTTTATATGCTAGCAAATGATCATTAGTGGAATAACCAGGACACCATGCACTGTTGTCGTAAACCTGAGAGCTACCAACAAGTCCTGAACTAAGCTCATAAGGATCTCTAGCTAATACTTCTTTTCATTGTATGAATTTAAAAAGAACAAACCCTGAGCTTTGCTAGTAGTTCCAGTCCAAATCACAGGGTTTTCTACTGTCATGAACAAGAATAAAAACATCCTCTTCTCCTGAAAGAAATACAGCATCTGAGACTTGACTGATAACAGTGCTGTTACTATTTGAGATTCACTAGTCAGAATATGAGAGTCTAGACCCAGAATAACCTGTCGTGATAATACAGAGGACTATAGAAATCAGGGAGTTTCATGAGAGTTCAGCAGTTCTCCAAAGAGATTTTTTTTTCTCTGTGAAATAATATTTCTCCTACCTCCATTCTGTGCTCTTGAAAGGTCATCTCTAGCCTCCCCGTCCCTTATTCCCTTTAAGGAACAATCTTCCATAATTCAGAAAGATGGTTCAGAGAGTTGCCCTGTGTGAACCACCTATGGTTTGGTGGCCTCAGTAGTTAAGTCATATTTGAAGTTAAAGCTGGGGTCCCCAATTCATTTGAGTGCTTTTGAAAGTATATCTTAACTGTATGCCATCATCGTTTCATGTGATGCATGGGAAGGTATTTAAACACAGTGTCTGTCACTCTGCTCCACTGTTTTATAAAAGCCTGAGTGGAAGGAAGCTGTGCTGATGGAGCTTTCCTCCGGTCTCTGCTGGCAGCCCTCAGGAGAACACAGTGGCCCTTGTTTCTCATTCATCAGATGAGGCTGACCTTACACTTAATTAATGGCTCAGCCATCAGTGGGTAATGAAAATGCTCCTAAAGCATGCTCGTGATTGCATTTTTAAAAACCCTGTCTTCCCAAATTCTGTATTGGTTTCAGAATCACTCAGTATTGTAATTTAAATGCTGTAACTGCCCATTTGCTGTCCTGAACACAACTGTCAGAACATCATTAACGCCATTTTAAGGCTCTGTGATTTCACTGACGTTGCTGGCACAAGATCCAACCTGAGGCTCTTAAAAACCAGCCCTTCCAAAAGCAAGTGATTGATGACAGGATAGGGGGAAATGAGTAAGAAGCCAAGAGCTGAGATAGAAGGGCTGAGAACATGATGAAAAGGAAGGAAACCAGTATCCCTGCACCCAGGTCAGGCTGTGCCACCACTGACTTCAGCACGTGGGTGAAGAATAGGGTGTCCTGTGCTATCACACAGAAATTTTGTGCCATGGCTACATGAGACACATTCCTCTCCATATATTTGTATTATTTTTTGTATATTATCCTTACCTGCATTTAAGGCAGATTAATCCTGTCTACGTATAACAAGGGAGATTCTCAGCAGCTGTGCATGGGAAAAACTACACTGATTTTCATAAACTCTGTCAGTTTACCCTAGTTGAAGATTAGTAATTCAGGAATCACTAAACAACTTGAAAAAATCTGTAGTAATTTTCCATTGTAATATTGAGAATACGAGACTGAACTTGATGGGAAATTTAATTCTAAATGCTGGATTTATCCTCTGTATGACTTAAGTGCATTGTTCTTGCTCATGTACAGCAGACCATACTGATTTTTAGTCTCATTCCCCCTTAATACCAGTGGGACTATTCACCAACCAGTTGTGTAAGCACTGTAGTAACAAATTGTTGTCTCCGAGTTCATGACTGACACAGTCAAAATGATGCTTATTTGGAGAGGAGATTTTCAAAGAAAGGAAAGATGTCTGATAAGTGACTTGTCCTGAAAGCCAAGGTGATCTGGGAGCTGTTGAAAATCTCCTACTAAAATGAAAAAAAAAAAAGGGAAAAAAAACCCAAACAAATAAAAAACCCTAAATACATGAATGTTCACAACATTCTCAGTCTATTACTGTGATTGCAGACAGGTACACATTGCTTTTCTGAAAAGCATAAACAAAAATATTCCTTTTTGCCCTGCACCCCCTCAGTATGGGTTTCTCACGTTGGACTCTGTACATTTCCCATCTCAGCTGGCTGATTTGTAGTGGGACAGAAATCCTATTCTGAAAGCGTAAAATATTTTTAAATTTAGCTCAGAGTCCCTCTCCCTCATCACAGCTAGGACTCTCTGAGGGGGTATATAGAGGACAGTAGTGGAGAGGAGAAACAAGGGCTTGGCCTCGGCCACGTCACTGGCTGTATTTCAGTGAAAAGTCTCATCTGTGCTGGTCATTGCCATTGCACTCAGTTATATATTGAAGATAACATGGCAATTTTAAGCATGAAATTGATTGCTTTTCCCAAGGGAAAACCTGAGAGCTCCCTCGCAGAGGGGATGCAGAAAGTATAACACAAAAGGAGCTACAGCTGCAAAGAAGAAAAAACCCTTGCTTGTATCAGGCTTTATATACCTAAACAGTGCTGAAAAAAAAAAAAAGCCAAGCAGAAGAGTGGGAGACATCTGTTGTCCCAGCTTGCTGCTGGTCTTGATAGTTTATCTAGAGCCCTAATTATTACTTTAATCAGTTTAATCTGGAACAGCTCCACAGGATTCTGATTTTCCATGTGAGAACAGTACCTGGATATCCCTTATCTTTGCCATAACCAGCCCTGTTACACTGCTGGGATTTAGGAGCACTGAAATGTGGCTCAGTGTCAATGCATGACATGTTACAGACGATGGCTATCCAAGTAATATTAATTATTTCACGCTTGTACTAGAAGCAAACAGAGGATCATATTGACAGGCAACTTGCCAGCATCCCAAACTGCGACCCACTCATTTCACACCTGTGGGACTCTCACATTCCACTATCAACCCGCACAACCTGCTGCCAGGAAGCCTGAAGACAAAATGTAAGTTTGAATACTGAGAAAGATCAAGAAATAGGCTTTTTCTGTCTAGAAGCAAAGTATTCCATATGAATTAAATGTGTTGGATTTGGAAAGCAGGAGAAGCATTCCTTTTACTTAAGGGGATCACTTGAGAGTACCTGGGAATCCTCTCACCCAACTGTAACTGTCAAAAATTGTCATTTCTCTGAGGCACTGAGACTTCCTCCTTGGTAAACAGAGACGGGCGTCTCGGCAGCATTGCTTCATTCTTTGTTAAAACTGGCATCTTTTGGAGGTACCTACCTTTTTCTTTTAACTGCAGGGAAGCATAGACAGGCAGCCAAGCTTGGGGCTTAACTTCTGGGGAGAAAAACTGAGCTGAGGTGAATCCCCTCTACTTTATATATCTATATATACAAAGAGTCATCAGAATGTTTGGAAAGACAGGATCCCTAAAGCTAAGAGTAGCATACGTGGTTCAGGAGCTGCTACATGTATATGTAATATATATATACACAAACATACCCAAATATATTTGTATATAAGCATTTGGGGATTTTCAGTTAAACCAGTTATAGAGTGTAACTACAATCCCCTTTTCTCTTTCACAGTAACTATTTTAGTGAGTTCGCTTACACTTAATGCTTGCACTGATTTATTATTTATTAAGCCTTGAATTAATGAGTTCACATTTTAACAATGTATGGATTATATTGTATTACAAGAGATTAATTTTCCCATAGGAATCTGCTGGCACTCACAGGATCAGGTCTTATCTTGTGTGACATCACCAGAGGGCCATCTATCACGTGCCATTTTTGTTCCTCTACCTCCTTCTCTGATATATATTGTATTTTCATGCACACCTGCACATAAATAGATATCTATATGCCTACCACATTAAGAATTGGACAGTCAGTGTTTCAAAGTGGAAAGTACATAAAATAAGTCTGTTATTCAGGGTTTTAGGAAATAAACTAGTACAACTGCATGAAGTGAGGCGTTACTGTAACATTCTGAAATTATTCACTGAGTTTAAGTAACTTCAGTGTAAACCCACAGTGGTTCATGACTTTGAGGCATCAGATTAGGTTTCTTCCAATTATTAAACCCCATTTTGTCACTCACAGAAAATACCACAAGTAAGAGAAGATATTCTGAGTAGTAATTTATCATCAGCCTGGAACCCTTGAAAGACTTATTTGAATAAGTGTCGTTTGAGGAAAAACTTTGAATTTTAACATAATGCTGAAACAGGAAATTAAAATGAAAGATTGACGGTCGTGTTCTTCTTAGCTGAGTATAAGGACATCACAGCTCTCCCCCTGAGTTCTCTGCATGCAGCTCTGCTGGCGCCTGCCATGCTCGGCACTGGGGGCAGTTAAAGGTCTCTGCCAAGTGGTTACGGGCAGCAAACTGCACGAAGCCACTCCTTTCTCTTGCCAGCATAATTTTGAGGGCAGTAAATGAAATAATAGCTGTAGCCAAGTGATACTATTAGCTTGTATGCGTACAAACTGAAAATAGATTGAAAGCAAGGAACACAAATGAATACGTTTCGTAAGTCGTATATCCAGTTGTATTAGATGTCTCTGAAGGGAATGTTGTTAATATGTCTAAGCCAATAGTTTTGGGTTCACAGTAATTGCATACTATTTCTTTACAAATTTTCCCCAGCAGTATGTGCCTGTTACCTAAAGCGATGGAGCAGGTCCCGGTCGTATGTCTGTCTCTAAACCTGGGCCAACAGTACATGACATAGCACCCACTGTGGCCTCTGCTCTGTCACTTTGCAATGCGATTCTATGTAGTTTTACTTGAATAACATAAAATAACATATATAATGTTATTTATGTTATTTTCCACGTGAAGAACTCCTGTAAACCTTGCCGTTTTGAAACTCAGTGAGGCAGGCGTCTTAGACAAGCTGAAAAACAAATGGTGGTACGATAAAGGTGAATGTGGACCCAAGGACTCTGGAAGTAAGGTCAGTCGCTGCAGTTCGGGAGCTACTATCGTGTTCACAAAGCAGTAAAGGAAGTAATAAACAAAATGACATAGAAATAAAATAAGCAGCTGTAGACACAGAACGAATCGGCTTTGCCCAATCTTGATGCGGGTCGCACTTTAATTTAAAGAAGCACTATTGCTTTTTAGAGTCTTCAGTGATATAAATCACCAAACATCGTCCTACATGTTCAGGGCATGTGTTGAAGAGTTACAAGGTAGTTTTTTTGGTTTTGGGGGAGGCAAGCTGGGTTAGTAGTTTCCTTGCTGCCTAGGGGGATGAACTTTCCTCATTGACTACTTAGGAAGTGTCCCTTCACGCCTTCTCCTTTCAGAGTTGGCCTCCCTCAGCAGTTTTTGGAAAAGGAGAAACACTAGTGGGAAGGACTGCCTTTCATTGCTGCCCAGGGTGGCTGTGCCTGGCTCCCTTTGGGAAGGTCCCTTGAGGAGCCAAGGAAGACTTAGCTTGATCTTTGAGATGAAAAGCTTCAATAATTAATAGCTTTCTACAGCTTCCAGTGCTTACCCTAGTCCATTCCCAAACAGAAATCCAGACAGCTCCAGGGAGTGGCGCCTTCTCAATTTCTCTCTGTTTGGGGACAAACACAGAAGTGGGTATTTTCTGGTGGCTGGGAAGCACCATAGTCAGTGCCAGCCCTGTATTCGGGGAGTCTGATATTTCTTCACAGTGCCTGTGCCCGCGCCGTCCAGAGCTAAAAGGGAAGCGTGACGAGCAGCCACTGCTTGCTGCCTGCCCACCCCAGCAGTTACCTGGCTGGATAGCGCCTAAAATTAACCTGGGAAACAAACTTCCAACACATTTTGCTTTTTCTGGCAAGTGCTTTGGAGAAAGGCATGAAAAGCAGGTGAGAGGAGAGCAGAGCACCTGTAAAGGACAGCTGAGAAAGCCTCAACCCACCATGGGTCTTCCTCAGTCCTGCCTCCTCCTTGTTTGCAAGCACCGCGTTGACAATGGCCACCGGAGGAGCACAGTCGGTTCCCAGATATTCAGAGTCCTCTTACCCAGCTAAAAAGAGACAGACAAAGCAGGACCCAGCTATAAGCCCCCAAAACCCCTAGAGCCCGTGGGAATTGTTACTGTGTTAATCTACTGATTACACAAAGAATAGTGCCTCTTTAAATTAAAAGACCAAATGCTTTGCGTTCTTTTTAAGTTAAAATTTCATAGAGATTACAATTGGAAGTTAAGTACTGTCCTTACTTGAGATAAAGATTATATAGTCTGTGTAAGAATAAAGCTTTATAAGTATCTTAAGGTGCACAATGTAGTATATGGAAGTCAATCCTGAGAGAGTTCCTTGAGAACTGTGCTAAAACTCACATCGATTTCAAATCAAAGAATATCATTCATAACTAAGCAGTGAATTATAGAGAAATGTAGAATAGTTATTTACTACAGTAAGTCCAAGAAGGTAATAGTTTATAAAATGCTGCATATTTAATACTTTGCTAAAGAAAGTTCTTGCTGTTGTCTAAATTATAAATAATGTGTAAGATTTCAGAAATTACTATTTAAAATTGTACTATTACTGAGCCTTAGTAGTCCATGGGCATGTTCCAGAACATATAATAAAGTAAAACCAAAATACAGTAATCGGCAAGAGGCAAATATATCATGATGTGTATGGTACAGTGTGCACTTTCAAAGAAAGTGTTTGTTCAAAGAAATAACTTGAGCCTCACATGTTATTTTCACCTGTTATTTAAGTATCAGAAACTCAGTCTGGATCTTTTAAATTAACAGCAATGTCTACCACAAGTACAATTACTGTGTTCGTAAAGATCAAGCAGAGTCTTGTCTGATGTAAATGGATTTCTGGATTTCAAAGCTTTTAAAGAGCTTTATGTAAATGCAGTTTTGTATCAGTGTTAAAATGTCCCCTAAAGAGAGCTAGACATGTCATTGTTTAATTCTCCACTTTGTGGGAGTAATGCTTTGCAGTAAGCAACCAATGACATCCTGATGTGTTGGCAATATACTTAAAATATTTTTTATGCCAACTGGGAAAATTAGGTGCTTAAAAATATATATATATAATATATATAAATATATAAAATATATTTTATAGATCCAGATAGGTCAAATTTTGTGAGAAGTATGTAAACAACTGTCATTTAATTTCAGCTAAACATTGATTGTTATTTATTTCTATTTCCAATGTTTTAATGTGTAGTTTGTGCTCCCAGGGGTCTGGTTTCCGGGGTTAACTGTATCGCTTCTGTTTCCCCAGGACAAGACGAGTGCCTTGAGTCTCAGCAACGTTGCTGGAGTCTTCTACATTCTGGTTGGAGGCTTGGGCTTGGCAATGCTGGTGGCTTTGATAGAGTTCTGTTACAAGTCCAGGGCAGAGGCGAAACGAATGAAGGTGGCAAAGAGTGCACAGACTTTTAACCCAACTTCCTCGCAGAATACCCAGAATTTAGCAACTTATAGAGAAGGTTACAACGTATATGGAACCGAAAGTATTAAAATTTAGGGGTAGGACTTAGGGCCTACTACAGTGAGTGGGTGATGCATCTTGTAACGCAGTGTTGTGACATGTCTGTCTAGTGGTGCTTGCTTCTGAACAGAGCTTTATATTTTGAAAAACTTCAGTGCAAAGTGGTTCAGTTTTTTTGGCTGCAGATGTACAGTATACTATTATATGTTGCTAATAGACATCTGCATTGCAAGGAATTTTTAACATAAAAAATATATTTTTAAAAACTCAATGTTGTCAAATCAGTTGGGAGATGACAACTATTTGAAATCATAAAATATATATTCAGAGGGCCAGTGCTTAATTACTTGATTGGCCAGTCTATTTTCCTAAAGGTTTGCACTCTACTAGTGACAAATTGCTGTAAGCCTTTACTATTCGATGTTGGCCCTATCTGGGACTTCATTATAATCCAGATTTAGGACAGGCAACGTCACTGAACCATAGTTAACGTAACGGAAGACAAGCCACTGTTACAAGCAGTCTAAATGTTGTTTTACCTTCTCTCCCTCCTCCCCACCCTATTCCTTCACCCTCCCTATGGTACATGTTTTATGCTAATTGTGTGGCGTTTTTTTTCACAATATCCTGCTTCAGGTCAACCTTTGCCCACTATAACAGCTACAAAAAGTCATTAACCAGTGAATAGACCTTGATTATTGTCCTCAGCTTTCAGTAACATACCCCCTTACCTAGCTCAGGACTAGTGTCTTTTAGATGTTCACGCAGTGATGCTGAGACTGAACTGCTGATGCTGCCGACCTGCAGCATCCTGCACGGTTCCCCTGAGTAGGCGGGCAGGGATGGTTTACAAATGTACTTGTTCTCATCCGTGCAGTGAGTATCTTGCCAACTAATCATTAGTCAAATCAACCCTCTGACCTTTGGAAATGGCACGTAGCAGCAAATTGGGCTTCTAAATATAACTTTTACACAGCTCCCAGGCTGCCACTGGCTGCTTTTTAAGTGAAGGTGCAGCTAGGACCCTGCCCTTTCATGCTAACTAGAGCTTCCTTGCCCTTGCAAGTAGCACGCCACACATCCGCTCTCTCAACAAAAAGCTTGAGCTACATTCTCCTGAAATCACTGAGCCATCCCTTCAGTGGAAGTAAGAAACAAAAATTTAGGGAAAGGAGATGAATAATATAATTTTTATGTTGCCAGCTGGAAAAAAAAAAAATTTTGGAGGAAACAACTGGAGATACAATTATTATTTTTTTATTTATTATTTATATAGCGCTGGAGTACCCGGCGCTGTACAATAGGTGAAGTGTGCCAAACACAAAGCAGGTCCCTGTCCCGAGGAGCTTACAGTCTAAAGGCACAGCCGGTACAATACCGAACCATACAGTGCAGAGCAAACACAGAGTGAGCAGAGAATGGTGGTTGAGCATGCTAGCTGGAGCGCTGCAAGGAATAGGTGGGTCCTCGGGGGGCGAGGGAGGGGGCTTGGCGTGCGCTGGCTGGGAAACTATCCCAAACATACTGTCACTGTGTAGTTTTCTTTTGTTCCCTGTTATGCAAGAAGTCATGACTCTGGGCATATTTTAATTGTACAGAGCTGCCCGATTTCCCCATGTAAAGAAAAAAAAAAACAAAACCTCCTCGCTGTGCACTTTGTTCACTAGTGAAAATGTGAGGCATAGTAGGTGTTAGGGGGACTCCAAGAGGATAGGCCAGTATTCATCACTGTGGACTGGGAATCACGACTTCCAGATGCTAATATTCATCTCCCAAGTTCACTGCCTACTGTCAGTAAAAAAAGTCTTAAAAAGAAATAATCCTGTGCAAGTAATTGTTCAAAATGCAAATGAAGAAATCTTTTTCCTTTAAATTCTTTAGTGATATGTCCACAAATGAGAGTGTCTCCAGGCTGGTATAAGAGTCCCAAAAAACATGTTCTTTATCAAGTTTACAGGGTGCAATGCATCCAAAACATAGTTTTAAAGAAAGCAAACAAAAAAAAACCCAAAGCTTTTATTTAAATACTGACCCAGACCGGTGTACCATGCTAAGCATGGCATAACTTGACAGTCCCCTGAGTTCCCTCCCAATTCTGTCATTTCAGTGCAACAAACACTATGATTATACCTGTAGAATTTAGTTTTGCTTTACTTTTTTTTTTTAATAAAAATCAGTGCTAACGGTGTTTTATTTTTTAAGGAAAGGTCATAAGTACCTTTCTCTAAAGTCTGGATTTTTGTGGGACTTTTGGAGTAAGTCAGGAAAAAATGCCCATGTCACATTTCATTTTCTTGAAAATTTGTGTTTGGGTCAGTCAAAACTTCTGATAACCTCTTCAAAGCATTTTAGGGTGCAGACATTTAAAACTTCACCAAAAAAAAAAAAAAATTAGAAATAACTAGGATTTTGAGCAAATATTTATAGACTTCTGAAATTCTTTATTCTACTTATTTGCTGTAATATTTACCTGAGAAATTTCAGCATGTAAACTTCTAATAAAAACAGTCATGTGGAAGACTGCCAAAGTCCAGTATCCTCTCCTGGTGATACTTGGCCATCCCCAGCCATGCAGGCAGCGAGGGGTTACCCGTGTGCTGCGCTCTGCAGAGGGTGACATCTGTTCATACCCGTGCTAGTCATAAACCCCTGTTAGCTGGCAGCAGTACAGAGCCCACAGCACTGGTTACACTTATTACTGTATTTCAAAACCTTTGATTATGTTTATTTATCCAAGGAGTAAAGGGATCGTCCTGGGACTAAAACTTGCTAACGTGGAAAGATGCTTGGCGGTTCTAACCTGCATGAGTAACCAATGCGCTGATTTTTAAATCTAACATCAAATAGTTTTAATAGTATATTTTTTAAACTAATATAAAAAAGCTTAAATAACCTTCTTGACAATTAATACTCATCGCCATGATTTTTCTTTTAGTTTAATCCAGTAAAAAGTGAGTTGTCTCAGGTAATTCACAGGAAATGCCTGTGAGGCAGCAGAAAATGAAAATGTGGACCCAGTCTGTATGATAAAGGACCAGTCTGTATGTGTGGGATAAAGATGTTCAGACAGTATGACAGGCTACTGCATCTGCTGAAGGCGGGGAAGGAAGTTTGCTTTAAGGAGGAAACAATCCTTTCCCCCGGGCAGCAGTTTAACATTTTTGGGTATCAGTAGTAAGCCCTTAGTAGACCCATTGAGCTGATGCCCTGAGGACAGTATGGAGCCTCACAGCCTCCTCTCCTGCTCTCTAGGGAAGTCAGCCCTACTGAGTTCCTCACCCCAAACCCAGAGGCTTTCAAAGAGATTGTCCCAGTACTCAGCCAGCCACCACCACCACCTCTCCATGGCCTTCTTGGTGGGCCATGAAGCTCATGAACCAGCTTCCAGTTCAGCTGCCTTCTCTTGCTCTCCCACCCCATGTTGTTGTTTACAATTGACAAAATCAACTACAAAACTGCAAAAAGCAATGAAAAAATTATGAAATTAATTACAAAAAAGATGAAGTGCAACAGGATGGCTCAGTAAATCTGTAACTCACGTTGACTTGTATACTTCCAATTTCATATTCAAGAGAGAAAAATTCATCTTAAATATTTGTTCCAAAGAAACCCTTGTGTGACCCAGGTACTTGAGAAACCTGAACAACAAAAGAACCCACACAGACTAGCATATTTGTATTATAGAGACTGAGGATATCAATTTCCTAAATTCCCATCTCCTAGTAGGAAGAGTGTAGTCAGTGTTTTCATGTGATTAATTCCACAAGTACTTTAATCAAAACTAATGAAAAATTTGGAAATGCCTTAGCGCTATTAACTGCATACACTTATGGCACAAAAGTCCTTTCACAATTTGAGTAATAGTCACAGTAAATACCAAGACTTTTCCCTCTCAACCCAGCCTCTCCTGAAAATGTTTCTGCAGCCAGGCCATAAATCTGAAATTGTAACAGCATGGTTAAGCAGAGTATTATCCTGGCTTATTACCCATAGCATAGCTTAAAATATAACACAGAAGCTTACCTGGTTACTTGGCTTTATGGCACCTTCCCAAGTACAAGTTTGACCTGCTCCTCCTGGCTTTGTTAACTGTCTGGGCTGTTTCTGTGGTGTGTTGCTGAGCTGTTGTTAACCTCTCCTGTGAGAAGAAAGGAGTTGGTTTATTGCAGCTTTTTCTGTTATTCTGTGGAAGACTGCTGAGAAATTGTTATTTGATTTTTATTTTTTTTTGGTGGATCCCTTTTTACTGTGTTTCTGTCCTGAGTGTGCTGTTAATGGTCAGAAAGGAGAATCACAGAATCACAGAATTCTTTAAAAAAGCTATATAGACTGAGCTACAAAACCACAGTTACATGTTACTCATATATCCCATATAAATCTGAGTTCTCTCTCAGATTTCCCAGTGGTAATCCCTGAATGGCCATGAACAGATAGCTGCTCCAACTGATGGAGAGATGCTGGTACACAATAATGACTTTTTGGGAAATTTAGCACACCTGGAGTAAGCTCTACCTTTCCCACCCAAATTTACATTCTAATCTGGTTTGGACTTTCATCCCTCACCAAAACTAAAGCACCTTTGTTTTTTCTTGCTGTGGAAAAGAACAAGTTCTGAGGATTTCTGCAGGAGTTACCAGTCGTCAACATCCATTTGCAATGGGGCTCTGGACGTGCACTATGTGGAGTTACACCACATTGTGTTGTGTCTGTGCTTTGCAAATGTATAGATTTTTATTTGCTTCTGGGGAGTAGTTGAGGTTTATGGTACTGTGTGGGCTCAGGTCCCCACTCCCTCATTACCTCTCCCTCCCTTTTTATATCTAGCTGTTGAATATGGTCAACAAATGTTTGTGGGAGTCCCTGTCACAAAGTACTGTGGCAGCAGGGAAGATTTTCAAAGGGTGACTTTGAACATTGCAATTGATGATTACCAAAGCCAAGGTCTTTCAGTGCAAGGGGAATGCCATAACGCCCTCTGTAAACTGAGGCCTTTTCCTGAATTCAGCTGTTTGTGAGAGCTGACATTTTTAGGGCAATTGATTTGGAAAGTTGCTTTTGTATCCAAGCTTCAGCTGTGCCGCAACAGCAGCTGTACTTTTGAGAGTTCTTTTTTGAAGGAGCCACCGATAGGAATGCAATATTAAACTGGTGCATTTTCACAGAAGTGCACTCAAAAGCAGTGGAAACATTTGGGACTTTTAAGGAATCTCCCTCATACCTACACAGACACATATATAAAATTAACTTCAGCATAATCAAACCCTAACTCAGCATTTCACTGCTACCTTGGAAGGAGAAACCGGGCTCAGAGGGGCAAAGTTCTAAATATAGAGATCAGTAATAAGGCAAATACAATTATTTTGTTATGTTTGTCATCCCTTTGCTCCTATGTGAATGCACCCTCCTGTCTCTCTTTTTCCAGTTGGTATTTCAGATTGCATCCCTGCACACTAGTTACGTGAGTTACTTGCATAGGCTATAGCTTCTGCTGGTAAAAATCAGATTTCCCCACTAACTGGTATCTTAACATGGTATCTTTGAATCTGTTTCAGCATCATGTAGTTTGGGCACCTCTTGTTCCATGTGTCCTTGCTGCATTGGTTGACTAATTTTCCTAATTAGTCAACCACTTCCCTAATTTTATTCATCTGGAAATCATTTAGTCAACTAGTCATCAGTCATCTTGGCTTTTCTATCAACACATGAGAGTGCTCTTTTAGCTGTTACTGATTTTTGGATGATTAAAGTTAGATGGCATAACTACAAATCTTTTCCTTTTTTTTTTAAGAAATCAAATTTTTTGCCTCAGTCAATCCCTAAACAAGATATTTTGTTCTGATTTACTTGAAAGATTTTGAGGTAACAAAAATTTAAACCTTCTTGTGGAAGATTTATACCTGATGCAGAAAACTATAGAAAATTTAATTTTCTCTCAATAAATTAAATTTCCTTTGAAAGTTCCCACCTTCTCTAATTGTAGGAAAATATATATATGAAGAGATTTGAGGACAGTTCTCAAATTTACTGATACTAAATATGTGCATTGTGAAAAGAAGTAATAATTTGTTTAGATTTGATCCATAGAATTATCACAAAGATAGCTGATACAGCTATTGCAATTCATAAAGAATTTTCAGTAGTTAAATTTTATCTCGACATTCCTAGTTGAAGGTCTAAGCCTGTAGACACCTGTGCATGACTTTATTCACAGATGCTAATGCTTTCAGGATCTTGATTCTCATTTCACTGTATATAAATGCAGTTTGAAGAAGCAGTTTAGATGAAGGTATTGCCTCTTCTGTTAATTTCTTGATCAAATTTGGATTTTATTTTTAAATCAAAAATGATTTAATGTACCCTCAGAATTGCTAGCTATATTCCCCTAGTAGACTTAAATGCTATGTGTTGTATTTATGATTATTACTATTATTATAGTTAATAATTAATTGTATTTAATAATTAATTACATTTAACATGAAAAAATGCAGATGTCTAAAATTTAATATTTTGGTGTTTTCTGTGTCCTTGTTTGTTGAGGGACAGAAACATTGTAACACTTTCCTCTTTTCTCCTTTTTTTCAAACCTAGCTTACCTTTTCTGAAGCCATAAGAAACAAAGCCAGATTATCCATCACAGGGAGTGTGGGAGAAAACGGACGCGTATTGACTCCCGACTGCCCGAAGGCCGTGCATACTGGAACTGCAATTAGACAAAGTTCAGGATTGGCTGTAATTGCATCGGACCTACCATAAAAACCAAAAAAATAATTGAGTGCCTTAATCAAACTGTGTTGGTGACTGATGGGAACACAGCACAGACTGTAACGACATAGGAGTGTCATTGATGAACTAATAATTTGGCTGAGAAAGGGAAGTACGTCCAAATGCGCCAGACATCATCAGCAACAATGTGTGCATGAGCTCAGCTCGGAAACCCAAACTCAGATTTTATATCAGGAAAATTCATAATTTAGTTTTGTTGGGGGGAGGGGGCTGGGAAGGGTGTATTAACAGCAGCAAATTTCACTTGAGTGGACTTAAAACTAATAAGACTTGCCAATTTAGCGCATTAAACTGTGAAGAACATGCTCAGAAAGGACAACATTTTGGTCTTTGTCTTGACAAAGAGAGAAAAATAGCTATAGAAATCAATGAACATGCTAACCTGTGTCTCCAGAACATCAATATATACAATGGAAGAATACTCAGCTGTTCAGCTGTAGAAATGAATCACTAAACTGTGATAAGAAAATAATAAATATGTAAATCCTGTGAAAAAATAAAGAAATTATTTACATTTTCTTTGAAAAAAAAAGAGGAATATTGAAACATGCTTGCTTTTTAACTGATGTAAATTCGGTAGAGGACAACACAATTCTTTTTTCTAACCATCTTAGGGAACAATTCATTGCAATAATTGATATAAAATGCCATCACTGTAATAAAATTCAGAGACTTTTTTTTTATAAAAGTTGTTGGTCATCCTCTTGTTTGCTGTTACCTTCATTCTGTTCCATCATTCCGTGTTCCACAGATTTGCATCTGTCTAATACAAGAAACAAAAAATGATAAAATGTTTAGAGTACGTCATCAGTCTGCAGTGTAGAATCAAAAGAGACTACGGGTCACTCATGTTACAGATATTATTTATAATCTTGTTCTGTGTAAGAAACTGTGGTTTTTGTACCCACCAAAAAGAATAAAACAACAAACGTTCTTATAATATCGACAGAGCTTGAGTTGTTTTCTGATCATTAGGGATGTCACCTGCAAAATAAAGGTGGTTCGTTTCTTGCCGCAGGATGCAGGACCTTATCGGAGACAGTCTGAGTCCCTGCACATTCATGAAGTGCTTTTAAGCCCTTTAGAGAGGAGGGACTCAAAGCTGTCAAAGTGTTGTCATGACTATTCACTGGGTATTTTAGTACTAGTCAGTGATAAGGTTTGTTCATTTTGTGTAGGGTTTAGTTCAAAGGATGAGATATGAGTGAGCAGGAAAATAAGAAAGACCTTCTTTCAGATTCATGTGATAGATACAGTGTGTTGGTAGCCAGCAACCCAGGGTTTCATCAGCTTGGCTCTCAGTGGCACACCAGGGAAAGGCTAGCAGGTACCATTTGAATAAAAGCCAGATGTTGACAGGAGCAGGCATGTCTACGGATGCAAGTTGTAGCAAGTCTTTTCTTCTGCGGTGGTCATTCTCCTTGGCTACATTAGACACTGAAGTGTTCTCCAAATCCAAAGCATCACCACCAGTGTAAGACCTCCATGCCAGAGCCTAGACAGCAAATCAGATCGAACTTGGATTAAGTTAATCCTGATTCCCTCATGATTTTGCCAGGCCCATGAAGGGTCATGTTCAGATAGCTTAAATTTCACCATAGCTTCCATGGCTTGTGCTTCTCTCAGCTCTTGGAGCTCCAGGCACTCATGAAGAGGAGTGTGGGCGCAAGGTGGAGCCTAATAGTGCCAAACAGTGACCAACCCTCAACAACTGCCGCAAAGGAAACAAAAAAGGCACTGTTGAGGTGATACTCATCCTGTGTAATACAGACACCTACGAAGCAGTAAGGCCAGTGTTAGCTTTGGTTGACATATTGACAATATAGATATTAATTTCATACCTCAAATATGCTAGACACCCTTTACTGGAGGGATTATAATGTGTGAGTGATTTTGTCTTAAAGTAGACATTAAAACATCAAAACACTGAATCACAGCAGCAAGAGCCTGCCTCTTTCCCTTGACTGTAATGTAGGCTGGGGGCAACCAGTTCTTACACAGAGCTTGACAGTGCAGGCAAAGGTGAAAATCAGATGATGCTCACCCCTACAGCACAACAACTACAAAATGTGCCTTAGATAAAATGACACGACACTACAATGAATCACTGTGACTGAACTTACTTTATATCCTTGTTTTACTGGCATGTTCAGCTCATTCATGAGTTACTGTGAACTGTTTGTGTTTCTGTGGCCAGAATGGTGAGCTTTCTGGTTTTTCTCCTGTTTGAGTAAAGCTGTGAGCTCCCTCTCAGACTTCTTTTTACAGCTAAATTTAAAAAGCAGCTTCTGTTTTGTTGTTGTTGCTTTTTTTAAAGAGGAAAACAAACAAACAAAAAAGGTCTGTTGATTTTTCAGATTGGGAGATTGAGTGTAAAGGATGCTGTCTGTTTTGTTCTACCGTGCATGTCTGTTTTTCCAGGAGCTTGTCTTCATCCTTTTCACTTTCAGGACTGTGAGAGGTGCCAGTGCTGTCCTGGGATATTTTATCGTCTTCCAGTGTTGCTCCTCCTATATGCTCCCCTGTCTCTTTAATCCATTACATTTATTTTTCACCTTCAATAAACAGCCCATCGCTGCAGTTAGAAATGTCACTCCATGGAGCCCATTCTTAGGTGCCTAAGTTGGGTTTCCACTTGGCAACAAGACCCCTGTTCCTTTGAGATGTCTTGACCGATGTCAGGAACTACTGAGGACTCCTACCGAGAGGACTGGCAATGGAGCAGCATGAGCAGTGCGGTGGCTGAGCAGCCCAGCCATGGACCGGCCTGACCCACTGTGGGCACGTGGCCAGCGGTTGGGGGGGGAGATTGTCGCATCCTCTCACCACTTCCAAGTCTTGTCCTTGGCAAGGGAACATTTTGCTTAAAGAAATGTTGGTCATATGCGGTGAAGAGGAGACTGTGACTTTGTCCAATGCCTGTCATAAAGCATCCTAGATATAAAATTAAAAAAAAAAAAAGAAAACTAAATATGAAAATTCTGCAGCAGAGGGAGTTGACTAGAATTTAGCTGGGAGAGAAAGCAATCTCAGTGTATCAGCCTGCTCTCTCCACAGTAGCTTACTTACTCTGTTGTCTTATTCCAAGGGAGTAACTGCTGCCTGACTCCTATGACCATCTTCACATATCAATCTTATCTGCGCTGCAGACACTTTTGCTTTTCCTCCTGAAACATCCATTTCTTACTCCTCTCTGTATCTTCTCCCATCTTTTGAAGATCAGTGCCAGAAGCCACCCTCCTCCCTTGTCCAAGAAATATGACCCAAAGGAGGAGGACCCATCCTCACGTCAGGTTCAGGAATGCCATGGTCTCCAGTCCTCCAGAGGGTCTGAGCCTCATCATTAGATCTAAGAGCCCCATGCAGATGGTTTAGATGGCCTAAGGCATCTCATATGATACCAGATACCTGTGGGAGAGCAACTGAATTGTGTCCTATAGTCTGTTCGGCTGAGCTGTTTTCAAGCCTCCATTGTCTAGATCACCATGGAGTATGAAAAGACCTTAGACACATACTTTTCATGTAGATATCTACACTTAGCTATCTTAAGCTTGAAAGGAATGCTATTTGTATTTACCTGCCTCTAAAGTAATTTCAGTTTTGATGTAATCAAGTGCAACAATTAGCAGTAATACTTAGATGAGTATTAAACTTGTCTGCAAAATAAGTGTCCTCTGAGCTAGTGTGAAACATACTGTAGGACAAAACTCCTTTGATTTTGACTGTTACATTAGTTGTTTTTCATTCTGCACATTCAAACCTCCCACATCGGTGGTGTATTCTATTAAACACCTATTAAATTCAAAATCAGTACAGACTTGCTGGGTTGTCTGAGGACCTCACATGCAGAATTAGTTTTACACATTCACTTGTTTCTGATGAATTTCACCTACAGACTACCCTGGGATCTCATTGCACATTTTCTGAATTGAATTTGCCTGAGTGCAATTGAGAGCAGAGCCTGGGGAAAGGAGTATGGTTTTATACAACTGGTGGTAATCATTGTGTGTGGTGAAGGAGGAGAGCGGTCCTTGTTCACCTCTGTCCCTTACTAATTCTGTACTGGCTTCTGCCCTGATAGGATGTCAGAATGAAGAGCAAATATTCTTCAATCTGGTGTAGAAACTCCAGTGTTTTTCTGCCATATCAAAGTGTAAGCAGACCTTCATCTATGACTAGGCAATTACAGCAGAAGGGAGCTCCTAAAACTCTCAGGTGGTAGAATGTACCTACTTTGTTAATGTCAAAAGCAAGAAAAGAAGGGCAGCTGGCAAGGAGCTGCAGAGATTTGTTGTAGACATAGACTGATTAGCACTGTTACAACAAAACGTGTAAGCGGTATGAGACAGCCAGTTAAACTTCAACTGGGATGTTTAAGGGCAAGAAGTCATCAGTGGAATCATAAACAGAAATTTAGATTCACTTCCTTTTCTAAATGAGATGAATGTCAGAGATTTCAAATAACTTACTGATTTCATAACGATTGCTTTGAATTGGAACAGGCTGCCCAGGGAGGTCATGGAGTCCCCTTCTCTGGAGATCTTCAAGACCCACCTGGATGCAGTCCTAAGTGATGTGCTCTAGGCGTTGCTGCTTTAGCAGGGGGGTTGGACTAGATGATCTCTAGAGGTCCCTTCCAACTCTGACAACGCTGTGATTCTGTGAACTTAAGGTCAGGCAAACTGAAACTAGTAAATAAGAATCACAGAATAACTTACATTGGAAGAGACCTCTGGAGGTCATCTGCTTCAGGCCTCCATTAAAAAAGTTTCAGCTTTGAAGTTAGATACAACTTCAAAGTTTAAGAGGCTTTTCAGGGTTAATCCAATCAAAATGTTAGTACCTCCAGTGTTGAGATTGTTTCCAAGTTCTGACCACCCTCAATATTTTCCCAAGTCCAGAATTTTCCAATTTTTTTCCTCTGCATTGAGAGTGAATTTAAATGTAGCAACACATTTTCCAAGCTGCATACTTAAATATAAATATGTATTATTGTCTGTGAAACCACGAATCTGGACATATATGTTAGTCTAAGGCACACTGTCATCGCAGTTCAGAGGACAGTGCACTGCTCTCAGCCATTCCTTATGGCTAAAAAGAGGATTCACTTCCAGCTCACCAACCCATCATCTTCCATTCACACAAAACATTTAAAAGTTGTAATAGTCATACCCTGAATGCCTTTTTAAAGTGATATATCTCTAATATAAAAAAGACCTTCAATAAGGCTAAATTGTTGAAGTGGACTTTAAAGTGCTGTTTTCCTAAGATTTGGAAAAAAAAAATATGTCACTTTGCAAGTTACTGTATATTTTTGCTATTCCTGCAAGGATTCCAGTACTAAGGCTTTAATTCTACCCAACCTTCTCCCTGACACTTATTGTTTAAATGGATGCAAAATTTGTGTAAAAATGCAATCACTAGTGTAGATGGGAAGATCTGGTCTGGTGAGATTTTTAAACCTATTTTGGTCTAATTGTGTAGAAGTTTCAGAGAATTTGGAAGGCACAAGATTGTTAAATGCAGTAACTCCATTAGAAGTCTTCTGACACATTACAGTAGTCATCAAGTCCATAACAATGTAACAGAGGTGATGTCTTCCCTTCTTCCACCATGCCAAGGTATGCGAGAGACTTTCCATGCTTTGGTGAGCAGACTGCAAGACTGCAAAAATTAATCTTTTGCCTGTATTGTAAAAGGAACTCTGTTATATTCTGGTTAACTGCAACATTGTCAGTTGCTAGAATTTCCCTAATGCTTGATTCTAAAACAACTTTAAAGAAAAAAAATGTTTTCTTGGCTAAAGGACAGAATCAATATTCATTAACAAAATTGTCTGTTAAAAGCTACATTAAAAAATTAAGAAATAACTGCTGGAAAGCCTATAGAAAATTAAATGGCATTCTGAGAACATCTGTTGGTATTTGGGTGACACTCAATGACTTTACATATCTCCAAAGAACCTATCTAGGAATTTATAGGATGCAGCATATCTGACTGATTTTAGATTACTATTTGTGGATGAGATAGTCATTCCCTACAAAACTTTACTGAATTTTCTTGGTGAACACAACCAAGGGCAAGCAATTCAAATTTTGACATTTACAGTAGAGATGTCTACACTTGGCCAGATGACTCCTACTCGTGGAGACCTAAGTCCAGCCACCACACTGTGAAAAGCAGTGAGACTAGCTCTGATCGCAACGTCAATGAGACAGAGAGACAAGGACAGAGTTGCTACTGTCACCTCCAAACTGTTTATTACCTTTAGCTTTACAGGATCTAATACCTGGAGGTCACTTGTTGACCACTGTATGTGTAAACACACTACTTTGGACTCCCTGCTGTTCTTGTAGTTGCTATTTAGTTACCCCCAGTGGCTAGAGATGACTGCCTTACCTCAACTTGAAGAGATTATGTTGGTTGGTACACATTGAATTAATATAAGGCACTGGCAAGCTGGTGGAAACCCTTGTTACAGCAACAGCTGAATGCCCTGAAATCTGACATTTCAAAATAGAGGCAAGAGAAAGTGGGAGCACATCTGCCTGCTGGGGCCTGACGATAAATGTGTGTGTATCCCCAGCATGCCTCAGGCATGATGCTTTAGATCAAGAGGGATAAAAGCAGGTCAGTACAGCCATCTTGAGGACCTCTGGAGGTATAAAGCGGCGAGGCGGCGGCAGCAGCACCGGCAACACCGACGGCGAGAACCTAGGTGAGCCCGCGGGGAGGGTCGGATGGCGCTGTACGGTGGGGTTTCCGAGCTCAGGAACCCCCACTCACAGCCCGAGCCCCAGCCGCAACCCGGAAGCCGGCGGCAGCCAATCAGGCGCGGAGGGGGCGCGGCCGCGGACATTTAAAGGCGGGGAGAGCAGACACTCGGTCGGTGAGGCGGCGGCAGCGGCTTCTGCAGAGTCCGGCGCGTGACAGGGGAGTGTAAGAGAGGGAGGCAAGGGGTGGGGGGGAAAGGCAAACAAACAACGAGAACAAAAAAACCCAAACAAAAAAAACCAAACTCCAACAACAAAGACAACCCCACAAAACACTAGTCAGTTCACCTCCCTGCATAGCCGGGATACAATTATGGTTGGAACTCGGTCAAAGGCAATAAAAAAACCTGTGGGTACCCAAACAGAGGCCCCACACAAACATGCAGGCACTCAGGCAACTGGCTGTAGTGAGTGTTGGAGCCTG
>JAOTQQ010000001.1:190254123-190269467 GCA_026546715.1 Gallinago undulata | reverse complement strand
GTCCCTGTGACTGCAGGGGGGCCAGACTAGATGACCTTTGAAGGTCCCTTCCGGCCTAGATGATTCTATGATTCTATGATCTCTGTACATTTAACCAGGTATATTTTCATTACAGTGGGAACTTGAACATGTATCTCCTACGGCTCAAGTGAGTTAACTAACTAATTGCAATACAGAAATTACCATGTTCATTTTACTCTATTAATACTTAATTCTTCACACCAACTGGAATGTCTACAGAAGAAATCACAGACGGGGAAGGCCAGTTTTGATCCTCATCAATGGAACTATTCCATGGATCAGAGTCAAGATGGTAACAAGTAAATTGAAAATACATGAAAATTAGATCATTTATATGGAGACTTGGTATACAAGTCCATTTCTTAAAATAGTGAACATTTAAAACTAACTCTAATACAAAGCAACAAAAAAGTCACTGTATGAAACATTGAATTGCATCATTCCCAACGAAAATGTACAAAAAATCCTTCATTTTTAAACAAGCAATTATGACTCCGACTAATGTTAAGAAGGAATGCCTGCTGTTTCTCTAGAGACATTTCTGAGTCCAAGGGAGCTGTAGCAGCCCTCAGGAAGGAGGCTGTTGGGCAGGTTGAGTTACATTGATAACCATGTCAGATTAAGTTAGGTTTGATATTTTCCAAGTGTGCAATCAGTCGCTGAAGGCTTTGAAGTGGGAAACATGATGCAATTGATTCTGAAATTCTCATGGAGTTCCTGAGCAGAAGAGGAAGTTTCTTTCTTAAAGTTGTGGGCACAACTTCTAGCCTGTCTCCTCTTACTCTGCATCAAAGAGCATCAGGCTCTGGAGAGAGGGTGCAGTTAAGGTCACTTCTTTCAGACATGTTTCTCAGTGCTCAGGAGAAAGGAGCTGGTGTGGAAATGCTGCTGCTTCCTTCTCCTCCCATTTTATTTGGTCACAGGGGACATGCAAAACCTGAAAGAAGGCTGTAAGACATCTGAGCCATTCGCAGGTAGAGCTGATAGGATTTGATCAATCATGCTTACCTCCTGCACCCTCTGTTCAGACCTGACCACCTGATTATCACATCCCCTATTAGGACTTGAAAACCAGGAGTCGCTGTGGCATTAAATTAACTTAGAGATAAAAACTGTTGAGCATTAACCTTTTACTTCTACTTTTGGCAAATTCTATGGCATGTTTCTACAAATAAATCATAGGAATCCTGGCCCTAAGAAGAAATGGGCTGACACTTGTGCTCAACATTCTTGTCTCTGTTCATTTCTGAAGACCACTGAAGCTCTTTGGGACTGTGTGGAAGTACAGAATTAGCAATTTGTGGTAAACCTGAAAAAAAGTCTCTGGAGATTCCACGTTCCCACAAGGCAACAGAGGCTAGTCAGCATAGTGAAAGTGAAGTCCACCTGAAGAGGAGTCATATTATCTCATCTCCTTACAAGTCTCAATAATGGTCACACAATCCACACACAAGTCACTTGGTGTGATGTTCACCTGACCACTTGGATCAGAAAACCAGAGCAGCAGAAAGCCCTTTTCTCCAGTGCTTTGCTGAGGCTCCTGCTTCCGTCCCCATCCTTTCTCCTTCCCGCTCCCTGCTGGGCTACCCTGGCCCTTTTCCTTGTCTGCGAGACTCCAGAGTAGTGTCAATGGTCTATAGCTAGTGAGGAGGAAAGGGACTGATGAAAATGGAAATTTGAATGGGCATGTTGTGGATCTACTCTCTGGCTGCCTTTCCTACTTGCAGCTCTTCTGCTGTCCCACACACTCTCTCAGCTCTCTTTTCTTATTTCAAGCCCAGCTTCCCACTCTGTCACAAATTTCCTCTCCTGCCCTGAGTTTTTCCACCTTTGTTTTCCTACGCCAAACCCCAAGGCTTTCTCCCATTCATTGTTGTTTCTTCCATTGCTGCAGCAGCTTGAATAGCTTTTCTGTGCCAAGGTGCCTTGATTCATCCCCACTGAAAGTTATGATCCTGTGGCCACCCAGCCCATTCTTCAGAGGCAGTACAGTATCTCCAGTCCTCCATGACAGCTGACCTCAGACTATCTTGTAAACCTCAGACTGGTTACAGTGCTGTCCCCAGTACTCTTCCCAACTGAACCACATCCAAGAGCTGCCTCCAGTTTAGGCCTAATGAGTGGGCATAATTAAAGCGCAAGGATTCCTTCATGTGTACTGCAGACAGTATTCCTAAATTTGGTATTTATTTTATCTAGAGGAGTATGGGGATGTTGGTGTATTTCCTTCCTGCTTTTTTTTTGAGAAAAGCTGCAGAGCCATTCATTTATCGTAACTGTGGCAGATGACTTCTACTTAAGTATAGAGTTTTATATTTGTCCATCTCCAATTTTATTCAATTTTTTTCATTAGTTCCATATAAAATTTTTCAACAATTCATACGATGGAAAAGAATAAGGGAAAAAGGAAGGACAGAATGTCTTCTTTTAGTACTGAGAAATATTATTTCCTTATGAAAAATTATGAGCTGCAGTGTGATTAATATTTAATACAGCTGATTCATTTTCAAAGGTTTTCTTGTTAAAATGGTGATTTCCTGCAAAACGTATCACAGAAAGACCACATTTAAAGTCATCACTTCGGAGTTATTTTCAAAATGATGGTAATTCAATGTTTTGTGACATTAGCAACAGACAATGTTAGGTTGTTATAGTGACAGAAGTGACGTGATGACTTCATGGAAGCGAGTGACATTACAGTGACAGTTTGGGAGCAGTTGCTTCATTTATGAGCTTGGCTTTGAAGAAAAAAGACAGATGAAGATTTGTAAATCTATACTTCTCTGTGTATAAATTGCCAAATATCCTAACTTCCTTCTGACTAAACCTACAGCTGAAAGAAGATAAATATTTCAACAGTACTTCCTCAGGCCCATTTACTGTAATATCCATTAGGAAAATAAGATTTATACCCGTACATTAAGTTTATAATACAGAATAAACACCACAGTTCAGTAAAGGTGATCTATCTGAAGGATCTCCCAGTAGGTGGAAAGCAGAAGAAATAATTTCTAGGCAGGAGAACATGTTTGGTTTTTTTTCTAGTTAGGTATGAAATCATCAATCAGAAAAATTTCTCTTCTGTTTTTGAATCAGCCCTCTTGGATAAATCCTAAAATTAACTTTTAAAAAAATTATTATTCAGTAAAATGATGCTAAGACAAAAGATGTGCCTTTCTAGAACATCCTTTCTTATGCTCTTTGTCAGAAGAAAGAAGAGGAAAGAAAAAGATTTGTACATTTCCAACTGTGGTATTGAAAATTTATACAGGGCATCAGCACATGAATAAATGCTGCTGAGCAACGTTTCAGTCAATGTGAAGACTTGTGTCAGCCCACAATAAAAATAATGAAAATATGCCAAACTCCACCGTTCCAGCTACCACTAATGTCAAACAGAAAGATGCGCAAATGAAACAGGAACAAAGAAAGAAGTACAGCAGTATTCACAGTAGTGGACAGCACTTGGAGAAAGTCCTTGGAATGAGATATGGAAAGGTCAAATCTTTTGTGCCGAGCTGTTACTTGTGGTCAAACAGAAATCCAAACATCTTGTTAGAAGTAATCCAATGGAAGATCGTTCCAAGGAAATAGAGAGCACCTCCGGAAACACCAAGTCAAGAGTTGTGTACAAAGGCTGGAAGGGGACATACAGGCGGGGAAAGGGCAAGGCGCAGTGGGCAGAAGTTGCAACAGCAGAAATTGAAGTTAGACATTTGTAAACAAATGTTTCACAGTGAGTTTGGTCAAGTGTGGAGACAGGCTGCTCACAGGGGCTGTGAAGACTCCATTCTTGGAGATATTTAAGAGTTGCTGGATGTGGTCCTCAGCAACCTGATCTAACACTGAAGTGGGATGTCCCAGACTTCGACTGGGGGTTGGTACAGAAACTTGCAATGCCCTTGAGCTTCTTGCATGTTCAATAATATTCTGAAAATTTTATTCAGTAGAGGACTGGTTCCTTCCTGACACTGGCATGAAACGTGAAACAGTACTGTTGCTAGACTGGGCAACCTAAAGAGAAACTGTTGTCTGGTGACCAAGCAGCTCCTACTTAGAGAACTAAAGAGAAAAAAGAAAGCATGACTGTTCGATATGAGAGTTTTCGGCCACTGTAAAAGTTCATGCAATAAGTGCAGTTTTCTGACTTTCAAACCCTTTGTGGCCGATGTGGCAGCAATGAATCAGAAAGATGAGGGAAGAAACAAGTTTCCTGGAACAGGTTGCTGTGCAGCGGGGTTCACACTAGGCAAGTGGTACAGCAGCGTGTGCTGGCAGATGATGTGAAAGGTGTGATCTGAAGTGCTGAGCGTGCACAAAATTTAACAGTTACCTGCACACTCGTAGATCCCGACTCACCCAACCCAATGGGAAACTGGCATCTTCGCCAAAGATTATTCATATCTGGTAAATGAATAGTATTAAAAAGATGATTCAGTCAGGTTCTCACATATATATTAAATCCTTGCTCTTTATAATGCCCTGCTTCCCCATAGCCTTCTTGCTCCCAGCCGCTCCTGAACTTCTACTGTCTGTAGGCACAGAGTTCCCTGTATACAGGAAAGAGGGATATTTTAAACTCTAAAAAAAGATTTCAGGAAAAAGATAGAGCCAAAAGAACAGGGAGAACTGCCATAGCAAAGTCCCAGCAGAGAACAAGAGATGTGGATAGAGGCAGTGCTGGGGTGATCATCCTTGCTGGTGGGAGTGAACATTTGTAGCAGAATAAGTGCAAACTGTTTCAAATGAATCATGGAAACATTCCAACATAGGTTGGAAAGACCTTTGAGACCATCAATTCTGGTGCTTACTTTGGAAAAAAAAAAGACCGAAAAAAAAAGGAAGGATTACAAGGAGACAAGGAGCATCTATCAGCATATGATATCATTTATATCATATGCAGATGATAGAGAAAACACTAATGGTAATGGGTACACCCACACTGGGGTGTGGGCTGGTCATTTGGTTTCACAAGCTAATCTTTGTGTGGTGCATGCTGATTCTTGTCCCATAATACCCACCTGCCACCTGGTGTGTTTATCTTCCTAAGGAACTCAGACTGTGATCATTTATTAGCATAGATAGTTTGGGCATTCCCTTGCTCTTTTCAGAGACTCACAGGATTATAGTTACAAGCATCTCCTTGGAGGACACGTATGCCACGGCCTGCAGCACTTCCCATGCTGGTGCTGGGCTTTCAAACGTCACTTGGAACTAACTTAAAGATGTTGAGTGAAAAAAAACTAGATCCCTGCATGTCTTTTTTGCATCCCTCAGGGATCAAAAGCATCTTTTTTCAAGGTCAAGTGCAGCTCTTTTCTGCATCCAGGATTTTGATTGTGTTGTTTTGCCTTTATCTGCTATAACACTCCAACCTTGGAAATCTCCCATGTAGATATTTCTATACCTTACTCATGACATGTTGTCATGACCTGTCCTCTCAGATAAATTAAATTGATTTATTATTTAAATACCTTATTGTACAGCATTTTGTTCCAACCAAGTCCACATGTCCTCAGGCTGTGTCAGCACAATGCTTTAGTCAGTCATATTTCATACTCCTGAAAGCTTCATCAGGCTAAGACCACTTTGGCATGAAGGAGGGAAACCTCAGCACAGGCTGGCAAAATCCATTTGCATGTGTGCAGGCAAAGACAGAAAGCTCCTCTGCCTTGCCTTTATTCAGCTGTAGATCTCCCTGTTTGTCTCTTCCAGGACATGGTAGGTTTTCTGTCCCAGCTGTAACCCAAGCGAAGGGATACTCCCATCTGCCGCTACCTTTCACTCAGCAGGCAGTCAGTGAAGGCACCTCCCAGAGCCTATCATGGCCACCAGCCCTTGATGGACAGTGTCCAGCGATGGAGACTCAGGGAAGAGAAGGTTGAAGCCAAGTTCCCACCGAGGATTCCTGGGACAGGTTTTCTCCCCAGAGACGATCCTGGAGAAACATGGCCACCCAAATCCAGGGCAGCCACAGACAGTTGGAGGGAGGACAAGGTAGGATGAGAGCCTGACCACGTGCTGCAGTGAGTTATTATCACATGCTGCAGCGAACATGTGGTGGCTTTTTCCCTGCCTACTCCTCGCGGGCCTACGACCTTATTCTGTTAATTTCAGTGGGAAATGTGTTAAGTAGGTGAATGTGTCCTCTGAATTGGTATTTCAGGCAGAAAACATTAATGTATTTATATTTGATAATTGGTGATGCATTTCTTAATTTGATTTTTTTGGGATGATTTCCTATATACTCACACATGCACACACACACACACACACACACACACACACAAAGGGCAAAAAGTTTTTTGGCCGCTGTACTTTGTATATAACATAGCAAGGTAAATAGGGGTTGGTGGGGATTTTTTCTGCAGAACATATGAAAACTGCTAAAAGTTATTAGAAAGACTCCCTTTGAAACTGAAATTTCTTGTGTACTCTGGGAAAAAGATTACACAGGCAGTGCTGGCTACTCCCAGATCACATCAGTAATTCTTGGCATCACCCTTTATTTACAGAGAAAACCACATCTCAGTTATCATTCTCCTTCAGTCTTTACATCCTTTCTTGTGCTTCCAGAGAGGAACTGCTGTATTTTTGTGATGAGGTTGTCTGTCCATTTTTAACCCTGTTGATACAGCTTGGTGATGTTGTCAGACTTGGATGCAGATGTCTAGGAAGCCAAGGAAGGGGAGTGTGCTGAGAATTGATTTGAGCCATTCTTTTTGCTGCTGACATAAATATGCTCAGCTCTCACAAACCTGTTTGTCCCTGAAGATTCCTACCACCTATGAAACAGTATCTCACAGGCTTGCAGAGGTTCACATCAGTGCCATCATATTTCAGTAAGGAGCAAGGCAAAAATTCTGAGTTTAAATATTCAGGCTTTGGAAGTGTTTGGTTTTAGTTCTCACAAATCCCTTGTTATTCTTTCCTTTAACATTTGATTAAAACAAGTTCCTACCATTTTTCCTCCTTTTGCTCAGCTCCTATTATTTCCCTTCCGCCTCCAGTATAAAAAATTCTGTATATTGGACAGAAATTATCCAGGCAGCCATTGTTCCTAAGTTTTGGGAAATCTGAACAGGACACTTCAGTTTTATTCCATGTCTCACCACACTGATTTAAAAAAGAATTTAAAACTTTAGTTTGGATTTTAGCTTGATTGGTTTTTTTATAGCAATGACAAAGGAGCAGAGATAAGGCTAGAACAAATATTTCCAATGAAAATACAGAATTAGAAAGACCAGCACAGAACTTAGATTATGAAAAAACAAGCTAAATGGGAAGACATCGGTTCACCTGAAAATATAGTCTTAAAGCTCCTCATTTGTATCTGTTGTACTGACATTTGCTTTCTGTTTTCCATTTTTAGCTATTAAATTAAGATGAACTCTAAACAATAGAATTAGCAGTTGTGCCACATGAACCGTATCATCTGCTACAATTCTGGACCTGCTCACCTATCTCAGACGCTCATCCCAGAACATTCCGATATCCCAGACCTTTGAAAAGAAGTATTCCAGCAGGGAAATGTGCTATGCAACTAACCTGAGCAGTTCCATCTCACCCTTCCAGTTGTCCTTTTCCTTGGGTGCACCCCTAACTTTCTGAGAGTCTCACCAGGTAAGTTCATCATTACTTTTGGAGGAACAATTTCAGCCTAAAATCTATTTAGTTTAGTCTCATTCAATCATTTGGAATAACCAGTACAAACATGCTTAGCAAAGGACCTATTTTCTTCAGTTTGTTTTCTTTTTTTTTTTTTTTTTAGTCTCAAAGAAGCTTTTTTTTTCCTTTGGATACTTTGAATCACTGCCCATTATGTCGTCTCGGTTACTAGGTAGTGGTAAGCACTTTAAATTTCCTTAGGAGCTGCTAGTATAGCTGATTTCGTCACTTCTTCAGAGTATCTCTGAATTCTCCACCTGTCCTTGCTCTCCACTCTTTCTCTAGCTCCAGTTCATGATGTTGCAGAAGCACAGCAATGGTGTGGAAGCTGTGCAGCAGATGGGAGAACCCAAATCACTTGTGCCACACGGGGCAAGACTAATTAAACAAAACAACCACATCCTTCCTTCCCACTGATGAACCAAAACTGTCATGTGTGTCAGAGATGTATTATACACCTCGATAAGAGCACATGAGCACACTGGAGAAGTGTCCATCTGCATCACCAGCAGGCTTGAGGTAGTTCTTATCCTAAGGACCATAGGGTCCATCTCCATCAGAACTTATGTTCTCCTAAACCTCCTTTGGGTTATAAGCACATGTAGATACACATACACACACATACACTTTCCAGTTCAGATCTCCACTAACTGAAGAGCAGTAGAGATACGAGTATTCTGAGATTCCCCTGGTGCAGGAAGCAGTGAGGATGTTAGCACAGTGCTGGTCAGGAGAAGGACCAGTGCCTCTGCCATCATAGAATCATAGAATTGGCTAGGTTGGAAGGGACCTTTAAGATCTAGTCCAACCATCACCCTAACTCTGATAAAAAAACATCACTAAACCATGTCACTAAGCACTATGTCAGCCCGTCTTTTGAATACTTCCAGTGGCCTCAACCACTTCCCTGGGCAGCCCATTCCAATGCTTAATAACTCTTTCAGTGTAAAAATTTTTCCTAACATCCAATTTGAACCTCCCCTGGCACAATTTGAGGCCATTTCCTCTTGTCCTATCGCCTGTGACTTGGGAGAAGAGATCAGCCCTCACCTCTCTACACCCTCCTTTCAGGTAGTTGTAGAGAGCGATAAGGTCTCCCTTCAGCCTCCCTTTCTCTAGGCTGGAGGGTCCTGCTGACCCCAAGGCAAGTCAAATCTGTCTGGAGGTTGCTCCCTTCCCTTTGGCAATGGCAGAGGGGTTTTTTCGAATACTGCTCCACTTCCAGTGTTTTTGCATTTCCCCAACCTCTTACTGAACTCTGGGATGAAAGTCGTGAACTGAAGCTCACAGAGCTCCATTTCTGGCTTTCCCACAAAGACTTCGTTCTACAGGAAATAACTCTTTTCTACAAAAAGAATAACCATATGAGCTACTCAGGCTTAACAATGCTCATATATCAAAAGGGACAGTGTGAAGAGGGCGCGAGTGACTTATTTTCTCAATGGGTTTGCTCATCCTGAATAAAAGCTGGCATCCTCTTAATAGACTGAATTCTCTTTTCTAGAGAACAGTCCAGCTAAACTGACAGGCTTCTGAGTACAGCTTCCTAAATAAATAACCTTGTCTCCTTCTTGTGGAAATATTACAATTATTATAAATACTGCAGATGGGAAAACAACTTGAAGGAAGGGAAACTGGCAGGCACCAGGAAGGGGGAGGAACCAGCGTGTGCACTTTGATTCACAGGAAGGGTCCTTTTGTAAAAAAATTAAGTAGAGCAAGTATTTGTGTACACTTCTGCCTCTGAAATAACTGCTTCCAGAAAATATTTTGTTATCAAAGATGATCTATGGCCAAAAATTTACTTTATCTAGATCTTATGCATAATGTCAAATACAAATCAGTTCAAACAGCAATATTCTACAGTACATATTTGAGCCAAGAGAAATCCTGTTTTTTCAGTCTGAGACAGCTCAGAGGTGGATTATAACCCTTAGTTTGTCCATTAAGATTAAGAGCTTTCCTGGATACCATTCTGGATTAGCTTGCAATTTCTTCTCTGCATTTCCAGGCCAAAGATCTCTCCAGCCCAGCTTGTAAAATAAACAATGCTAGTTCTTTTAGATATAGTCTGGTCTGAGTGATTTAGAAAGCCACTAGTGCACCAACCACCAGCCCTACAGCAGACAGTGTGCTGGTGCTCCAGGAGATACCTGCAGGGAGGTCTGTATGTGTCTACAAGCTGCTGTTCTCCTGCCCACTTACTGAACAGGTCTTTAAAAGCAGCAGAAAAACCCATACAATCAAACAATAAAACCAATTTTGTTTAATTCTCTCATTAGATTGGTCTATTTTTGTCTCCTGCCCTTAGCTCTGAGACTTTTTTGCTCTGATAAACCAGTAAGAAAAAATAATCCCTTTTACCTCTGGCTTTTTTTTTTTTTTTCCCGTCTGTCTTTTGTGCAATTCTTTCAAGATTTGGGCACTTGGAAGCTGCGAGTCGCAGCTCAGGGGAAAGCTGATCCACCTACTCAGACTGGGACATGGGCTGGCCCCTGGGATCCCAGGGCAAAAGAACCCTTATCCGCCCCAAGTCTCTGTGCCACCACTTGCCAACAGCATGCCCTGAGCTCTCGAATCATCTCCAGAAATCCTACGGCATATTCCCCAGGGAGGCATGACCAAATGCCCCTCAGCTCTACGAGTGCTCAAGGTGCCAGTGGGCTAAAACATTGATCTCGTTAAGCATATCTGAACCCAAGCCCAGCAAAATTAACAGTTCTTCTCTTCATCTTTGTGTATTCAGTTTTCCCTCTTTTTCTGCTGTGTTTTCACTTTCTTGATTGCTATTTTGCTACAATAATGCAAAATACATACCAGAAGTGGAGTGGCTGATCAAAGGGGGCCTACAGGAAAGATGGGGACAATTTTTTTAACAGGGCCTGATGCAATAGGACAAGGGATAATGGCTTCAAACTAAAAAATGGTAGATTCAAACTAGATAGAAAGAAGAAATTTTTCACAATGAAGGCGATAAAACATGTAGCCCAGAGAGGCAGTAGGTGCCCCATCTCTGGAAATGTTCAAGGACATGTTGGATGGGACTCTGAGCAATCTGATTTAGTTGAAGATGCCTCTGCTCACTGCAGGGGGTTGGGCTAAATGACCTTTAAAGGTTTCTTCCAATGCAAACTATTCTATGATTCTATGATTCATTAATCTGTCTTTATAGCATTTCTCCTGAATCCTCTTTGGTGAAGCAGTTTGCTGTGCTTGTAAATAACCTGGAGACTTTCAAATAGAAGACTTCTGTGTTAATAAAATGTGGACAAAATAGTAGTGACTCATCCATTTAAAAGTCAACTGGATACCTGATGTCCCAGTTTGAGGTAAAACCAAACCATTTTTGTGTTCTGCAGTTTTACAGTTTACTTAGGCCTCCTCTGACTCTCTGAAATTAACAGCATATTGTAGAGAAAACTGCTTGTTCTCAGGATGATAAGGCCAATGTTTGGGCTACAATGGCAAGGAATGGAATGCAGAGAGGCCCGTGCTTAGACTTATTGTGATAACAACCAAGGTCAGCTGATTTTCGTTATTTGCCCCTTAGAAGGTCAGAAACGGAAAATTTGTAAAGGAGTCCCACCTATGGGGAGGAACAGACAGAACAGGTGACCCGAACCTGACCAACTGGAGTATTCCATCCCATCTGCCCCATGCTTAGTATAAAAGCTGAGGGATCAAGGGCCAGCTCTTCCTCCTTCTTCCCTGGCTCCTCTTCTCCGGCTCTCCTGCTCTCCTGTTCCTCTGGCTTCTACCAAGATGGCCGACGTCTGAAGAGGACCCTGTTTGACTGCCTTTGATCCTGATCTGTGTGTGCCTGACTCCAGAGGTGGAACTCAGTTCTCATCCGTTGCTGAGTCCAGTCTGGGACTCCCCCAGCACCTGCTGGTGACAGGACTGATATCCTGGGAGCTTGATACGGTTTTGTATATATTGTATCTATTTCATTATTTTCTTCTTTTTTGTTTTAATATTAATTCTTCATTAAAGTAGTTTAGTTCATTCTAAACTGCTCTCTCTCTCTCTCTCTCTCTCTCTTTATCTCATCCTCTCTCCTCTTTTTGGGGGGGGGGAAGGGCCATCTGTTGGTCCGGTTGCAGTGATTTTGGCTGAAACCATGACACCTGAATAGACAGAAAAACATATTAGTCCTGGAGATCCAAGAAGAGAGGTAAGATGTTATAAATGCTGTAAATTCTGGAGTCACTGTCCTACTCACCCTTCACCTGCACTCCTAGTATTCACTTACTGACTCCACTTCTACTCTCCAGTTCCTGATCTGTTGCTTCTTTCTTGTTTGTCTTTTATCATTACAGCTGCCCTTGCACATGTGTTGTACTCATCTACCATGTGGGGGATGCTGGGAGGAGCTGCTTTAGTGGAAAACCCAAAGTGTTGCTGTATTGTTTCTTCTTGAGGAGGCGGAGGAGGAGGTGGTGGAGCAAGGCAGCCACCCTCTGTCCACCTGGGATCCTCTCCCCTGCTGACCAGTTTCCCCATTTCCATCTCTCTCTACTTGTTTAAGTATCGTAGTTAAAGGCTTTCAGGCTCCTTTTATATCAATTGTCACAGCAGAGTGTGTAGCAGCTGTTTTACTCGTCTGGTCCTCCTGTTGCCCTCTCTCCCTTGAACTTCCACCCAGCTGAGTGATGGATTGCTGAACCGTAGACCATTTTCAATGTTTTTGTTACAAAATGACTTTGACACTACTAATTCATTCTATGGACATGGCCATCTCACCTTTCTTTGCCATCACATACAGTGAGATAAATAAACCCCCTTCCAGGTACTCAAAGTTTCTGAAGCATTTTTAGCTTGTTATTTCTGACTGGTGGGAACTCACTACTCGTCCTTTGAGGAAGGGTGAGATATTAAAAGTATGGCAGATAGGAAGTAAAATGGAGAAGTCTGAGACATAGCCCTTGACCAAAGATCAATGAAAACAACAGAATTTTGTTAGAAATATTTCACCTATAGGTTTTGCCCTCATATCATGCAATTCTATAAAGTTATGCAAGAACATAAATCTCTCCTTATTGATCCAAAACAACAGTCCATCTGGCCAGAAATTCTGTCCCTGAAATTAGCTCCGAGTAGTGCTTCTGAGAAAAGTGTAAATATGCCCCACTAGGATGTAACTTTCCCCTGCTGTAACCTCAGGGCAGTAGGATGTCTTTTTTCCTTAAAGACTATAGCCCTCTCCACTCTTACTCACTTGTTGTGGCTGTTCTGGCTGTCCTTGCAACCCGTGTTACACTCCTGGACCCCATACTTGCAATTCTTTCCCTTTTAGGAAAAGACACTTTCCATATCCTACGACTATTTGCAAGTTGTCTGCCACTTCAGAAAATGGCTTGACTCATGAACACTTGTATGAGAGGAAAAAGCCTTCGGAAATAATTTTTTTCACAGGCCTAGTACTGAGCAGTAGTAGTAAGATCATCAGCTCATTTCACATAATCCTTGGAATACTTATGAGAAGCAGGTAATGGTTTTCTTCAGTACATTAAACAGGTGACTAAAAGATTTGCACACCATTAACAGAGTAATAGACAATAACTTTCAGTGGAAGAACGTCTAATTTATATCTTTCCTGTTTTGCAAACCAAAACTTTAGAAAATGCTTTTCAAACTTCAATTCTCTCTTTTAAGTTCTCATTTCTGTAATCTCTTCCTATCTCTGTGAGATAAATATTGGTCTGAAAAGCAGTGTTCAAGTAGCTAAATTGACAGAGAAGCAAAATTAAAAATTTGCTTCTTTCTTTAACTCTTATACACTCTGTGATGGGGCTATCCATCAAGAGTGAGCTATCTCAGGATTGATCACAAGTCTGGCACAATGTAATTACTGAACCACAAGCATTGTATTATATAGCATGAAATGAAATAGCAACTTTGCCTTCCAGATTATGAACCAGTTGACTAATGATGGAGTGTTGCAATTAGAAAATATGGAAGTAACAAGGCAAGGTATTCCACGGTCTGCTAATGTGTAGAATAAAACTACTGATAGTGTGAAGTAGGGAAATTAAAAACAGTAAAACTGTAACAGAAAATAACAATGGCATTCTTAATAAACTGTAAAAGGAGAGGATGGAACTGTCCTCTAAAGTAGGTCGAGTTTAAAAGGATTATGTGCAGTGCATGCAAAGGGCTTCTTCTGGTCTCGTGTCAGTGTTTTTTTCTAATACATTTTCAGATGGCTGAGAACTGTTGCATTCATTGGCATGGTAACTGTGACCTGGAGTCAGGAGATTTTGCTTTAAAGACCAGGAAGGAAAAATGATGAGCTGGGGGAGAGAGCTGCCACAGTCACATTGCCCAGCGCTCTCTCCCCAGCTCCCATTTCAAGCTGTGTGAGTGACAAATAGTTAAATCACAGCATGGCTGCAAGATTGCCTGGTGACATCAAGCCAAAAACACTGGTGGAATAACTAATGGTTTGAAAAAATAATTGTTTTGGTATAAATTAGTCAAAAAAGGAAGGAGAGGAAAGTATGAAATACCATAAGTTGCCCCAAGTCAATACATACAGAGACCATACAACTTCCCTGGACACCTAGACTAGTCCTCATGTCCTGACCAGCCTTTTTCCTCATGGCTGGTCCAGGCAGTCATGGCTGCAATTGAGGATTATTTTTTCATGTGTCATTGGCAGCAGGCACAAATAGCAGATTATTTCCTACAGGTTTCCACATATTTGAAGGCTGTTATGTCTCCCCTCAGTCCCTCTTTTCTTGACTAGGTAGCCCCATCTTTTTCACCCATTCCTTGTGGGTGCTTTAATGCTTTAATATCTGTCAGTCTTCTTGCTCAAGTTGGGTGGGAAAAGAGAGAGCTTTATCTTTAATTCTCCACAGATGGAAAAAGGGAGAATATGTCACCACCAGGTCTCTCTGAAAAGTCTATGGGTGTCAGCGATCAAGGACTGTTACCTTCTCATGCTCCATTTTAATAGAGAGCCAAGCCAGTGTCATGTGAATGGAGAGGTATCAAAATTGAATAGAGAGAAAATCAGCATCACAGGGATATGTAGACATCGAAGTGACAAGCACCCCAGAAATTTACAACATAGATGAAAGCAGAGAAGTGCAAGACAAGGTGAAGCACAGACTAGGAAGAGGCAGGTTGACAGCCTGGAGACCATGCAAGGAGGCAAGGTGACAGCCTGGAGGACATTGAAGCAGGGAAAACCAGTCTTTCCCTGACCTCTAGGCAATGAAATAAGGGGCCAAATTGTCTGGCCAAGCACTTCCACTCCTGAATGGGACACTTGGAGCTTGAGCTGGGTCACATCTTGAAGTGCTCTGAGCATGGGAGGAATGGGGTGCATGCTTGGGGTTACTAATTCTTGTAAGAAGACATGGGGCTCGTATCATAAGTCAACAAGGGAGGAATGACAGAGATGAGAACCTGCAGAGGAGCTTAAGCAATCTTCTGTATTAAGTCTTAGTTTTGACATTCATCAGATTGCAAGGTTATTACATTCAACTCTAAAAAAAAAAGAGAAAGGGAAAGGGGGGAAGAAAAAGGGGAAGGGGAAGAAAAAGGGGAAGGGGAAGGGGAAGGGGAAGGGGAAGGGGAAGGGAAGGGAAGGGAAGGGAAGGGAAGGGAAGGGAAGGGAAGGGAAGGGAAGGGAAGGGAAGGGAAGG
>JAOTQQ010000001.1:190225801-190254023 GCA_026546715.1 Gallinago undulata | reverse complement strand
ATAAAAATAAAAATAAAAATAAAAATAAAAATAAAAATAAAAATAAAAATAAAAAGAAAAAGAAAAAGAAAAAGAAACAGAAAAATAAGAAAGAGGAGTAAACACCAAGGCATTTGGTGGCCTTCTCTGGCACTCTCTGCATTAAATTCACTAATTGATTTCAGCAACAATAGTGCAAAATCAGTCTTTCCTCCTCCCTCTTCTCCCACCTATCACTTATGTCAAGGGTTCTGATTGACATGGAGTAGGATTTTTGAGGGTATTTTTGTGTTCATAAAATATCAGCCCTGGATCTGACTCTGTCTCCTTGGAGCACTCTGTGCTTTCTGAGGGGTGCTTCTGGGGGCGTGGGATCTGGAGAGGCAGGTGATGTTGCTGATGCTCTTTTGTGGCAACTGCCTCATAAATTCTATGAAAAGGCAAAGAAATGTGAGTTATCAGCCTCTCATTCCTACTTGCAAGGGGGAATTTATCTGATAGACTTAGAAACCTCTTTTTTGGGGGGAGAGAAACAGAATATGACCATTATTCAGATACATTTTGAAAGGGCACCTGACAGACTATTGCTGCTTTCAAGATGATGCAGACGCCCAACATCCAGTACTGGATTATCCAAATACCTGGCACTGCAGCAGTGTTTCAGGCGACTTTACCACCAGGCAGCTGGCAAATAGCCTGATGTAACCAAGAGCCCTGTGTTCTACTTGGGAAAGTTCACAGGAACCCAAGACTTAATTTTCTCCCCTATTTTGGGCTTGTCATGCTATGCCACAGAGCTACCAGTGACCGAGAAGCTTTTTCAACACCTGAGACAGCTCAAGGAGAGTGATACCGGCTTTCCTCTTTTTTGTGCCCAGTCTCGCTGTTATCCTGGAGACAGCAACAGAAGCAACATGCAGGACACCATCACCCAGTCCCGTAGCTCTGAACCCTACAGGTGGGTGCTGGAGAACTGCTTCACTCACTCGCAGGTTTGTCTGACCAGTAGGACTGCTGTGTGAGACCCCCTGGACTGCTATCAGCAAGGTCAGGTGGGTTCAACCAACTCTGCAGCAAAATACGCAGCCTCCCCACCATGTCTCTAATCCAGGGCCCAGCACAGCCCGGCTGCCTAACCTTCCCCAGCTCATGCTGATGGGAAAATCACAAAGTTGTGAGGAAAAAGCTCAGAAAGCTTCTAGAGAAGAGTCAAGTAAGATAAGGTAAAACTACAGATGGAGGTGGGATTGTTCAGATAGTTGTCAGCAGCACTTCAAGAATTTAAGGGGAAAAAAACCCACAACATACTAACATGTAAAGATTAAGAAATACCAAAGCAAAAAAAAAGAAAAATACTCTCAGAGATGGCAACTTAGCACCAGCAAAGAGCTATGCCGGGGAGCCCTGGAGAATGACAAACCCTTCCTCTCCTGGCCGATGCCTGTCTGGCTAGTAAAGACACCTTGAGGTGGCGAGGATACTAATGAGAGTTCATTAATTCCTAACCATCTCTTGTTTGTCTTAATAAAAAAAATCTTATACCTTGTGTATACATTACTTGCAGCGTCTCTTTACACACAGTGAAAGTTGCTCAAAATGACCCAGAAACAACCCATGATCCCTTACTCAAGGAAAAGAAGTTGCTTTTGAATGCGACCGTGCTTTCTCAGATGTGTCCTGCTGGGAGCATGGCTGCTGTTCGTCCTGGGCTGTTCTTGGGGATCACATTTACGACCTTGTCCTGTGAGCTTATCTGGCTGTTTTTAGGGCGCTGTTAAGCATTAGCCAGTCTGTCTTCAAACCACACTGTGAAAACCCCTGGATGCACAGGGGGTAATGAAGGGATTCCCCTTCATTAATGTCTTAGCCAGGCACAAATTGGTGAAACCCATCACTACTAACAGATGGCGAGAAACTGTCTGAAGTAGCCTTTATTTTACCTTCATTATTTGGCCTTCTGACCCTAAAGTTACTGACTAAAAACCCCTTAATGGAGTAGTGGACTTGATGGCATTTATGAAGGCCCCAGTGAACGTTCCTGCTGCAGCACAGAAAGCTACATGGCACACAGGAGAGCGCCAACCTGCTGCCTCACAGCTGCTGTGAGGTTGCCGGCTGCACCTAAGGCTGTGCTTTAACCCTTGCCTTCCCCATTCCTACGTCCTCATGGGGTCCTGTGGACAGGTGAGGTCTGAAATGAGCGCATCAGACACAGCCTCCATAAAGCAGTTTGCAGTGACCACTGGGGATATTTCCAGTGCTGTTTTATCTATCACCAGCTTCACCTGCCTTCCCTTACTAAATGTTCAAACTTCATCCCTCTTCCTTTTTTTATTCCAAATACTTTCATCTTCCTCTGTACGTGTGTGGTTTCCCCCTTGTTTTAAAACTCTTCCCAGTATGGAAAGGCCACTCATTACTTACAATCACAGGCCCTTCTTTTGAGCAGGAGTCCAAAAGCTCTCCCTCTCCAATTGACCAGGAACCAACCTCATGCATATGTCCCAACTTCAGTGACATTTACATGGTCAAATCTTGTCCTCAGGCTTTGCTGTTGGGATCCCAGGTTGGTAAATCAAGCAATTTAATTAGTATTTAAAGATATGACATTTAAATACAAATTACCATGAAATGACTGCTATTTTGGTATGAAAAAAGCAAGCCATAAAATTGATGTATTAAACTCTGTAATTTTCTCTAAATTTTACGTTGAAACTCTATTTTCAATGATTTACGATGATACTTAATTTCACCATTCAGTATTTTCCAAAAGGTTTTTGTATAACCAAAGGATGCATCATTTCCCTAGGAGGCTGAATAGTTGTTAAAAGAAATAATTGCTTACGTACTGCTCTATTCACATTTGGAGAAGCGTTCAAATTTCTGGAACAATTCTGAAATGGTTCATATTTATCTATTTATTTTTCCTCAGAACCTTTAATGCTCTTGGGGACATCATTCCTAGGATGTCCAGTGCAAAACACATCTCACTACCCTAGTGATTAAATCATTCATCTGGAGTAAAAGATGAAGACAGAGGTGCTGGCCTCAAGCAGCAGCGTTAACTACCTGTCAAGAGCCAGAGTCAACTGCTGCTCCTTCCTGGCTGAGCATTTCTTACAGACAAGACCATAGGAAGGTTCTGTCCTGGCTCAGTCCTTCTGGTCACTACCTCTTGCACGACTGGCTGTGCTGTCCCTTGCTCTTACCCACCCTGTTTGGCAGTCAGAATAGTTATCCAGAAAGCTGGTCACCTCAGGATACAGTGATCAAGAAACCAAAGTTATCCTGCCAGCTGGGTAAATGCTGCATGCACGAGGCAAACCTGACAAGCTTCCTAAATTCTGCCTCTCTCATAGTTTAAAGGGAAAGGATAAATAACTTCTCCAAATCACAGAAAGCTATTTTTATTATAAATTTGTTTGATACGTATCAGGGAGCTTAAAGTTTGTCACTTATTTCAGGGCATTAGGTTTACCTGGCGAGATTTTGGTCACAGGGGGGCTGCAGAGGTGGCTTCTGTGAGAAGCTGCTAGAAGCTTCCCTCGTGTCCAGTAGACAGGAGGGAGGAGGAGGTGCTCCAGGTGCCAGTGCAGATTCCCCTGCAGCCCATGGTGAAGATCATAGTGAGGCAGGTTGTCCCCCTATAGCCCAGGGATGTCCATGGTAGACCAGATATCCACCTGCAATCTGTGGAAGACCCCATGTCAATGTAGATGCATGTACAGGTGACCCCATGGAAAGACCATGCTGGAGCAGGCTCCTGCAAGAGCTGTGGACCCATGAAGCAAGGATCCCACACTGAAGCAGGTTTGCTAGCAGGACTTGTGACCCTGTGAGGAACCCATACTGGAGCAGTCTGTTCCTGAAGGACTGTGCCCTGTGCAAAGGGCCTGCGCTGGAGCAGTCTGTAAAGAACTGCAGCTCATGGGAAGGACTCACAGCAGAGAAGTTCGTGGAGAACTGTATCCCATTGGGAGGGACCTCCATGCTGTAGCAGAGGAAGAATGTGAGGAGTCCTCCCCCTGAAGAGGAAGGAGCAGCAGAGACAACTTGTGATGAACTGACCGCAACCCCCATTCCCTGTCTCCCTCTGGGGTGGAGTGGCAGAAGAACAGTATCCAGCTTTCTCTTCACCTATAGCTCTGTTTCTCTGTGAAGAAACAGCCTCAAGAGCAATTTTGGACTGTAGTAATCAAATCTGTTTCCATTGTAGAAGCACACTTATTTCAGTAATAAAAAAAACCTAACACTTTCCTTACAGAATAAAAGTAATCCTGTAGTGATATAAATATATTTACTTGCGCGAGGATACACATAAGTCACTCAACACAGATTCAGATCTAGTATTTTCATCATCCGAAGTTTCAAATGGAGTCAGCAAAATATAGTTACTTGCAGAAAGAAGAAAAATGTAAAGTCTGGCTCAGTTGGGATGTAAACATGTATGAAACAATAGAAAGCTCCCTTGATGTGTTTTCAGTTTTCTTTTTATTATTTAAATGAATACATTGCTTATGAAAAATACTGATGGCCTTCAGCACTGACCATTTCTGTTTGTCTAATTAAAACATGCTGTTGGGTGTCAGCCATAGAAGCCTCTTCTGGCTACCTCACAGACACGACCTCAGTGCTGGCCAGGGAGAACTACAATCAAGAGCACTCGTGTTCAGGCTCAGTGCTCCTCAGCCTGTGCTGAGCCTCTGTGGCTCCACTCTCCAGCTACCCACCACCACCTACTGTCTTTCTAGGAACAAACCACGTCAAAGAATTTACTTCAGGGGGTCATCACAGACTTATAGACAGCATGCCTGATCAATCAGTGCATCCCTATGCTATGCTAAGACAGATGCTATATTCCATACAGCATTACTCATGACCTGACCAACAGTCCAGCTTACAGCAGGTATAGTTGATGTGTAACTTTATCTGGTGTGAATACTTCATACAAAAGGAACAATACTATTTTCTGCTCTCCCATTCAAGCCATGGAACAACAGTAAAAACAACTGCAGTACTTTCACTTTTAAATAATTCCTGAACTCTTTCCAATTGTAGGGGTGGAAAAAAACACAAAAAGGGGGAATTAAGTTTAATGAATCAATCACATCATGATTCTATGCTACTGTGTTCTGTCTAACTTATACTTACTTACTGTGTGGGCTATCATCAGCACCAGGCCCTCACAACATATGGTGATTTATTCTGATCCTTCGTTACTGTTAGTACAGTGAAGAAAGTACAAGGTTCAGTCTTAATTCTTCTCAATCTACCTATGAGAGGAGGACAATAAACTAATACAACATGATACTGAAGACAAGAGAACATAACACTTAGTTCTGATACACTGAAAAGCAATTTCACACATAAGCTCATTTATGTAGGCACACTGACATACTGAGCACCATTCTATTGTCCTTTTTTTTTTTTTCCTTTTTCAGTTTAACATCAGCATTCAACTCTGAACAGAAGAACGTTAAGTCTCCAGGACAGTTTCAGTATTAAGAAAAGAACTACCTCTATTTTACAAACATCAAAACACTAACATTGATACTTCAGTCAAAAAGTTCACTGCAAGTGACCCTCTCTCTGAATTCGAAGGCGCTCCTTCTCCACTTGCAAGCGTTCTTTCTCAATCTGAAGTTTCTCTGACTCAAACTTTAGGAACTGCAGCCTCTCTAACTGCAAACGTTCTTTTTCAAGTTTTAACTTTTCAGTTTCTAGATCCAGAGGTTGCACAATGGGTTTTTCTGTCTGGGTGAGGTCATTTTCCAGTGCAGGCTTTTCAGCATGCAGGGTCTCTAGCCTGAGCTTCTCCCATTCAATCTGAAGTCGCTCCTTCTCAATCTGAAGTCTCTCACGCTCCAAGTCAACATGCCGCAACCGTTCTTTTTCGATTTGCAGGCGCTCCTTCTCCACTTGCAACCTTTCGGCTTCAATGTCTAGTCGCTGCTTCTCCAGCTCCACCTTCTGCTTCTCCAGATTTATAAGCAAGTGGGAATCTTCATAGGCTAGCCTAGCTTGAACAGAGCTCAGATTTCCAAACTCTTCAATGTGGGGGAAGTCCGGTAGGTCATTTTCCTTTCTTGAATCTGGCAGAACTGATGATAAAATTTCTTCTTCTTCCTCAATAGGAAACTGCAGAGAGGAATGCGACAGACAAGAATTACATTGCAGTCTTTATGCCAGAATAAATTTGTTACACGCAATTTGACTGAAAAGAACATACTGGGTTTTTTCATCTTGAAATCTTCTCGGAACTGTTTAACTCACATACTGTGAAATAACCATGTTACATAAAAAGACTGTTTTCTACCATTACACAGGTAGAGAAACACACTTTATCTGCAAGTTAATATCTGATAATGACAAATGGAAAAATCAGCTTGTCAGTGGACATGCAAGAACACACAAAATACTGCACAATAGGTATTACAGAGCATTCAGAACCACTGACAGAAAATAAAACGGGATCAAAAAAAGCATATGCTGTTCTTACTTTTCATATAGCTGGGTGACATTTACATAAGCCACTAGGAATTTCTTGTGACTAATTATTTATCAGAGCAGCTGGACCCACAGGCTACATACTGTGTGAGGTAACCCAGCCTTCACTAACTTGAGGATGTATTGTCTAAAAAAAAAAAAACACACTTAACACTGACATTTTTCACATGCTCCTAACCCTTCATGCTATATTAAATGGGTTAATAAACAGGACTTTGATTAACCAATTTTGTATTATCACATTTGCTGTGATGCAGACGACTAGCTTGTTAGGACCATTGTCTTACACTAAATATGCTGTAAAAGAAAGGCAAACTGAGGAAGACATGGATTCAGAAAATCTTAAGGCAATGAAAGCCACTGCCAGCCTTCTAGCACTAGAGCAGAGAGACGCTGTTCTTCAGCAGTTGTCAGACAGACTCATATCATTTAACAGCTTGTACTGATTTTTTTCCCAGGAAAATCAGGAGTTGTTTCCTCCCCTCCAAGAAAAACCCCAAACTGAAACTGTTTGAGTACCCCTTTTTAAAATGACAACTATACATTTGTACAGGCACAATAAAACTATCCAAACAGTCGACTTCACTCCAGCTGGCTCCACAGCTACTTGTCAAATTTACAAAAGAATCGTGACACAGAGGAATGGCTGACTTATTCAGGTAATATTTTCATCTCCTGTGGGTTCATTTTAAGAAATGCAAAAAGTACTTTATTTCTGTACCTACAGGTAACAGATGCATTCATTTGTTAGAGGTGCCTTTCTCTTCTCCACTCATGCATCCAGTCACCCTAAGTATTAAAATAACCAGTTTCCTTCATCCTACTGACTGGACTAACCCTTCGCTATGGCACATACAAATGGAAAATATACGTGCAAATACATATTCAAACTTGAGGGATATCAATTCAGTCATCAGCATCCAAAGCCTTTCACACAATTGCAAGTTGCTAGATTTGAATACCATCTCTCTGAAACATATTTGTTTCTACAGTTTCTTTAATTCACACATTCACAAAAAAACAGAAACAGATGCTATAAAGAAACACAGCCTCATGCTGAAATAAGATGAAGGCCATATTGCATATAACTAATGTATGTCAGTCACTCACTTCAAAATTCTGTGGATCCTCCTCTTCTACTTTGATTTCTGTTAAAGATCCACCAGCTTCTCTGAAGTCAGTGATATTCTGCCATTCAAAACTAGATTCAATTGCAAATCCCATTTTCTCATCCATGTCTTCATTGAGAGAGTCATCTAAATTGGATGAAGGAAGGTGAAAGCCAGCACCCACTACTTTGATGTTTGCATTCAGACGTTTTCTCTTCATGAGTGCTCGCCAGTCAAGGTATCGCCTTTTCACTTCTGTCCCTGTTCTTTGCTCTCCTTCACCTACAGCATTTACACACTCTGCTATTTCCTCCCAAGCTTTCCTTTTCATCTCATTAATTGTTGTATTAAGTTGCTTTGAAAAGAGTACTTCTCTCCTTTTTCTGATTTCCTTAAGGAGAGTTTGAGTTTCCTGAACGCTAAAATTGCTTTTCCTTTTTCTTTTTAATTGTTTCATTTTTTCCAGCTTTAACCTAGTAATTTCACCACAGGAAACTACAGACATTATCTGAAATGAATCAGTTATTTAGTAACATTTAAAAGCCAATGAAAGCAGAGTTCTTGTGAAGTGAATTTTCTCTTCACTTTGTAGTATTTTCCTATTTGTCAGGCTTCCTAAGAGAAAAAGAGCAAACAACATAAATCTCCAAGATATACATTGTATATTTTCATTTAATGAACTTGACTCCTAAGTCATCATTTAAGGAATGCATATTTTGAACTGATCATTCATTCAATAGAAGAAAACCCATTTTGTTAAACTCTGAATATAAAGTAGCTATAGGTACCTTCTCTAATCTCACTGAATTAGAAATCCGTTAACATATCCATGTCACAGACTGTTAAGGTTGAGTTGATATTTCCATTACAAAAATACAGCTATTTTCCTTCAAGCCTTACAAGTTTTGCCAGTCAGGATTTGCTTAAGGCGGAAATTTGACAGACACATTTAAGTTTGAATGCTAAATTATTTCCAAAAGAAATTAAAATTGTTGTATCATTACCTCAAAAACATGAAATGCTTAGGGGATGGAAATTTCTGAGACATATTTTAATGAGACACCATATCCAGCCCTGCCCCTCACCCAAAAATAGATTAATTTGCAAAGTTGACATTTTAGAGGCTCTTCTTACTTATCTTAATCACAAAAAAATAGAACCGGATAAGTTCTGCTGAGACTCAGAAAATAACTATGAGTTCAAACAAACATCACGCATTAGAGATGTTTCAGCAAGAAACAGATTTAGGAATAAGCCACTATGTGCCCATGGTAAAGCCATTCTATCCTTCTCACACCGCAAAACACCTCATGTCAGATGTGGTGGCAGGCTAGAAGCATGTCCAGTCCTCTGCCCTCAGCAACAGCTGGTCCTGTGCCTGATGCTGAAAAGAAAGCTACACCCCAGAACACACCTGAGAGATTGTGCACAACTCTGTACAAAGAATGGAAAGTTTGAGTGGGAGGAAGAGGGGACTACTAATGCAGTGATGAATGTATCATAAACCATATTAGCAAAAAAAAACACCCAACCAACCCTATAAAAGAGACATTTGAGAATAAAAAATACTTCTTGGTCACGGACTGCTTGGCAATGGTTGAATTTAGGATATATTTTGAACTTTTTGTACCATGTTACCTACCACCCTACTACTTTGGGTAAGTTTAAAAGGCTTTAAACCAAGTAGGCCAATGAGTCACCACACTACTTAGAGTTTCAAGCTGTTACGTTTGTTCACCATTAAACTAGTACAGAATTTTCATCCATCTGAAGCAAATGGCTTGCAGATTATATACAAGACTGTTACTGGTTAATGGACTTAAGAATTAAGTAACTTTACCTCAGCTAGAAAGGATTTTTAAATTAAAATCCAATTAAATCCTGTCACTCTCCTAAACTTGTTTTAAGCATATATGTTACACAAAAACTTCCACTGTATCTGCTAGAATGATGTCAATTTTTCCTGAGACCTATTATTCGGTATTTAAGCTTCTCCCTTAACCCTCATCATTATGACTTTACCATGAAAAGATACTTGGGCTTTCAAGGAAGCAGCATCATATTTACTTGTCTTTCAGTAAAGCAATTTATTTGGTACTTGCTGTACTTTCCAATCACAAATCACAGCATTAGTGTTCTTCTATTATTATGGCAACTGAAGTTGTTGGCCTAAGTATCAAATTTTTAGTTCATCTTGTGTAAGTTTTTTTTTTTTTTTCAACTTTCAAAAAGCCACTGAATGGGTAAATTCTTCAGAAAAGTCACCTGCACATAGAATGACTTAAGAGCACTTTTATAAGCTTTATTGTTAATAAGGCAATTATTCTGGACTGGCAAACATACAGATTGGACCAAGTACTCATGTCTCCATGCTGGCTTTAGAAACACTCACATTTGCACTTACCTGTTCTGTGGGTGGGGAGCGTGTGTGAAAGATTCAGAGGTATCCATTTTGAGTTGATCTTCTAGGTAAAAAGAATTACATGGAGTTCTTACTTACAACATAAGTTGCACAAGAAATACTATACAATCATAAGGCCACACTTATTTTTACTGAAAACTGTAAAATTTCAAATTTAAGCATCTACTTAAGTGAACATTCAAGTACTTTGCTAACTATGAAAATATGGGTCAGACTTTCCAAAGCTAGCTAGATATGTCAAACCCTTGAAAGTACTAGTAGATTGTTAGTTGTCTCTTAAGGTATCTAAATATCAGACTTTTACTGAATAACAGACATTGTTATTTCAACATATACACTGGCTAAGTCCTTTAATTAGCCCCAGCTGGGATAAACAAGGTTCTAGTCACTCCTCTATAACAGGGAACCACAGGATTTTAGAGACTCATGGTATCTCCATTTACCCTGGCCCTCCCTAAACTTTTCAGTGCTAGCAGAGCAGGGTAAAGTGGGTACAATCCCCCCAAAAAACCCAATCCCACAAACAAGAATTTTTCAAATCAAATTTTCAGTGTTATTTTCTAACTATAATTCTACATGACTGCAGAAAACACAGACAGCCAAGCCTCCACCTTAGCTCCAGAGAAGGCTGAGTTAAAGCACAGAAATGTCAGGTTACACTGTGGGTCTGTCTCCCTGCTCCTTGCGCAGGTGCTGGGCATCACCCGCCTGATCTCCACAGCCACTCTTTATGAAATGCCTAATCTTGGCTTTGGATACTCAGCCATAAGCCAAGCATATAACCTTTAAAACTTCTGGCATCCAATCCTTTGTTATGTAAAGTTCTCCTTTATTTTTTTTTTCTACAACATGTCGATACAAGGCCCTGAATTTCCCAGTAAAACAGCAGCAAAGCCTACCTATTTTAAGACACATTACTATTAACTTTCAACTGACAAGGACATCTTACATGTCTAACTCTTTTCTCTTTGACAGCATATTGCCTCCTTAAAGACAATTCCTTTCTTATTAATCTAAATTGGTTAGAGCAATTAATTAACACCAATTAACAGTATACAGACTCCTGGAGTTAAATCAACTCCACCATGGGACCATTTACCTTTCTGATATATTCATTAAAAAGCATTGTTACCTAACTAAAGCTGAGGTTTGGGATATACCGGGTTTCCTGACATTGTTGATAGTCTCCAGGATATTACTCGCTAATGCAGAAAACTGAACTGTTACATGCTCAAAGTATATATGGGACAGGAATGGTAATAAGCTAGGATTTGCACACATTCTATCTAGTAAGAAACACCAACCCATCACCATTTTGAAAAGCATAATTTGCAAAAACACAACGTACAGCATGCTTAAGGTCTGCTTTGATATGAAGTCTAAAACACTGAATGTATGCACTTCGAAAAAACCAACACAGTAGACAGATGTTACAGTTTTTCCAAAATCAGAACTGTAACTGCTCTACATTATCTTGGTTTTAGTAGAGGATTCCATAGCAAATATTTGCTGAGTGCACCAATTGGGAAGATGGGCAGTTCACTCCAGAAAAAGCATGTGGAGATAAGAGGTGAGAAAAACCCTTTTGGTCAGATCAAGCCATCTACACCACTATGAAGGTAAGATAAGAAGACATCTGCAAGAAAAAAACAAATTCTCCTCAACTATGTGACCAAAAGTACTTCTGGTACATGACCAAAGACATCAGTTACCTGACAGGGAACAGCTACAGCCTGGTCAGTCAAGTGACCAAGAAATTCCTGGGAAATAAGAAAGGATGCAAAGCGCCCACAACAGCCCATTTGCCACGTGCAAACAGCCACGCAGTCATCACAGAGTAAGGTTCTGCTGGAAATGCAAAATGCATATTCTTACAGTTTGGGCAGAAATGCAAAGTGCTGGCAAAGAAACAATTCCAATCATATGATAATTGAAAGATTTCAAGGTGACAACATACAGCTATGAATTTGATGCAGGCATGTCAGGCCAATGGCCAAGAAGGTCCTTATCACTGGGCTAACGAAACATAAACTATTTCTCAGGACTGAAACAAAGCAAGTATTGCAAAACTAAACTGAGCACTCCATAAACAAACAGAACACACATACACTGAATAACTCTGACATACTTAATGACACAGGTCTGTGTCTTTGTGTCTCCTTTGCTCACAGCTTATTGTGTAAGCACGTGCTGAACCAACAAACAAACAAAAAAAGTCCATGCATACATGGGGATTGAAGGATTGGTGTTCGCATCAAGTTTTAATTATTCTTCAGAAAAATAATGACTTAAGTATGATGCCTTGGTGGTTTGCCCTTTTCTCTTTTTTTTAATCTTTCAAAGCTTATGATCGAAGAAAAAAAAATCCCAACACCTTTACAACAGGAGGAGCTGCTATTTACATTGTTTTAAATAAAATTTGAGCGCCTGAGGATCTTTACATGATACTAAAGCCTAGGGCTTTCTGGAAAACTTCACATGCGATTCTTAATGGGTGGCTACACCAGCATGGAACAACTTATGCCCTTGTGCCAAGGGAGGCTTTAGCACAGGAGGGGCTCGTGCTGCCTCACACAGGTCACCAAACGGGACAGTCCTCCCCGCAAGGCTTGAGCGCCTGAAAAAGGCAAGCGCTAAAAGCAACCACCACCACCTAAAAAGCTAGTTTATGGAACCAGAGAAGAGGTACCGGGGATGGAAAGCAGCTGTAGATTCGGGCTGTTCCCCTTCCCCGGGACGGGAGAAAGCCTCGCCCCTACAGCAGGGAGCCGGGAGCCCTGGAGGGGGAAAGGCGAGCGCAGCCCCCAGGCTGGGGGCGGCCTCATCCCTCTCCCACAGAAGCCCCACGCAGCCACGCGGGAGGGGGGCGAGGAAAGGCAACAAAGGCTGGTGTGGGCACAGCAGGCTTCCCCGGCCGGCACGCCCCCGAACCCCGCCGTAGCTGCTCCGCCAGGCCGGCCCCCAGGAGCAGGTGGGCCCACGGCCTCCACCCGCGCCGCAGGCCAGGGCCTCCCCCCCCGGCAAGCGACCCGCGGGGCCCCGCGCCTCTCCCGGGAGGAAGAGGGCCTCCCCGCGGCGACACCAGGGATGCCGATGGCAGCAGAGCCCCACCGCTCTTCCCCCACGAAAAGGCCGCCTGCACTCCGCACCGGAGAACGGCTGCTCCGGCCCCGCCGCCGGCCGGGCCCACTCCCCACCCGGCTCAGGTCCCCGGGGATCCGCGCCAACTCCTCACCTGCGCCCGACTCTCCCCTCCAGGTCGCCGGCCCTTTAACGGCCACCGCCCTGCTATTAGGCGAGCTGCGTGCCTGTCAGTCCTTCCTGCGTGCTTATTGGCGGTTCTTGTCCGCCGCTTCCCCCTCCGCCCCGCCCCTTGCCGCCCAGACGCGCCAGGCGGGACGGACCGACACACACACCCCCCTTACGCCAGGGCCGCTGCAGCTCCTGGCCCAGCGGGACCTCCACCGTGCACAAGCCCCGGGCAGCACTGGCTGTAGTGGCTGCTTGTCTTTCCAGTGCCTGCCGGTGATTGGCTAATGGCTGTCAAGGCCCGCCTCTCTCCTCAGTGAGCTTCCGGTGGTGGGGATGGCGGCGGCTCACGGAGGAGCCAGACAGGGCGGTCCCAGCGCCGCTGTCCCTCCTGCTTTGTCTGAGGGGGCGGTGCGAGGGGGCGGTGCGGGGGGGCGGGCCCTTCTCCGCGGCGGTCTCGAAGCAAGGGAGGTGCGTTGTCTGCCGGCGCTGCCGACCCGGTCTGAGGGAGCGGGTTCAGCCCAGGGGCCTCTCCGCGGCCGCGTAGGGGGCAACCAGAGAACAGCAGTTGGAGCCATTGTGACCAGTGGGCTTATGGTGGCAGGGCTCACGCGCAGCAGTTTGTGCTTTGTCTTAAACTCTGCGGCTTGAGTGTATTGTGGGTTTTGAGATAAATGGTAATATTTGTAGAAGTACCCTAATAAAAATTTTCTGGGAAGCGCCACGTGTGTAAACCACCGCGTGTAACGCTTCTGTGGGTCTTTCTGGTTGTGGGCGCTTCCTTGTTGCCTCCTCAGCCACACATGAAGGGTCTGGCACTTGCTCTTTGTATTACAAGCCGTTGCCTTGGTAACGTAACCTCTGTGCAGCCACTACTTGCAGATAGATAATTCAAAATACTCTTTTCCTGCAGTTTGCTACCTCTGCTCTGCCCAACCTGATGTATGAACGTGTTATTTTGCATATTTATTAACAATTACTTGCTCAGTCCTTTCAAATCCAAGTTACGGGTGTATTCAGTATTTGGACTTAAGCACTGTCGCTGGTTGGAGAAGTTATTTGATTAATGTAGGCTCTAATGATTATAATTGTGTGATGAAATGACAAATCTCTTTTAAAATGCTATTTTCCAGTTTCAGTCAACACTTCTGTCAGTGAATTTCCTGAAAATATTTATAGAAACTAAATGTGGAAAGGCTATGAATTTTATCAGCTTATTTACAGATAATGATAGTTTCGCTGCCATACTTACCCATTTTGTACTGAATATCATGAAACTTTAAAAAGGAAAATAGTAAGGAGTAAGGTAGCAAGACCATGCGGCGTTGCTGGCAATATGTTATACAGGGGTATTTCTCATTAAGATGTATGTATAAACTAGGCTTCAACTTAGATTATTACTGATATTTTGACAGCACTCAGAAATAGGGTGTGAGTGTGCCCTAAAGGTCTTGCAAGCTAGTTCAAACTAGATTCAGGAGCAAGTACGTGGAAAAATGATAGAGAGGGAAAGTCATTAACAGGCTGAACCTCTGCCAGTCTGCAAAAATAATTACTGCTAATTATATCTCATTGAGTATCTTTCCTTTATTGTGAAGCACTAGAATGCTAAACATGACTAGTGTCCATTAAAATAATGTAACATATGATATGATGGAAACATATGATTTCCTGGGGTGCACATAATTCTAAATAGCTCTACTTTTTCCCCCTATTGCTATTCCATTATTACAGAGATGATTGATCACTGGTGAAAACTCTTAGTATGTACCGGCTTTCTCCAGCAAAAATCCTTGGACTTTCTTCATTTATGTGAACTGTCTTGAATTTATGTGTAATTTATATGTATTTTATTCATTAAATCCAGACTCTGCTTCCTTGTTTTTGATGACAATGAGAAAAGCCCCACCATACGGCCAACTTAGGTAAAAACTGTGCAAGTCCATGGTGAATTCCCTGGATCTGTAGAACATACAAAGGCAATTTTGTTCTGATTATGCACAGGGTCGCACAACTACAGCTTTCAAATTTGGTCTGAGTATCCCTTCATTGTTCAATATAAGTTTTTAATGTTGTGAACACTGTTGGAACGTTTTGTATGTCTCCAAATGGCTTTTGCTAGCAGTGGGCAAAGGCCTGAGATCGTTGGAACGTTAATTTCTATTGTTGTAACTCTATACAGAGGTTTGAAGAACACAGAATATTAAGTCCCAGAAGAATACAAGGCAGCCCAGGGCTCCTTCACTAGGAGCCCCTTCACCTCATTAGAAAGACTGCAGGTTTGCTGTATTTTGCAACTCACTGGAAAAAAAAAAAAAATCAGACCCAAGGAGGATTCAGTTGCTTGGTGCTTTTATTTCACAAAAGAATGAACATCTCGGCAAACATGTAGTATGATACTTTCCACATACCAGCAGAGCCCAGGCAGCAGCAAAATGTTACTGATCTCTATTGGATGTTAGAAGAGAAAAAAAGTAAGTTAAGTGTAATGTTCAGTTACAAATACTGTCAAATACATCCCTGTATTCAGTCTGTTTTAATTAAAATAGATCTTATGCTGTCTCCTGTTGGTCACCTACAAACAAAACCGTCTAAAATTAGACTCCACATTATCAACTGCACATTCTATAGCCTATACCTTATCTACTACCTACTACTAATCAGAGGAGGTATGCAGCTTTTCTCATGGAGTAATATCAGAAATAAATCTGACCCAGTAAATCTATTTCATTTTGTGAATATAATGAATTTTTAACAGCAGTAAACTGGCTTACTACAAATGTATTTAGAATATAGAAAATAAATTCATTAGTACATAAATAATAGAGTAATCATCAGGTCTGTGCAAACATAATTAATATAAACACCTGAATAATTGATATTTATTATAACAACTAAACCAGTATGATAACATTACCAAAGTGCCATAATGTTTTGATAGCATTCTTTAAAAATTAAGATTATCCAATATAATCATCACTGGATATTAAAATCCCACATACAATATATATTATCTTCATGGATATTATACTGGTCATGCTTATAGTGTGTTCTGTGACATAGACTACTATTAGAAATGTTTTGGTTACATCATTTAAGTGCAAACAGTAGAGTATAACTTTACATGCAATTTGTGTTTTAAAACATCTTACTATATTTCAGTGAGAACATACATAATCATTAATCTAGTCATTGACTATTTTTAGAGGAAGGTACCTTTTCATAAACTACTGTGAGCTTTGAAAAGACAGAAAACTTGCTTTGGACTAATTTTGTGATTTTTTTTTAAATTGCATAACAGCTGCATGAAGTAGACTGAAAAATCTGTTTGATCCAGACCTACAGCAGTTACTCATGCAAGTAATCCTTATTCTTCTGAGTAGTGGAGTTGACTTCACTGAGATTTCTTACATCATTAATGAATAATTACAGGATTCAGAACTTAGACCCCTAATTCTATCATAAAGCCTTGGTTTTCACCATGACTTTCTAACACTTCTTCTGCAGTCAGTTCTGCTATCAGATTTAACTCTCTGTATGCAGAATTGTGGCAAATGACTTTTTTTCCTCTGTGAGAGTCCCAGCACAGGCTTAACTGCATAACTGAAGAAAATTTGTACTGTTTCACAGTAACTTTTCTGTAAGCAATGGTATGAAGCAACTGACACTACTACATTATTTCCTGATCACTGAGTAATAGAGTTCAACTCGATTTGAAATCCATGAATGATTTGTCAAACTGGGAACTGACGTTAGTTCCTGTGCAAATGTAGCATAGAATATTAAAGAAGCGTGTCTATTTTACAAATTAAGGTTTGTTCAGTTTTCACTAGACATACTGAGTAATTTACCATATACGTCATTGCTCTGGCTGATGTTATATGCCAGAGGCTTATACATATAGCAAGTGGCTGGATGGAAGACTGCCAAAAAAATTTTGCTGTAAGGAAAAACTTGGAGGCAAGAACATCACCTGAATTACTGACCCACCGTTTATGTGACCCAGCAATTTGATCATGACAGTGGCAATTAAAAAACCTCGCAATTCTCTAGTCTCTTCCAATTTGCATAGCTATTTATACCCATGTACTATGGGCATAATATGTCACTTTTCTCATTGCATAAATTGCATACTTGTACTACTTGGGTGTAAAAAAACCACAAAAACTCAAACAGAGGAGAATTGGGCATTGTATTTCTGTTGAAGTGACAAGTTGACAATATTTAATGAAGTCTCTGTACTACCACGACTAGCCTTACTACTGCTACTGTTCTTCTATATATCTATCAATTTTTCTCCTACTGTTTCAGTAAGCAGGAATAGAATTCACCATCTCTCCTAAACTATTCAGTACATTTGCTTTGCACTTGCACAAAGTAGTGTTGTTCCAGTATAAAAATGCTTGCATTTCAAAATGGTGATGGTAAAGATTACCTGGCTAAGTGTAGTTCTAATATGATTTGGAGACTCACTATGGAAAGAGCAAAATGAATGTGGAAGTTGCCTGAAATACTATAACAAGCTATTTACTTCTACAGAACTCACACACATCTTAATACAAATAAGTTATTGAGTGGGAGAGTTCCAGTTTATTATGTTGTCCAAATGTGCATAATTTTCATTTACATCCTTATGAAAATATTTATGATGAATGTTATCTAAATTTATAAAGATATAAAATGACAAATTATAGTCAATTACAGAACTGGAGCTTTCCATTGTTTACCGTTTAAAACAGAAGTATGTTGTCTGGCAATATTAAGCTTTAAGCATTAATATTGAGCTTGACTTTTGCAAAAAGTACATGCAGTAGTGATGTGATAATAAATTTACCACAGTCATCGCAAGCCATATGAAAGATGTTTTAGGCATCTTGCTAAATTTTGTTCATTTTTAAACTGCTTGGAAAAGATGTGCTTAGACAATTAAAACCATTCTGTCTGGCATAAGACAACCTTACTGCTTAAACTATACTTATGTGGAACATAAGGACTTCCAATATCTTATTCAAATAGCTGGAAAGAAGGAAAATTCTCAGGCTGTGGAAGATTAGTAATAAATTTATGAAACCTAGTTAATTTCAGTGTCCTTATGTCAGACACTGTATGCATGAGATCAAATTGACTTCATAATGTATGCCTAGACTAGTATTAATACTAAAAATCATTACAATTTTAACATTATAATAGATGACTACTGAAAGTTTATCAAGCAATATATTGTGTAGTGTTTACCATGTAATATTTTAACACTTAAAATTACCATGAATCATAGAATCATATGAGGTTGGAAGGGACCTCTGGACATCATCTAGTCCAACTCCCCCACTGGAGCGCTTCTACCTAGAGCACATTGCACAGGAACTTGTCCAGGTGGGTTTTGAATGTCTCCAGAGAAGGAGACTCCACCACCTCTCTGGGCAGCCTGTTCAATGCTCTACCACTCTCACAGTAAAGAAGTTCTTCCTCATGTTTAGGTGGAACTTCTTACATTCAAGTTTGTGCCCATTTCCTCTTCTCCTGTCACTGGGTACCACTGAGAAAAGACCAGCCCCATCCTCCTGACACCCTCCCTTTAAGTATTTGTATGCATGTATGCTTGTATGAAATAGAAGATGAAAGTGTTTTAATTTATTTAAATCACTACAGAGGTTAAAAAAGTAATTCTTTCACTTCAGAAATACTATTTACTCTGACTTTAAACGTGGGGATTTATATTTGTAATTTTGTATTTGACATATGACAAGATATAAATTTTTCCCAGTTAACTGAAGCAACGACTAAAATTTATTTTACAGCTTGCTGCTGTAGGCAGCCTAGTGGCTGCTTAGTAGATAATGCTGGAGACTTCAGAGATGGAAGACTTATTTTAGAAAACATCCTGAAGTGCTTTTTCTTTAGTTAACAGCATGACTGAGCAAAGGTACCACATGAATCATCCACCCTGTAGAAATCTTCACCACCCTGCACTATGTGATCACAATTTATCTTGCCACAGTTAATGGGATGAAAACAGAAAGTACAGCTACTACTAAGGCACAAGGATGGAGAAAAACTGGTGAACCTGAAGAGCTGAAATAAGATGATAGGAATTATCAGTCTCTTCAAGTTAGATACCTGGTTTTGATGCTGTGAAGGTCACTTTGGCTCTTGCCCTCGCTAAGGTCATTCTAAGATAAAGCTGACAATTCCTCTTATAGGTTTATGAATATTAAAAAACCCTAAATAAAACAACACTAATGTGGATTTCTTTTAAACTTCAGTTACATAGGGAAAACAGTATCACAGTTTTCTCACTCAGCAATTTGTCTTCTGGGACGACTGCAAATGTTACAGAAATAATGGCACATATTACAATTAATTCCTCATGACAATGCTTTTTTTAAAATATAATATCATTTTGCAAAGCATTCAGATAATTACAGAGAAGACTTGCATATAAAATTAAGTAATACTTTCTTTATAATGATGAGCCTGAAATGACAATTTAATGTACTCTTCCAAAAGCAATTCTATAGCATACAATTTAAACTGAAGATTTAAACAAAACAGAACATATTTTTTGGTCTGTAAATTAACACCTAAATATCTGTTCTAAAACTTGTGCATTCAAATTGATTTTTATCTCAGGAGTTTCAAAATTCTCCAGAGCAAATTGTCAGAACAGATGACCAGGGGTCCCTATATTTATTGAACTGAATGACCTGACAGTAAAACTCAGTTAAGGCTCTTGGCATTGGTGAAACTTCTTCCCACTCAGACCTGCTACTGTGGTAGACTTGAACTTCATCTGTGATTTCTTCTGGAGCATAATCACCACCTAATATATAAATTTTGTCTTCTGTCCCAACTGCCCCTGCATTAAAGCCAGCACATTCAAAAGACCCTTCCCCTTTCCAAACACAGGTTTCTGGGCAAAAACTGTAGACCTTGTAGGTGGAGAGATCACATATGTACAATGTACAGTTCACTGGAACAGCTTTGATTAGTGTTGCATGGAAAAACTGCCCAAATTCTGCTACAAGCTCAGACCACTGATCAGTCATAGCATTGTACTTAAAGAAACAGTCAAGAGATGGATTAAAGGCATCAGTAATCTCTACTTCTGAGCCAAGGACATAAATTATATTCTGACATGCACTTGCTTCTGGATAGTAGATACCTCTTGGTAACTGGCTTACAGATTTCCAGTCTTTGGAAAGAGGATTATAGGATTCTACATCCAAAAGACTTCGGGTTTCTTGAGCTCCTCTGGTCTTTCCCCCTATTACAAACAGCTGGTTTAATGTTACAACAGACGTGTGCATTGTCCTTGGTTTTTTCATAGCTGACACTATGGAGAATTCATTGCTGACTGGACAGTAGCACCAGGTTTGGTCAGTAGCATCATGAAATGGCTCAGCAATATGAAGCCTGACAGTTCTATAACAATTCCCTTTGCATCCTCCAGTTATAAATATTTTTTCTCCATAGCTAGATAAACTTGACCCTGGAAGATCAATCATGTGCGTATGTGGCAGTTCTTTCCATTTATCTGTTTTGATGTTGTAGCAGAAGGTATGTCTGTTTTCTCCATCTTCATCAGTTTTATGAACAAATATATATTTTTCTGTTGTTGAAGGACGTGCATCTGGAAACAATCCACTAAAGTTTTGCACACTTTTAACTGCATCATTGATTATTATTGAGCAATTAGCACTTTCAAGTAAGTGTTCTTCAGAATGTAGAAAGTCCTGCAAAGTCTTTTCAGGTAACTGGTGTAGTCTCACTTTTTTAATCAAATTAGGCAGATATTTCTGTCGCGTTTCTAAGTTATGTTTGGTCCACTGAAGGACAGCTTTCAACACTGATTCTTCCTCAGGGACATTTAGTTCGTCAGCTTCAAGACATTTTTGTAATATCTCAAAATTCATCTCCAAAAAATCACTTGATCTGAGTAGCAAGGAAAAGTGATGCTGTACAAAATCTAATGCATGATCGAATAAGCGGACAGAACCGTAACTTTCTGATAGAGAAAGCAACTGTAAGCAATTCACAAGATCAATACTTTTTATTAGAAAGTCACTGCAAGCTTTGGAAAGGAGTGAAACTTGAAGAAATGACGACAGTTGGAAGAGCATTTCCACATTATCATTTGTTATCTCTGTTTTTCCTGTGTAAGCGTAATCAAGAAAAGCTTTCACTGCCTTGGGTGATAGATTACTAATAGTAACATTGCCATCATCTCGTTCTTTCATATTAACTTCAAACATGGCTCTGTGAATAAAATATAGAAGATACACACACAAATTAAAGATCTAGCAAACAGCAGAGAACGCTGAAGTGAGAGGAAGGAGACAATCAGGGATGTACAATAAGGTGAGCAGGCTGTATAAATCTAAAATGTGGAGGTTCTCATAAGAAAGAAAAATGCATTTGCTTGCTATGGTAAAAGAAAAAAAGAGTGGTGATAAGTACATATTCAAAGAGATGGCTCATAAAAGTGATAGCAGCACCTGTGCTTTGTATGGCTTTTCACAGAGTGTGATGAAGTCTACAGCTCTCAATGTGAGAGAAAATGTGACATCTTTAGGGGCAGCATCAGTTTCAACAGCTTGAGAAAGAAAGGCTGATTTAAAAAATATGTAATTAAAAAGCTCCATGGTTTAGGTCATGCACTGTGGATGAATATAGACAATTAAGTGAAAAAAAGGCTCCCAAATTGCAGACTGAGCAAATGGCAGGATGGATGATGGGTGCGTGCCTTGGTAATAAAAGTGGGTGAGACGTGAAAGAGGAAAAAAAACATGAGGAAACTTAATTACTGCTTTAGACAAACAGATGTATGGGCACAGGCAGATGTCAGAAAAAATGAGGTTTTGACATAGGATTGCATGACACAATGAAACATGCAGAAAGTAGATTGTGACTGAATACAAAGACGATGGTTGAAATCGTGCAACAAGCATTATTGATCAGCAGATTTGTGCAAATTTTATTACAATTTTGACTACTTTATTAGTAAGTATGTAATAACATTTAACTATTTCATACAATCTAACATGGCAAGATAAAACAATTATGTTTTTTCAAGCCGGTAGGTGCTGGCAACAGAACAGTGCTACCAGCATCACTTGCCCTGCCCTCCCAGAGCCTAAGCATCAGGCTGTGATGGCAACAGCTTCTGAATTTAACAAAAAATGGTAGTAGAGAAAAAATTAGATAAATCATCAAATACTAAGTATATAATCTGGATTATTAATATTTAATATTTCATAGTTAGTTCCTATTTTAAAAACCCACAGTATTATGTCATGGTTCAGTTATACAACTAGTATCTGTATAGTGTGTGATTTTTAAAATCCCATACTTTTATGAGAAAAAAAAATATGTATAGCATACTCCTTGGGAAGTGAACATCTGGTAAAGCAGGAACTTGTCTGACCTCCTGAACAAGAACATAAAACTACAACAAGACAGTTATGTCCCAAAGACCTTTTTGCATACTGACGATCCTTAGAATCCTTTCCTCATTAACCTAAAAAGCTATGATACAAATCTCTAAATTACAGAGTAAAATATCAACTGAACACTACTAGAAAGAGAGCAATCTAGGTAAAGGCTTTTATTCTGAAAGCTAACAGGGAGAAAATGTTGCTGAATCTTGGGTTTACGCAATGAAACCAAAACAAAGAGAAATCCAAAGGCCAAGGAAGACAAAAGGTGTTTCATTTTAAAATTTATCTAGTGGACCTAGATACTTTTTATTCCCTGATGGTAATAAATGGGCCTTGCATTCCAGGGCAACTTATGAATTTGATGACTGCTGTTACCAACTGTTACATGCAGGGAGAGGTCTCTCCTGGCAAATTTTATCCAGAAGAGACTGTAGGTAGTGAAAAGGCTACATTTGTTACCATGTGCTTAACTTCAGTTCTAAAAATTCTACTGGAAGCTATTTCATACTAATATTCCTTTCTACCAGAGCATCTCTGTGCTGTCAAGCAGTAAACACTTGAAATGCAAGTAGTTCTGTGTGTCAGAGGAAAAACAATCAGCTGCTACAGTGGAGAAATAGCTTATTTCATCTGCATTTCTTCTTTTCTCAGTAGTGCTATGAACACATCTAGCCAATGTCCTGTGTCATATATGGCAGACTCCCACAGACCATAGGATGCCCCAGGCCTTTTGAAAATAACACCTGTCACGTATATATGGGCAACTGAATCAAGCTCATTAACTCATTCGAGGAGCCCGTTTTTAAATTGTTGGGATGTCTCAGCTTTGTGTTTTACTAAAGGGTGTATTTGGAAACAGACTTTCAGTGTGGAATTGCAAGTGTGAGCCTCACTAATAAAATAGTTAGCAAGGATCTTCATAAAGTAATATGCTGTATGTGAATGATCTGTCTTTCCCTTAAGAATGTATAGCTTTAAGCACCAGAAGGAAGATCACAGATAATTTCATGCTGGAAAGGTGGAAATCTGCACTTCAGAAAAAATATAAGGTATCTGTTGAAATACTTCTAAAGACAAACTCTACTATACTAACCACTCATCTTAGGCAAATGAAATCCAGCTCCATTCCAAAACCATACACTATTTATCCACAATTGCTCCATGCAAAATGTATTTATAAACAACCTGTTATGTTTCACAATATTAATGTCAAAGTACATAGACTGTCCCATACAAAGTCAAATAATACCCCTGCAGACTTTCAAGCATAGGCAATAGATAAGTCTAAAAAGTTACGCAACTTGTGTCAATTCTACCTAACAGCAAAACCATGCACTTAGTTAGACATTGGTATTTCAGAGTATAGACTCCTGTCTGAATCTCAAATTCATAGAAATCTCATGTCACTTTGGAAATACAAACAGATGAATTTGGGGTATGGCTGGGCATCTAACACTGTAGTCTTGGTCTGGTTCACTTTTTTTTTTTGCTATCCTTAATACAATGTTTGAATGCTTTGGTCAAAATTCTGCAGACATGTAAGTTGTGGAAATATGTTTTTTAATTTTTGTAATTATATCCCTTTCCTCCCTCCCAGAGAACTTTCAATCCATTTCCTGAAAACTCATGCCAAAATTAGGTTTACCTGAAAAAATCACTGCATGCTGCCAGTACACAACGATGACAAGGAATTATTTCATCTTTCACAAGAATTTTAAAGTCAAAAAATATATTTTGTTCTCTGAACTTTTGTAGCACTTTTAGAATTTGTTGTCCATGACCTTCGGCCACTAGGGCATTGATTTTATTTTCAGGAACAGAAATTCCATTGCAAATAGGTCTGCTAATGTAATCCCGTTGATTGGCCATGGTTTCTTCAATGTATTCCTGAAACCGAAATGGAAAAATAAGTACTTGATTCTACAGTCTTACTATTAAAAAAAAAAAACCCAAATCAATATACCATGAAACAAAAACACTCCCAGCACTGAATTTGGTTTATAAGTCCTATATGCACAGTTCTAAATTTGTGTTAGAAACAACTTTTACAATTAATTTAATTTGATAATGCTACTTTTACTTTGCAAAATATATACACATAGCATACTTTGAAAAGTAAAATAGCTGACATGTTTCAAAGAACAACTCTATAAATAGTACCCACCTGTAGGAATTATTTCAATAAAGTCCAAAAGAAGTACAACAAAGAGTGTGTTATAATTTTAATGGTCGTTTAAGAGAAAGATTAGTCCTAGGTTTACCCTCAAAAAACAAATTCTTATTATTTGATGTAAAATGAAGATGGAAAAGGACAACTTTGCTACATACTTTTAGACTACAAAAGTCTCATCCGTGTACTACAAACCCCCAAACTCAAAGCAGACCAATGGTCTTTCTTCAGCTTACAGTGTAGAGATACAGGCTACTAAACTGTTTTCTAAGTGGATTTCACTGAGGCACTCCAGACTAAAATAACAGAATACAAACAAACACCAGCACCCTCGCCTAATCACAGGATTGCTAGGGCTTACCAAATGGGGTCATTTAGACACAGTTTGGTGACAGTGCAACTTTGAGCATTTAGTCAATTCATACCAATTTCATCTCACACCTCTAGTCTTGCTGTAAAGCTGGATGTTTGCTTATAGGTTGTGCTGCACACTGTGTGCTTCCTTTACAGGGCCGTAAATTAAATGGCTTCAAAATGGATTTTGCGCCAGGGGAGGTTCAGGTTGGATACTAGGAAAATTTTTTACACTGAAAGGGTTATTAAGCATTGGAATGGGCTGCCCAGGGAAGTGGTTGAAGCACCCCATCCCTGGAGGCATTTAACAGACTGGCAGACGTAGTGCTTAGAGACATGGTTTAGTGATGGTTTTTATCGGAGTTAGGCTGATGGTTGGACTAGAGGATCTTAAAGGTCCCTTCCAACCTAGACAATTCTATGATTCTAAGATACTAAATTTAAGACAGCGCAATCTCCATTGCAGAAGCCAAGTTGTTCTGGTGAAAAACTCTATACTGAAGTGCATTGTTTGTACAGTAAATTGGGCTTCACTATTTTTTACATTAAAAATATTTTACTCCATTTTGACAGCATAAAGAAACCTTATACATGAGTATATTTTATTTAAACGTATTTAAAGAGCTATTTCTACTGCTACAGATACATATCTGCTCTTACTGCAACTTTGAGTCAAGTTTGCCTATTTTAAATCTTAAGGAAACATTCTAAGGTTTTTCCATTGCAGGATTCTGATTCCACAATTCCACTTAAAATTAGCAACAGATAATGGCCCACCTGAATTGACAAAGAAGGGGATAAAAAATTCCAAGCCAAACCCGGAAACCAGAAAAATACTGGTTTTCTAATTTCATGAAAAGGTTTATCTGATAAAGTGATACAATCAGAGCAAACTAAGCCATCAGGCAGTCTTCTTTGTGGGAGATAATTCCATAGCAGACTGATCTATACTTTATCTAGTCAGGTAGCTTCAACCACAAATAGAACTCCATGTCTCCTGGAATAGAAGAGATCCATTGATCTTGCTGCCAGCACTGGCACCCTTGGAGCAGGCATCTTCTCCTTCCCATGGCCAGACAATCTCACGTATTCACTCTTTCCATTCTAAGCCTGAGGAACTAGGAAAATACAGAAGAACAAGACCACCATTTATTCTGATAATGTATGGCCTCATAAACCCCAACTTTCATAAATCATAAAGCTTTTTTGTATGTCAGAATTCTCTAGAATATCTTTTTCTTATGAACTTAACGGAAAAGCCTGTTCCTCAAAAGAATGAATCTTCAAAAGCAGAGTTGATTCAGCAAAATTAGTTTCTCACATTTGAATGAAACTTTTATAAAAATAAGTGAATTCCACGGTTTACTTGGCATCATGTAAAGTAATAGTTCTGAAGGAAATGTAAACCTTTTCACAAAATTTTGTAATTAATAATAGACAGTAGATGTGTTCCTTTTACACACAGTTTCTACAGTAAGCTCTGACCTATTATTTGCTCTTTGTAGGTAAAATTACCAATTTGAGTAATATTAATCTTTGTATAATGAACACACAGCCATCTAATGTCATCAAGTTCATCTCTGCTATTTTAGGCAAAGACATCATATAACCACTTTCATAAAAGCAATCTATGTTTCAGAAAGTTTTCTTTTACTGCCACTATTTCTACAGAAAGAGTGTCCCGGTACGTTGGTGCCAAGACTACAAACCTTATTTTAATTACACAATCAATGTATTAATTGTTCTTCTGTCAAAATGGTCATCTCACTGAATTTTCCTTTGCATATTTATTCACTCACAATTATCAAGAATATTGATATCCCCTCTCAGTTTTTATTAGAATGAACAACTGTCAAACTTTCCAAGGTCCATTTATAAGACCGTTTTTGGTCTTTTTATAAGACCTGAATTTTTTGGTCTTTTTATAAGACCTGAATTTTTGGTTTCCTTATTATTTCTTGCAGTTTTCTCTTTATCCACTCCAGTTTGATCTTGTATTTCTTTCACTGATATCAGATTTGTTGTACATAATGGTTAAGATCTCATCAGTGTCTCAGTTCTCCAATTTGCAGGTTACCCAGTGCATCCTAATCTGTAATAGCAGTGTCTACTTACTTTTTATTAAAAGCATATTTCAGCAGTGTACATCTAATGTTTTTGTCCATCATTAAGAAAGATACTTATGAATACTGTGCTATGACTTAGTCTAATTCATGGTCCCTTCCACTCCATTAAAAAAAATCAGTATTAAAAAATTCAATTCTCACCTCCCTTGTAGCCAACTCCTGCTTTATTTGATAATTTTCATACTAATTCATACTAATTTACCACTTTACTGAATCTGTTGATGATGTTAGAGCCCTCCAAAATACCTTAACAATTCAGCTAAAACTTGGTATGTTAAACAAGGCCAACTAGCATTTAGAATTATTTAATGCATTCTTCTACAAAGCCATATGAATTAAATGTTATCTATATAAATATTTTATCAAGTTACTGACAAAATGGTAGAAAACATAGGGGGTGCAGACACACATTACGTAGGTGCAGAGTTCAGAAAAGGTGGGCAATGAACCTTCCTCATATTTCCTCCATTGACTCCCACAGGATTCTAATTACAAAGTCTGTTTTTATGTGGATTACCAAGAACCAAACTCCAATAGATGGTTCCTTAGATTTTGGATCTCCTACTTTTGTTTCTTAACATACAATTGTGTGCCATACAGCTTCTTGCCATGGCAGTCAAAGGCTGTATACTCAAGCCCTCTTCCATCACCTGACCCACTGGGCACTTGTCACAGAATCACAGAATCACAGAATCACTTAGGTTGGAAGGGACCTTCTAGTCCAACCAATAAAAAAAAAAACCAAAACACAAAAAAACCACCACATCCACACCACCCAAAACACCACCCAAAACTAATCCATATCCCTGAGCACCATGTCAACTCGTCTCTTGAATACCTCCAGGGATGGTGCCTCAACCACCTCCCTG
>JAOTQQ010000001.1:190165257-190225701 GCA_026546715.1 Gallinago undulata | reverse complement strand
GCTGAGTACAGGGGGACAATCACCTCCCGGGTCCTACTCACCACACTGTTCTTGATACAGGCCAGGATGCTGTTGGCATTTTTGGCCACCTGGGCACACTGCTGGCTCATGTCACACCACCAGCCTTCCAGCATCTCCCATAACGTGATGCATCAGACACTGAGTACTGGCGTATGTGACTGGGTACTGCCTGAGAGATCAAACATATTCTGTAATGTGACCAAATTCAAGCTACCCTACCATTCTATGCTGGCATAGTGAATGTTTACGTATCTCATACTGACAAATGACTGGTTAGCTACTGTGGAATAGAGTGCATCCTCAGCAAGTTTGCCAATGACACCAAGCTCAGTGGCGTGGTTGACATGCTGGAGGGAAGGGATGCCATCCAGAGGGACCTGGACAGGCTTGAGAGGTGGGCTCGTGCAAACCGCATGAAGTTCAACCAGGCCAAGTGCAGGGTCCTGCACCTGGGACACGGCAATCCCAGGCACAAATACAGGTTGTATGGAGAATGGCTGGAGAGCAGCCCTGAGGAGAAGGACTTGGGGGTGTTGGTGGATGAGAAGCTCAATATGAGCCAGCAATATGCACTGGCACACCAGAAAGCCAACCACATCCTGGGCTGCATCAAGACAAGTGTGGCCAGCAGGTCACAGAAGGTGATTCTGCCCCTCTACTCTGCGCTCGTGAGACCCCACCTGGAGTACTGTGTCCAGCTTTGGAGTCCTCAACACAGGAAGGACATGGACCTGTTGGAACATGTCCAGCAGAGGGCCACAAAGATGATCAGAGGGATGGAGCACCTCTCCTATGAGGACAGGCTGAGAGAGCTGGGGTTGTTCAGCCTGGAGACAAGAAGGCTCAGGGGAGACCTCATAGCATCCTACCAATATCTGAAGGGAGCCTACAGGAGAGCCAGAGAAGGACTCTGTGAGCAAGTGTAATGACAGGACAAGGGATAACGGTTTTAAATTGGAAGAGGTAAGATTCAGATTAGATATTAGGAAGCAATTCCTTACTGTGAGGGTGGTGAGGCACTGGAACAAGTTGCCCAGAGAAGTTGTGGATGCCCCATCCCTGGAAGCGTTCAAGGCCAGGCTGGATGGGCCTTTGAGCAACCTGGTGTAGTGGGAGGTGTCCCTGCCCATGGCAGAGGGGTTGGAACTTGATGATCTTTAAGGTCCCTTCCAACTCTAACCATTCTATGATTCTATTAGCCTGCTTTAAAAAAAAAACAAAACCAAAAACAAACAAACAAAAAAAACCCAAAAGACTTCCAAAAGCAAACTCCCTTAAAGTTAATATATTTGTCTTGGTTTTCTGTTTGAAAGTCACATCAAATAAGTGGCACATTGGCCATTACAGTGAAATTTGATATAGACTTCAATTCAAAGCTATTGAGGTCAACCCCACATTGAGGAGATAAACCTCTCAACACAATCTCTACAGATCTCCAGTTGAGGGTCAAGGCATTCTGCACACCTGATAATGAAGTGGCAAGAAATGGCCAGCCCATATATGGCCACAAAGCAGCTAGCAGGTGAACAGAAGCAGGTTGGGGATGGCAAAGTAATTTTGGTCATTGCAGTGGATGAACTAAGGGACTACATGGGAGCTGTGATGGCAAGAGCATTCTTACAGTCTGTCACAAAGTCCACTAATAAGTATCCAGACCTCCTTAATTCTGCTGTTAACAAGATTCCGCTGTTTTAACACTGTCCTTTTTCCAAGATGGTAAGGAATGGAGCAGCCTACAACATAATGAGTTCGTTGACCCACATGCCCTGTAACCACGCTGATAAATGTGATTAGCCTGTAGTCAAAACATGAGAAATATACACATTTCTATTAGCAGTATCTAATCAATTGGTAAAAAAGCTACAACACAATTTTTAACTGACCTTAATACTTAAATATAAGTATTAATATGATATATAAGTATTAATATAATTTCTAGAAAAATTCTTTTACTTCACCAGTGCTAATTTTCCCTTTCCAAAGATAGTTATAAGACATAACATGGTTATACCCATTTTATTCTAGTTGGTGCCATCAACAATCCTTTGTAGATGTACTTAGAATTCTGTATGTGGAAGAAGTTGAAATGTGTAATTTATTTGTTTATTCTTGTCCTTCGCAAAGTCCAGCTGCCTTTTTGAATTTTTATCAATTTTATACCCTGGCTATCTGTTGAATCCTAGATATTACACTAAGTCTGTAAACACAGCATACTGTTAAACTTACATAGGAATCCAAAACGAACCAAGACAGCCACTTTCAGAGTATCTCAACAGGCATACACTAAAATCATAACTACTGCAATATGCCTCCTAGAGATGGTGTTCATATCCATTCCACCAGATCTGTAATAGCAGAGCAAACAGAACTGCGGAGTAAACTTTGAGCAGAGATGGATTTTAGTTTGTGCAGGGCCTACTGTAGTGCTCACCAGAGCATCAGTCAGAACATCCTAACGCAAAGTACATATATCCAGAAACACCTTTGGTGAAAGTCAAATGGCCTTAGATGCTGCAACTGACAGATAAAATGGTTGCAAAAGTTTAAATATGCTAATGAAGTTGAGAATGGAATAATATGTACAATTAATTCTAAGCAAATAACAGAAGAAAATTTATTAATCAAGGGAGGGTAAGGACCTATATAATAAGAATGGAGCATGAGCACCTAGTTGAGGACACAGAGAAGACTGGAGAAGACTTAAACCAAACTGTTTTGATCACTTTATAATAGTAAGATAAAAATATACATATAAATATATGTGACTTTGTAATAGCATAGGTGATGTTGTATTGTGAAACTATTGAGCATACTTAAGTATCATGTATAGGTAAGTTAGCACTTTGTCAGAAAAAGCATTTAGGACCACATCTGCCTGACAGTAAATATGACCAAGCCTTTGTAATGGGACTGAAGCCTGAGACTGTTCCCAGCACAATGGACACCAATCTTATATGAGGCATGCATTCATTCAGACCATACAAATAACATTCGGTGTGTAGATGTTCTCTCCCCTACCAACACAGCTGGCAAAAATAATCTACACTCAACCTTTATTTGGTGCGTTACTCCTTACAATTAAACAATCTATCTCCTTTATCTCAAAGCACAATAGAGCTGTGCTACAGCACTCTGTACAGCACTCTCTCATCAATAAATAAATAAAAAAGAATATTAGTTCTTAATAGTTCTTAGCAGATACGAGAAATAATTTGTTCTTCAAGAGAATATTACCTTTGTCACTTAGCCTTCTCCCACCTTGGATAGCATGTCTGACCAAATAACAGGATTTTAAAAAAGAAAAATCTTAAATGGTGGTATTTTATAGCATACTTTATGTACTGAGGAAGAAAGAATTAAGACCAATGAAGATATAGAAATAGAGAAGTTTTAGATTTTTTTTCATACACAATGTTACTGTACAGTTAATTTAGCAATTAAGTTCTGAAAAGGTCAAGGTCAGCATATGAAATCTAATATTAAATATAAGTATTATATTATTAACTCTACTATAAACCCATCAAGATGATTTGCTATTTTCAGTCCTTATCTATTCAAAGGAGAAGAAATTAGTAATTTGTTAATAATTTTTAAAGACACCACTCCCCACTGCACACCTAATTTAACAGCATCTAATTTAATATTCAGCAAGATGAATATGAGTGAAACAGGTACCTAAAGGATTTGATGACACTTCTAAATGCTGACTAAGAAGACAAGAGTAGATTGAAATATAACTAAAAGTACAAAGTTCTATACTTTTATATTGCATTATTGTTTTTACTGTCATTGACTGTCTAAGAATGAAAACAGACAATAACAGAATTCCAGGTTCCTGTTTGGAAATTTCAATGCAACTGAGTCTCACAGCTTTTTAATAAATAACTGAACTTCAAAGAAAATCAATATTCAGCAAATCATTTTTAGACAGTCAAAAAAGAGGCATGTGGCATACTGAGACATTTAATCCACAAAAGTGGCATTTATCAATAATACATGCTGAGACAGTATTCTATGAAAGAAAGGTGACACAGAGACTTTAAAGCTTTGGGTTCTTTAGAAGTGATTGCAAAAAAAAACGGCATGGAAAAAAACCCAGCATGGTACCAGTAGAAAGCAGTGAAATCGCACTGATTCCTGGAGGCATTCCAAAAGTGGAAGATTACCTCTCTGCAAGCAGTGATCTTTAATTGCATATCCTCTCACAAACACACGAATCCATTAAGATAAAGAAAATAATCACTTAGACAAACTTAAGATGACTGGACTTTATCCTACAGCTACATTTCTTAAATTCATCAAGCTCCTTTGGAAATTATGTTTTTAGCCAAAAAAAGTTCAAGAACTGTAATTTTCATTTTCATAAAAAAAAAAAGGAATTAAAATGCCATGCTGTTCTTCTAATTGTGGCAAAAATAATAACTGCAAATTCTGGAAGATGAATTTACTGCTTTTACTGGGTTCTGTAGTCTGTCATTTCTGTATGTGAATACGTGTTTTTTTCAAAAAATACGTGCAATAATGAGAATACTTGTAGAATAATTTAGCATAGCTTATTATCGTAGCATGTTTTATTTATAACAATGTGGTTTTATACTGAATTTATATTACATAGTATAGAATGCATCTTGATCCTCAGTTTGCACTTACACATGATGCTTATTTTTTAACAAGATCAGTAAGCCTACTACTGAAAAAAAACCTGCTACATGTTTACATCTAAGTAGAAAGCAGGGACAAGCCAAACCTATTAATTAAACCTGAGGGGTTTTTTGGGACTAGGCAAGATCCATATTCCATTAGTAATATGTATCAGTAACTAAATATAGATATGGCCACAATTTCATCTTCAAAGTGTGCAGAATACAATGCTTGAAATGTAAGCCTCAGCTACAGTTTGATATTGGGGAATAGCATTTTCCTGGGTTTCTTTTTTGACTGTGCTAAATCCTCCTCTGCTGTCAGTTAACTTCATCTCTCTCTTTGGATAAAACATAAGGGAGTATGTATGACATCGCTTGCTTGACTAATTCATGAAGAAAAATGGGAATCATATTTTAAAATAAGTGAATTCCACTACTGATTCCTTGCTGAAACATTTTTCCTCAAATGTTCCGTGTTTAAAATATTTTGCAAAGACCAACCTATACTCAGTTATAACTGAGACTTGTTTTAGGCAGAAAGACAGCAGTTCTTCTGGCCTATTTAGAAAAGGCACTTTTTCACATTGACGGGGAGCTGGCGATGCTAAACAACAAAAAAAAAATATGAAAGATTCTACAAAATACCTGAAATAATGTAATTTTCAATATTTTTTGCATCATTTGTATATGGTCAATCTGGAACAGTTAAAGCATAAATATTTCTGAAGGCAACCAACAGAAAGGAGGGTTGTAATTTTCCAAACAGACGCTAAATTTTTAGCCATGGCCCAACTTCAAAACCAAAGGGTAAACGAAATTATTACCTTTTGATGATTTACAGATGGCCTGTAATTGAGGGCACACATGAATCCCGGTTCTGACAAACATTACAGTTCTTAGCACAAAAAACCACAAGATATAAAAGGCTTTTTGTCTGGACACGTTGTTTAGAAGCCAGAATCAAAGTAGGGCGATGCAGGGCTTTGCATCTCGTGTGTGAACAATCACCTCCTCTTTTCCAGTCAGCACAGACCAGCAGGGCCCGGGGGAGGCTCTGAGGCCACCCCGCTGCTGCAGCTCTCGGCCCGTCAGCTCTGCCGGGGCCGGGACGGCTCGTCAGCAGCGCGGAGGTACCGATGGCAACGATGGGGCCGGAAGCACCGGGGCAGGGGCGGGCATCACCTGCCGTTAACGGCGCCAACGCTCCCAACGGACACTACCCCCAACGGCATCAACGCGACGTTATCTCGCGCGAAGCCGGGGCAGACAGAAGTTACAAGGCAATTACGTTCTTTTTGCCTGGGCCGGGGTTATCAGCCACCTAAAACCTCAAAAACACACGATCGGTGCACGACCGCCCCATTCCCTGCCGGTCCCGGCCCCTGCAGCGGCAACAGCTTCCGCCATGGCCTCCGCCCCCCGCCCCGCCCCGCCCGCCGGCAGGAGGGCAGCCGCCTCAGCACCCAGACTGCGCATGCCCACATCGCCCGCGCGTGCGCCCTGCAGCGCCTCCCTTCATTCTAAGGGAGGACTCATTCTAGCAGGACAGGCGGGATGCTGCAAAAGGGCTTCCTTTTGTGTCACGGCGCGGCCGCCGGGCCTGGCCACCGGATGTGGCGGTCTCCAGCGCCGCCGCTTCTCCGCAGCCGGCCAAGAGCTCGTCCTCCCCCTTAGGTCTCCCTCCGAACAGCGCGCACCCACCTGCCGCCAACACCAGCAGCTCGCCGACCCGTCTGGCCCACCCGCCGCAGCAGCAGCGCCAGCAGATTGGCTGCTTCCGATGTCATTCTCCCGTTTCTTGCACTCGCAGTGGCTCTCCCGGCTGTCAATCAAGGTGAAAGCCCGCCCACTCTCCCGAGCGGGTACCTCTCCGGGCTCGCTGACGACAGCGCGGGTGTCGCTCAAGCCGCAGGCACCGCCTTTCCGTTAAATCGGTACCTGGTGCATTCCCCTGTCACTCACCGGGCGCTTTGATATCGGATTGGTCACCGTGCATCGAGGGTGGGTCCTTCTGAGGCGGAGGGTTGAAGGCACCGCCCCCGGCCGCCTCCCTTGTGGTGGCCATGGGGAGCGTACGCTGGGCCTTCCCCTGCGCCGCCTGGCGCCCCCGCCGCGAGGAGTGGCTGCTGGCGGCGCGGCTGGTGCAGCCCGAGGAGAAGGACCGCATCGGCCAGTTTGTCTTTGCCCGCGATGCCAAGGCCGCCTTGGTACATGATGGCGGGAAGGGGTCGGGAGGGGGAGGCACAGCGAGGGGCGGCTTCCCCTCCCTCAGGGCTGGCGGCGTGAACCCACCGGGCGGGACTCAAAGGGCCTCGTTGGCCGGAGCGTTCCGTCTCGGCCGACCCCGCTGCTGCAAGCGAGTGCGGGTGTCGCCGATAGGGCTCCCAGGGTGAGGGGCTGCCCCGCTGACGAGTGTCCCCACGGGAAAGGGCCGGTCCCTTGGGTAACGCAGCTGCCTCTCTGCAGATTCAGTGCTGCCCACATTTTTCATTCCTCATGGGGAAGATACACCCTGCAAAGGCATTCTGTGGAAGTTAAATGCATTGCGAAGTATTAATTGCCAGCTCTGCTTACACCTTCACATAGGAGGAGTAAGGGATGTTTGCAGTCTGGGATGAGGAGTTACTCTGAAAGACTTTGCAAGTTTTTTGTCGTGATGGCAAGTTGGGAGATAACATACTCGAGGAGACTGTACATGAAGGCAGTAGTGTAATGTGTAACAGAATAAAGCTGTGTTTACTTAGTTCAGGTTTAAATCTCAGATAACAATGTGGTAGTAATATAGACTTCTGCTAATAAGTCTGTAAGAAGTTACTTAAGCTATTTAGCTGTCCAGCATTTCATTTAGTGCCTAAGTAACTGAATGTACTGAAAAGAAAGCGGTTGAGACAGTTTTACTGTTCAGTGTGGTATAAAAATGCAATAAAGTATCCTAAGTAAATAAGATAGAGAAGGAACTGTTTTATGTGATTCTTCTGGGCTGGGACTCCTTTTTATTGGGCCTTGTCTTTATGGTAATAGTGATAATTGTATTATATATTTGGGTCTGGTGATCCAAATAGTTAACACAGGCTTTTATAAAGGAGAAATCTAAAAGATTTGGCTAAAACACTCTTCCTTTCTGTTGGCAATAATACAACCCCATTTTTTTTTAAGGCAGCTGGTTTTCTAGCAACCACAGATATTTTCCACATAGCATAATAGTACTGTATGAATCACTTCCATTTCATTTCATAGGCTGGTCGCCTGCTGATCCGGAAATTAATCGCAGAAAAGTTGTGTGTACCTTGGAATGAAATAAACTTGCAAAGGACATCGAAAGGAAAACCTTTCCTGGCAAATAACATATTCAGTATCTATTCAAATTACAACTTCAATGTCTCTCACCAAGGAGATTATGCAGTTCTTGCAGCTGAGCCTGAGCTTCAAGTTGGCATTGATATTATGAAGACCAATTTACCAGGTAATGCATTATGGTGACCAAAGCATCTTGTTTGTTATTGTTTAGGTGTTGAATATTTTAATGTTTTCTGAAGCAACATCCAGTGTCCTGGATATTTAGTGTGATTGGAAGAGAACGTATTAATGTATTGTGTATTTGCCTTTTTTTTTAATTGTTACATGCACTCCTCATTGTTTATGATTTTCTGTTATGCCGGATATGGATACATTTCCAGTTCAGAAAAGCAGAACACTGGAAAAACAAGGTTGTGAATCTTGCATCTGGTTGTAAATGTGGCATCTGCAGATATTTTAATTATTGGTTTGCTGTCTGTTAGGTAGAAGCTGGGACAACTTTCCAAGTAGGGACAGTAAGATCCATCCCCATGAGAACTTTACAGCCTGTGACTGTGAATGTTACTCCCTTGTCCCATAAGTGTGGACACTGTATGTGTCAGAACCAGGCCCAATACTGTAGCAAACTGTCATCGAAGATGTGCTGTCAGCGTGCAGAAATCCTCAGATAGAAGGAATCATGTGGGAACATTTGAGGTGCCCCTGTTAAAAGACTAAACTTCACAAAATTTAGTTGTTGTTTGTGCTTTAGCAATTTGTGCTAACCTGACTATTTCAATGAACTTCAGGACCCAAATAATAAATTAGAATTGTAGCAGAGTGTATTTTTAAATACAATTTTATGAAGATCATTTAGTTCACAAATGTTCATCGATGCATGACTGGGTTAAAGGAGAAACATACTGGGATTTACAATTTATTGGAATTTTAGTTTTTGAGAAGTCTTCTCAAATGTTTAACCAAGTATGAGAGTAGTAGCTGTGTTCTTAGAAAATTTCTCTTCAATCTTCAATTTGCTGAACATTTTATGACACAAAATAATCTGTGTAGTAAATATCCCTGACTGGATAACTTTCTGATCGCTTTACACCTTTTTAATGATTCTTACAAGTGTCCATTTTTGGGTTGGCATATTTAGCTTAGAGGGACAGACGCTTTCCTGCAATCCAAAGTGAAGTTGTTCTTCTCTGTTACTCCCTTGCATCTGCTGTAGACCCTCACTCTAAAGATGGTGGTCAGCGTGTGGTGCTTTCACTGTAGTAGAAAGGCTCTGTAACCACGCCAGAGCAGATGTCTGCACTATACCCTGCAGAGAAAACCACACCAGCACAGTTCTGTATTTTGTGGGAGGAACTGTGGCCCATGTATAAGGCTTCACTGGAACAGATATACCCCTGAAGGGACTGCAGTAATGCCGGGCCCAAATACCAGATTAACCTCGAGGCTGGTGCTTTTCTCATGGCTATCCCAGGAAAAACAAAACAAAGTGATGACCCAACTGTGTCCCTTCCCAATGTCTTGCACACCCCCAGCCTATTTGCTGGAGAGGTAGAGTGACAAAGGAGGTCTTGACGCTGTGCAAACACTGCAGCTGTAGATAAAATATTGGTGTGGTATCAACACTGGTTTAGGTGTACGTCTAAAAAATAGTGCTGTACAGGCTGCTGTGAAAAAAATTAGCACCCAGACCCAGCACTGTCGGAAACACTTTGGTTGACCCTGCCACAAGCCTTACCACAAGACTCGTTACTCATTTTTAAAAGCTTTCCTGTTACAGCAGGTAAATAATGAAAATCAAAACATTCAAACATTCTTCTTAGAATTTTAAGTTTTTCCTTAGAAATGAAAAATTGAAAGATATTTATACATACCATATATGGAGGTAGGGGTGTCCTCTGCTGGCATTTTATGCAGCTGAAAATGTAGCTGACATTGTAAAGACACATTGGTGATGTCCAGATGACAAATCTTATGAAATATGTTAAAATCTCCTTCTGAAAATAGGAAATAATTGTGAAGAGTAGAGGCTTGACTTTACACTTAAGTTTAGAAACCTATATTTGTATTACTTATTCGTTTGGGAATATAATGCATTCAAATTTGTAAGGGAATATATTCTTAGTTCTTTTCCAGTTAATAGAAAAAATATCTTTTAACTTCAATATTAGCTGTCTTTATTAAAAAAAAAAACAACCAACCAACCAACTCATCTGTATTGTTTCCTTTCTCATGTATTTTTAACTTACTTATTCACTATTCCTGCCTCATTTCCCTCGTGTTAAATCACCAAAGTACTGAATAATTCAGTGTCCCTTGATCTATTGCTCATTCTGCAGACAGTCAGAGCAAATCAAGGTTCTTTTACCTTGTGTCTGAATGTATTCTTCAGTCACTGCTGTCATAAGAGGCATGGAATCAAAGTTAGGCTGTCAGTATATATTGTCACTCACTCTTAGTTATGTCAACTTTACAGACTAAATTTAGGAAAAATATTTCTTGAGTTCACTTTATCAATGATGCTTTAGTTGCTAATCTGCTTCTCCCACGTAGCTTTGTGATTACTTGTCCTAGGGTTTCCAAATAACAACATGAAGCTGAAGTTTGAAGTAGAATTTGGTATCAAGGAAAGGGTTTAATCTCAGCAGAAATATAGAAAAAGTGGTGAAACCAAACTCGGTTTTTAGTTAAGTACAAACAGGGTTTGGATACAGAAGAAGTTACGAACTGAATGCTTTAACAAGAGGCTCCTGCCAGTGTGTCCTAGGATTGTTGATGGCAGCAGTCATGACCTCTTACCATAGCGCAAATGTTGTCACATCCACCCCCCTCCAGGGAACTGCACTCAGCAGCTGTGTGGATTTAAATTGGGAATATAAACTGGTGAGACTAAGTAACACTGTGAGATCCAATACAAACAGGCTTCAGTAGTTTTACCCATAGGGAGAAAAATAGTGTATATTCTGGTAAGGATTCCAAAGACAAGATGAAATTAATTTGGTGCTTTTGTAATCAAGTGATACTGAAAAACTGTGTATCCAGGTGAAAACAAGCCAGTGACAGATGCAGCCTCTTAGGATTCCTGAACATGGGTCCGTTATGCACAGCTACTTTATCCACTTCTTCCTCGTTCATCAGAAGTCTAGGTATATATTTACGGAAAAAGGGACTAGTAGGGCCTCATGGTATCCATACTCTGAATCCACGGTGGCAGGCTTCACAGTGTATACAGACGAGTACAAAATGCATTGTTACAAATTCTCTGGTTTTCCTTTCCGTTATCTGAAGTTCCGTAGCTGGCATCGTCTGTTCTGAACTGATTTAGTTGTTAACAACTTCTATACATCTTTTCTATCTTTTGGTAAGGAGAGAAGGGAACTATAGGGCTTGTCATTATGCATAAGAAATAACTGTCATGTGTCAGCGCCTGCTTGTGCAATTGTTCTCCACTTTATGTAACTTTATGTAAATATTCGTGAATTAAATAAAGAAAAGCCCCAGGTTCCAAATTTTTAAAAGATTTTGTTTACAGCCATGCGTTTTCCTTTTTGGAATTATAATTTGTATTTTTGGAAAAGAAATATGACAGCAATGAAAACTTAGTAACTGTATTTGGGAAAGCGAGCCAGCAAATAGGCAATAAAGGATGTAATTTAAAATTATAATCTCTGTAATATGAACTAAAGCTAGCAGTTTTTCACCTATAATTTTTCTGAGAAAGATTTTGGTTTTAGTAGAATTACCTGGAGCTGTTTTTACTGTTGTGCTATCAACATATAACTTTGACTTTGCCAGTGTTGCTTTATCTGATAGTTCCACTGAGTGGTGCTCTTGCTCTGCAGCTGCTAAGTAGATTGTATTTCTGAGAGTGAATCCACTATAAATCTCTTTCTCTGGAATAGCTACAAGGACAAAGAGTTCCTGATGTACAAAGTACATTACAGTAGGTTTGGTTTTTTTAAGTACTTCATCTTGTGATGTTATCCAACAGAATCTTGATTGAGGTCTCCAATGTTCTGGTTCTTATATTCCTTTATTGTTCAACCAGTGAACAAAATATGCAGTGCTAATATGCAAGAGAGTATCATTTAGATGAAAGTTTTGAGAAATATGCTATTAAATTGCGTGCTAGCACGTAGCAAGGAGACCTGGTGCACATAGACTTTTTATGTCCCTTCTTAATCTGTGCTATTTTTGTTTTACTTATAAGCAATAAGATGGCATCTCTTTCCATATTAGTTTTGCTGCATTATTAAAATATGAAAAATTAAACTACTGCAAGGCATACCCTTCTTCGAATGTGAAAGCAGACCACACAAGAAGCTGTTCTTAGCAGTTGAAATAGGGACAGTTTGACAAAAGTTCCACAGGTATGCAATAGTTTATCACCTTTTTTCCTCTGTTCATATAGTGAACTAAAGTAATGTAGTAATGGTAGAAAAGGAAAATGCCCTCTTTAGCTATTGTTGCCTTTTGCTTATCTGTCAGATTATTGTTGTAGATTTAAATCAGGGAATTAAATGGAATTTAAATGGATTTTTTTTAACCTTTTCATAAAATAAATGAGAGGGATTCTCACAGTAAATGCTGTCTCCTGTGGAAAAACTCAGCTTCTGATAATGTAGTTGATTTTCAATTTACAGACAGGAAATTTTGCAGCGTGTCAGCTTGGTTTAAGTGATGTGTGGGATGTTGATTTACCAGTCACTTAAACTCTATAAAGTAGAACATTTTCAGAGACTTAAGAAATAATTATAGCTTAATAAAGATTGCTTTGAGCATTTAAAAAAAGTTTAGATCTTAGGTTCAAGAGCTTTCCTGCTGTGCAAATGAATTTCTTTTCAGTAATACAATTTTCTAGCTTAGATGGAATTACAAAGGTAAATAAATTAACAGTTCATTCCTGTTCTTTCATAACCAGTCTGCAATCTTTCTTGCTATTGCATTACAGTTACTTTGATCCAGACATCTCCAATCTCAGTGTAATTCCAGAATTAAATATTAAATTCCACACAATAAAATTAGCTTTTCTTATTAATCTTTCGGTCTTGTCCTAGGTTTGCTTATTAAAAGACACAAAAGGGTGAATTTTCTGTGTGTGAATTTTACAGAAAATTAATTTGATCTAAAAATACTTTCTGAAATGCTTTTTTAAGACAGTAGGTTATTATGTGCAAACACCCGATTGCTTGAAACTCTTTTTCTCCGAGGCAAAGAAATAGGAACAGAACTTAACTCATTTGTCTCTTTTTGTTCTCATTATTTCATCACTGAAGTGAGATAATACAAGAGATGATAGAGATCTCCAAATCAGAGACATGTCACACGTGAATCAGAGTATTGAAGTTCCACACCAAGAAGCTAAGTACGATGCTTCAGTTGCTGGGGAGGAAGGCTTTCTCTCTCCAGCCAGTTGTAAACTTTGTGCCATTTCTTTTGGTAGTCATAAACTAAATTGAGAGTTAGGACCCCTACATCATAGATAAGATATTTGCTGTGTCTTTTATCTAGCAGCCATGTTTGAGTTTTTGAAGTTGTAATGCTTTTTTAATTGCTGCTTTTCAGCTTTTGCAATAAGAAACTCTTGACCTAAAAAGAAATGCCAAAACAGGTTGTTCTTTGGAGTGTTTTTGTCCTTATGGTTCCTTAACTTTACCTGAAGCAAAGTTTTAATTGTTTTTTGGTTTTATTGTTGTATTTCAGTAAATCTCATAGCAGCAATCGGCATCTTTCACTACAAGAGATAATTGCCAAATTATTAGCTAATAGCAACTGGTACATATCTACATATCTAACAGCTGTAGATTTGTAGACATGCTGTCTGGGATGAAGAAATTAATGAAGGATTTAGGTTAAATGTTACTTCTAATTAATTAATGAAATAAAACTTTATAAAACCGTATCATTTTTAGATGTAAAGTAGTGTTAAAAGGGCTAAGTAATAATCTTGTTGAACTAATGAATCGCAGTGGTCATATACCCTTACATTTACCTGAGTAAATGGAATAATTTCTTTATTCTTGTTCTATTTGAAAATAGGAAGAAACAGCCAATTTAAACATATTCTTAAAGATTACATATTATATAGGAATTTCATTATTGTGCTTTGTTTAGTCACATTTCTAACACTGTTTTAACCTGGAATTACATCACATTTGTAAAAACTTGGACATTCTGGTAATTAATTAAGCTCCAGTGCTTGATAAACTCTGAAAGGAAAAATTTCTCTTTGAGAGGAAACTGTTTCTTTCTAAAAAGCCTATCTTAATCCTTTATTATTGTTTTTTAATGGGAAAACATAAACCCATTTGGATCAGAATAGAAACTGATAGGAAAATGTAGAAGAGTAAAAATGAACTTGTGGAGAATAGGTATGTTTAAAATGAGGGATAAATTTACAATTAAGACAGCAAAAAACTTAAACCAGGAACTTCTAGTAAAAGTAAGAGGTGGAACAAATAAAACCTATAAGAATGATTGTTTAGTTTTGGGTTGTTATGTGGCTTTTTTCCACTGAAATATCCTTTTGCACGCTGAATTTACAGTAATCACAATTTATTCCTTACTTTGTCTTTTGGGAGATTAAGTTATACATTCAAAAGGAGGGACTAAAGAGAATTGATTTTTTAATTTTTTTTTAACGAAACTAAAATTACTTCTCAGCCAGCATTAATGACAGTTAGCTTTGGCTTTCCAAATTAAGGAAGTCTAACAGAAAGATGTAACAGGAGGGCCAAGGTTAAGTAATTATTATGTAGGTATTAAGAATTTTCTTTGTGAGGAGTTTCCTGCTAGCACTGCCTCTTTCCAATAGCTTCAGCTCTATAGATACATGTATTTCTTGCAAGAGTTGTAAAAGAGAAGTTTGTTTGGAAATTGTCTGTGCAAGAAATGCAGTTTGGAGCTCTTATTAGTTTCCAGATTGGGGGGCAGTGTTTTCGAGACAGATTTGCAGATGTTTAGGCAGGTGAAATGGTAGAAATGTGTCTTAATATTTAACATCTTCCCTCAGAAATTGTAAAGGAATAGCTTCAGCTGGATTCCCCTGACATTTCCTTTCTAAGAGATATTTTTAGTTTTAACAAGGAAAATATTTTTGTATTTTCTCACTGAAGGTTACAGGTTGCCGCTGTCATGTCAGATTTTCAGGGAAGTTTAGGACCAGGAGACTTCCACTACTTCTGTAGTATTTGTCTGCTGTTTTCTTGCCTTATATCAGGTTGATGCTCTGAATTCTATGAATTCATGCTTGTGTTATGCACTGAGTTGTATTTTGATGGAAAATCTAATCTTGTACTGAATTAAAAAAATTACTTGCCCTGTATAGTTTTTTCTCTCTGTTCATAACAATTGCCAGGGTGTGTATTAAATATGTGTATCTTTTTCCTAGCAAAACCCAATTTAATAAAAACATAGCAAACCCTTGGAGACAGTATCTACTAGAGTAGGTATAACTGATAGACATGAGTGTACCATTGAAGTTCATCAGCTTTTCCGCTGTGGGTCACACTCTGCTTTTGCCACACTGCAATACATTTATCTGCCTCTTGCATCTTTTCTTGTACAGTCTCTTGGATGGATAAAAGACAGCTCCTGCAGTGGCTGGTCCAGAGCTATGCAAAAGTTAATTTGTGTGTTGACAGGGGGGAAGGATGTGGGGGGACAACATGCTGAATGACTTGCTGACTGCTGTCTTTTCTCTGTGGGAAGATCAAACAAAACGTGCTGGGTTTTAGCTGTCAAGTGGGCCAAACAGTCTTTCAGTTGCTGGCAAGCCAAACAAATGGTTTTACAACTTGTTTTTTTTTAAAGCGTGTTTTTACATGGTTACTTTCACTCTTATATAGGAGAGATTAATTCCCAAATTTAATACGCTTAATACTACTTCTGTCATCTTGAGGGTTTTTGGGCTTCATTTTGGTGGGGGAAGAGAGGGAAGGATGGTGTATACACCGAACTGGGGCTTTTTAAGTGTGAAAATGATATGGGATATTTTTACTGTCTCTGTGAGATTCATGCTCTGGGACAGGCTTCTGTGCAGTGTCCTGACTTCAGCCATCTGTTGTTCAGTGGCTTCATTCAGTTCATACTGAACTCATGTTGTTCAGTAGGATATCATGATGTGGAAGGATATAGTGCCAGAATCTGTGTCTCAATACTGAGGACCAGTTCCACAGCAAACACTGAATTTAGAAGAAAGCTCTCTCATCAGACTCTTCCAGAGAAGCAGGTCAGTCTGAATCAGCTTGCGTTTTCTAAGGTCGCAGAGCTTCCTAGGAGGGCAAAAAACTGCATTAGTCAAATCAAGGAGGTGTTAGGAAGTGTGAATCATATAATGAAATATACACATAGAAGGTGAAGATGACCTGGGTACTGAGAATTGGCTTTCTTTCCCCCCTCTTTTGTCAATATGCGCAGATCCCAATATACACATCCCAATGCACCCCCAGGTTCTGCAGTGGTACTAGTTTCTTAGAAATGGGAATACTCTCCCTATAAATCACATTTTCACTGGAGTACCTACCTTTTCCTGCTAGTTTTATCTTAATACTTTTATGGTTCAGTCACAACCACTAATGATACCATTTGGGTAATGTTGTTTTGCAGTCAGTCTGATTCAATGCAAAGATAGAACCGGGTGTCATCCCCCTTATGCTGAAATTTCTGTCTATGCATCTCACGTCACCGCCATACATACATACATATATACATACTATATGTCTATATGTGTGTGTATATGTATGTATATACACATAAATATATGCTTTTTTATATACATAGAATCATAGAATTTGGGTTAGAAGGGACTTTTAAAGGTCATCTAGTCCAACCTGCCTGCAATGATCAGGGACGTCTCCAACTAGATCAAGTTGCTCAGAGCCCCATCCAACATGACTTTGACCGTTTTCAGGGATGGGCTATCTACCACCTCTCTGGGCAGCCTGTTGCAGTGTCTCACCACCTTCACTGTAAAAATTTCTTCCTTGTATCTAGTCAAAATCTCTCCTTTTTCAGTTTAAAGCCGTTACCCCTTGTCCTATTGCAACAGGCCTTCAAAATGTTTGTCCCCTTCTTTCTTGTAGACCTATTTTATGTACTGAAAGGCCGCAATAAGGTCTCCCCAGAGCCTTCTCCACATAGATATATATATATGACTTTGGGTGTATAGTTATATATGTACACACACATATGTTTTATATTGTATAATATAAAGGCAATCCTGCTTCAGCAGGGGAGTTGGACTAGATGATCTCTATGGTCCCTTCCAACTCTAATAATTCAGTGAAATTCAGTGAAATATAGGAGTTAATCTGATTTGTCTTCATTGGATGTACGAAGTGATCCAGTTTTGATACTGGGTGGTCATGCTTGAAGCAGTGGGGTTTTGCTTGTCTGTTTTCTGGGAATAGAATCACAGAACGATACGGGGTTGGAAGGGACCTCTGGAGATGATCCAGTTGAACCCCCCAAGTAGTGGTAGTAGAAGATGGTATTATGTAGTAAATTTTCTTTAAAATATTTATTTTTAACCAAAGGATTCATTGTCAAAGGGTTCAGTCAATATAATCTTTCTGTATGTGTAGAAAGGCCCTCTAGTACATTATTTCTTAAAATGTAATAAAATGTTTGAGAGATCTGGAGGCTTGGTAGTACTAACGTAGTATAAGTCTGAAGATGGGCAGGTACTTATCTCATATGCGGGTGCTGTGGCACTAGCAATTCTTGAGGTTTTTGCTGTTTTTTTAAAGAGTAACAGAAGAATTAGCTCCATTAAAACATATTATGTTCCTAAATGTCTATTACCCTTAAAGAGATCTGAGCATGTTTGACTTTTTTGACTTTTTTTTTTTTTTGCATTTCTTGTTGTGTTGCCACAACTTGCAATCATAACGACCTTAAAAAAAAAGAAGTCTATATTTATTTAGATTTTGGGGTTTTGGGTTTATTTTTAATGTTATGTATTATAACCTCATGATTGCTTAAATGCAGTAGAGTTCCTGCTGTTCTGACAAAATGCAGTGATTGCTTTAACTGTTTGATAAGTTCTATAATGGAAAATTGATTAAAATGCCATTTTCATGGGGAATTTATCTTTTTGCTGCAATTCTGTGGCTACCTAGAAGCTCTGTTAGCTGTGGTCATACAACCTCTTGGAAAAAGCTTAAGCAAGTAAAAGGTGTAACTGTTGTCATAGACAAGAAAGGCTTTCTTATTTTATTTCCGCTCCTTGTCTTTTTTGCTATTACTGTTTAGTTATAAGTAAGTACATTTCCTTAAAGGATTTGAGGTTCCTGAGTCATCTTAATGATTAAGATGTATATAAATAAAATACTTTTTTCTCTACTCAAAAGCAAGCTAAAACCAAGTCTTGCACTCAGGTGTGATTATGTCAGTGAGCCCTTCAATGGCAAGTCTATTTTCCAGTTGAATGTTTGGCATAGAAAGATCATGTAAAACTATGCTGAAGTCTGAACAGAATTTGAGAAGATCTAACATTTTTTGTATTTTCAAAACAAATCACAAGAAGCATGTATCTGTAGCAGACAACGCACTACCTGCCTGTAAATTGTTCAGATAAGAGGTATCCAGTTAATAGCTTGTGACTTTTCTTCAGCTTTTTTTTATCCAAATCATACCTGTTTTAAAGTTACTGTTTCTCCAGTGCAGATTTGTAGTATGTATGTAATGTATCTAATCCATTATGAATCTTTACTTTCTTTTGTTTAACATTGACTATCAGGGCAGCTTGGTTAAATAGTCATTGCTGCTGTTAGACCCAATCACAGTAACATGATTGAAACCTTAGCAGTTTCTCTAATATTGCAAAGACTTAACGATCCTCACTGCAGAGAAAATATCGAACATTATCAAATTATGTCAGTCTTTGCATGACTTTTCCATTTCCAACAATCTGGGAAATGTTGAGTAATTCAAAGGAGACAACTTCAGATTTTCTGACATTTTAAAGTTAATGCTTCTTCTCTGAGGTACCCCAAGTTAAAACATATCAGTAGTTACGTGATGAGAATAGATGTTTAACATACGTATCACTGGGAGAATTGTGAGATACTGGCAGAAAGTCGAGAGGTCGCAGAATGCAAATCCGATTTCCAGTTCACACTAAAGCTGTGTGAGCTAATAGATTTAAAAAGCATGCTTTGTTAATTTTCTGTCTGTCTTCTAAGTAAGTAATTTATCTGTCTAATTATTTGTCTTGTCAGTTTCTGAACATCTGTGCAAGGGTTAGTTGGTATTAATAAACAATTAGGACCTGGGCATCTGTTGTGGAAGAAGTCTTTTCTCTGTATTAGTTTGCTTTGGTTTCCTGTAGAGATAGTAAAACGTGATCAGATAGGGCTTGTGTCCTACACCAAAAGGATTGTCAGCCCAAGAGCCCACAACTCTAAAACATGTTGATCCCATACAGTTTGTTAGTTTGCAGGATTTATAGCTAGGCTATGTTTCGTGTTAAGTAGATTGACCTGCTCATACTTCGGTTGCTCATTTTGCCAAATAGTGTGTTTTACATTGCCACTTTACCTGTTTAAAATCTGAAAGTATTGATCGGTTATTAGTTCTTGATCACTGACCTGTTTCTTTCATGCAGTTAAAGGCAATCAGCAGTCTGTACAGTGTTCCAGGGTTTGGTTTCTTGTTTGTTTTTGTTTTTTTTTTTGATTGGGGTTTTTTTGGGGGGGATGGGGAGGGTGTTTGGTTTGTTTGTTTGTTTTTTTGTTTTGTTTTGTTTTCCCAGGGGATTAGTTCATCAATGAACTATCAGTAGTAGCTTTTAGCTTTAAGTTTCCATTGGTTTGGATGTGGACCACAATATAAGATAGTTAGTTGGTATCTGACCAAAACAATTTGAAGACTGTAAAACTGATAAAAACTTAAGTGTGGAAGGTTGGTTATCTAGTCTTCTGTTTTTGAGATGGCATGTCATAGTTTTAATAACTACAGGTACAACAGGACAGTTACTACCTTTGTTAAGAGTATATTGTATTACCAAAGCTGATTTATGATTGACCTGATGTTTGTAGCTGTAAACAAAAGACCAGTATGAAGGTTTCTGTATTAGCCCTAGTGATGGTAATCTCCACTATTAATTCACTATTAATGGATCTTAATTCTGATTGTCTTGTATCTTCCTACAAAGGCAGCTTGTTTGGCTTATTTTATCAGGTAGAAAAATGGGAAAAAAATATGCCATATTTATTTACTTTTTCTAGAGTATCTTCTCAGATAGGACTAAGGAATATAGTACGTTTTCTTGTTTTTCACTCCTCCATCTTTTTATAATCAATCTTTTATATCTGGTCTGAGGTTTTGCTGTTTTACAGGGAAAAGGCAAAGCAGATTTTTGGCCTAGTCTTCAAAATATAAATAAATATAATTAAAAAATAAATAAAATACCTACTTGTCATTGCAGTGGAAAAGATGCATTATATATTTCAATGTAAATGGTTTGGGAAAAAATTCCAAAATGCACACACTTAGCTGTGTACAGCAGGTTTACTATTGGACTCTTTTCCAGTCTTGCTCACTATTTCATCTCCTCACTCTTCCTGAAATTTCCAGGGTATTGTGTATTTTTAATTTATTTCAAAAACTTAACATTTGGTTTAGATTTTTTTTTTTAAATGCCTAGAAGACAATTTTTGAAGGATTACTCAGATTACACTTTTAAAGATCGAATGTGCTTTAAAGTTCATTAGCATGTTATAATAGCTGTATATAGGTAAGAAAGGTATTGCCTTCACAGCTGTGTTAATTTTACATTTAATATTTATGTAAACTACTCTTTTTTCAAATCTGTGTTATGTTGTGATGGGGTGTGAGACTTAAATGTCTGTAGATTAAAGAAAAATCAATGACAGTATATCTTGGTCTCAAGGATAAAACCTCTAGCTTCTCTTGTGAATATCAAGCTAATTTAGACACCAACTGGAGGAACTGGTCAGGGATTTGCTGGATGCCTTTCCTCTGTTGGCTATTGTTCCCTAAGAAGCAAGTTAATGACTGTTAGGGGAAGGAGGCAGAGTTCTACTTACTCTAATGAAAAAGCATTTTTAAAGGTCAGCCATTGAATAGCTACACCATCCAGTCAATTTTGTTCTAATGCAAATGAACATACAGGTTTGTATTTTTTAGGCAATCAGATACTGGGACAAATTGGCCAGTTAGTTGGATATTACGAAAAGAAGCTCTAGTATGTTTTGATTAAATTTATTAAGAGTTTTCTAGTTGACTCTTGCTTTTCAGCAAGATGATTCAAAGTAAAAACAAAAATTGCTTCCAATATTTAGAACGTCATGCTTTGTAACAAAAATTTTCAAGCATGGAGTTTACAGTAGAGAAATATGGTCAGAATATTAGCTATTATGAACAAATGCAAACACAAAGAATGCACAACAATTTGTGTAAAGATGAGAAAAGGAGTGAACCGTAAAAACATCCACAAATGAAAATATATTTTTCAAATGAGAGGGAAAAAGGTGATACAATTCTGCTCAGTATTAAAACGAATTAAAGTTTGTTTCCCAAGTTCTCTTGAAAAGAAGCTGTGTAAATTTTGAACAGTTTATTAACTCTAAGTTAGGAAATTAAGTGGCATAGGCGAGTAAGAATTATCTGTACAAAGCATTGGAAGTTGAAAATTTGTAGCTGTTAGCTTAGATTTTCATATGGTTTGTAATGAAATTATTTGGTTGATGACTGAACAGATATATGTGTTTCTGAAAAGAAAAAGTGTCTTTAACATTTTTATGATTAGTCTTCCATACTAAATAAAAATCTTATTTTTAAGGTATTAATAGAGGGTAATTGTAAAAGATATATTGTTAAATATTTGACAGAATACTTACAGTAATCAATACAATAAATTTCAAAGCAAGAAAACTCTCAGTTACAGTGGAGCTTATTTTCATTAATCCCCTAGACCCAGGCAAGTTTGGTTTCATGTTTAATTCAAAAATCTCATCCCTACCCTTCCACCCCCTTGTTATGTTAATAACTTTTGTGCCATTGGCTCAGTGTTTCTGTCTGCTGAATTGCATTCCCTTGATCCCCTATAGAATCTAAATCAGCAGTTTTCTCATTTCTTTTTTTTTTTTTTTTGAAACATTTTATCTGGCATTTTCATAGAGCTGCTCCTATCACAATTTTTCTTCTCTTAAAGAAAAACAGCAAAAGGTGAACAACTGTTCTTTCAAGAAGTTTTAATAGTTGATGGGGATACATATCTTTTCCCACTAATCATGAGCCATCTGTGGAAAAAGCTTCCTGTTTTTCTCTGCTTCCAACTCTACTTAGTTTGGAAATCTCATATAAAAACAGGTCTTATATCTCTTATGTATTCCTAAAATCACAAAACCGAATTTATTCCATTTCAGTTACAAGCCCTCACCTAGTCAGATGCTTGACCAGTCAGATAAATATTGTGCAATTTACTTATGCTCACCAATTTAAATAAGTAATTTACATACATAAATATTTTTTTCTGAAGTGCATATTTTGTGTGTTACAGGAATCTCACTATGCCACTGAGATGGATAAGACTGCTTTAAGTATATTGTGTTTATTGGAAGCAGAATCTAAATTCCAATTCTTCAGAAGCTGTAAATATGATTTACAAGAAGGGATATTTGAAATGCAGTTTTGAGTGCTTCCATTAAATTTTTCCACATAGTTGTATGCCCAGCTAATTTTTTGGCTCAATGTTTGTTTTTTTTTAATAACCCTGAACACTGGGAAAGGAGTGCTGGATTAAACAAGCAGGGGCTGAGTACTGTGTGAACCCAGCTGTGTGGCATCTGCTCTGAAGCGTGTTAGTACATGGATGTTGAGAAGCACAGACAGTTCAGATGTGCAGTTTCCTATGACATGCGTAGGTGTATCTTAACGGAATCCTTTTCGTTTAGTGCTGTGACTTAAATGGGAAACAGTGGTACAATTACGTAAGTTTCAATGAGCGTCTGGCCTTCTCGTTGATCATTGAAAATATAAAGACAAAGTATTCCTGGAAGTATTTATATTATATGAGTGCATTAAATAAAAGCATTTGTTCTTTCAGATAATGTTTTTCAAGTTTTTACTGTCAGTTCCTTTTTATTGTGCTTCTCCAATTCATAGATCTTTTTAGAGAATTTTCTTAGCATTTGCTCTTGGAAAAATACTAAAGTCTGCATGCAATTAAGGATTTTAGAGCATTTATGTACCAGAATCCCACCTGCATCCATACATACATGTACACTGCAACCAAATTTCTATTAGAAAGTTGATAACATCTTGCAGAGAAGTTAATTGGTTAATAGAAGTCTTCAGATTTTTAACTTACCTTCAGGTCATTTGTGTCATTTTTGTGGTGAATACCTTGCAAGTCTTGGGGAAGATCCTCTGAAACTTTTAAAAGTACTTCTAAGAATAATTTAATATGTCAGGTTGATAATCCTTATAAAACCTTCTTTGTCTTGGCTTTATTTCACAGAATCAGAGAATTCTAGGGGTTGGAAGCGACCTTTGGAGATCACTTAGTCCAACCTCCTGCCAAAGCAGGGTCATCTAGAGCAGACTGGACAGGAATGCATCCACGAGGGTTTTGAATATCTCCAGAAAAGGAGACTCCACAACCTCTCTGGGCAGCCTGTTCCAGTGTTCTGTCATCCTTGAAGTAAAGAAGGTTTTCCTTGTGTTGAGGTGTAATTTCCTATGTTCCAGCTATAGTCTGTTGCCCCTTGTTCTGTCACTGGGCACCACTGAGAAGAGTCTGGCTCCATCTTCTTGACACCTGTCCTTTAGGTATTGATAAGCATTGATGAGTTCCCGTCTCAGTCTTCTGCAGGCTAAACAGACCCAGATCTCTCAGCCTTTCCTCATAAGAGAGGTGTTCCATTCCCTTGATCATCTTTGCAGCTCTCTGCTGGACTCCTTCTGGTAGTTCCCTGTCCTTCTTGAACTGGGGAGCCCAGAACTGGACACAGTACTCCAGATGTGATCTCACCCGAGAAGAGTAGAGGGGGAAGATGATCTCCCTTGACCTGCTGACCATGCACCCCATGATGCCATTAGCCTTCTTGGCCAAACGGACACATTGCTAGCTTGTGGTCAACTTGTCCACCAGGACTCCGAGGTCTCTCTCTACAGAGCTGCTTTCCAGCATGTCAGCCCCTAACCTGCACTGGTGCATGGGGTTATTCCTGCGTAGGTGCAGGATCCTAAGCTTGCCCTTGTTGAACTTAATTAGGTTTCTCTCTGCCCAACTCTCCAGCCAGTCCAGGTCTCACTGAATGGCACTACAGTCTTCTGGTGTTTCGGCCAACCCTCCCTGTTGAGTGTGAGTCTATCTTTCTCTGATACTGAAGCAAATATGGGGCAATGGACTAGGCAGGCTGTGATACTTTGTAATTTGTGGCTTTGTGTAATTTGTGTAATTTTGTAATAGTTCTGGCTCCTCTAATCTGATCCATTCCTCAGAGCACAGCAACTGTGTGGTATTTAGAAGGAAGCAGGAGGGGAGGGTAGTTCAGGACAAAGCAGTGCCTGAGTTTTTCAGATGAGGGACATGACAGATGGCTGGAGTGGAGGGGAAAGTACTTTATAAATCTGAACATAAGTGTCAAGAAGAGTAGCTGAACAGTTGAAGAAACCTGAGACAAAAAAAGAGGTAAGTAAAGAGTAACAAGGCAGTAGCATGTGAGTTTGATAAACTCTTGGTATACTAAACATTTTAAGTATTGAGTATATTCACCATGTGTGATAAAGCTTGGATGGCTGAAGGACTGACAGCGTAGGAGGCATTGTACACCTCTAGGTGCTGAAGGTAGCGTAGTGTGGATTGTCTTGGATAGTCTTCTCTGGTAGTGTGAATAGCCATGGGTTATTGAAAGCAAGAAAACTCTCATAAAGTAATGGAGAAGGAAGGGTAAACCAGGACATTCTTGAATGTTTTGTAGATTGAATCACCAACAGAGTCGCCATTGTTGTCTTAAGTACTTGAGAGAAGAAGAGAAAGAAAAAAGTAAGTGGATTGTTTGGAGCAGGTGTTAAGGCAGTTATCTGATCATAAAATGAGCCATAAAAACTCAGAGAGTTGAAAGACAATAACCTTTTTCCAAGTTGAACTTTTTTTTGTTGTTATTTTTCATTGTTTTGGGGAAGTTGGATTTCTTAATTAGATGGATATTTCATTTGCCTTGGTAATCCATCAAAATGTACTTGACAATGTGGTTGCCTTTCTTTTTCAGTATCATCATTTTCTCCAGAGAGAAAAAAAGTTAGTTCTGTCCTTAGATGCTTCTTATTCATTCCATTAGCTCACTACTGCAACTGTCAACAAAATTTCTGTCTTAAGATGTTTTCTTTGCTTTAGTCTATAAATGAAACTGAGGGCATTTTTGAAATGTCACTGCCATGTGTGGTGTGCTGTGTATGTCAGATTACACTTTGCAATATGATCTGAAAATTGTCAGGAAACCTGAATGTGTGCTTTGGTGTGACATCAGTTCATTCAGATCAATTGTTACTGCTGCCAATACCTGATTTTATGTAGTGCTTAGATACCTGTAGAAGACAACACCTTTATAGAGAAGGGTTAATACCCTTATCCCTGCTTTAAGATGGTGAATAACAGTGTATAGGAGAAAAGTTCCTTGTCCATAGTCACTCAAAGAATCAGTGCAGAGCTAGGGTTAGAATCTGCATCTTCGTTAAGCAGTTATTTATTAATGGGTTCTTAAAAGGAGTGTGGTATTGGGAGGGGAGATTACGTTTTGGATTAAATATGACTAGTATTTTCTTTTTATAAGAACATTGCATAACCTATGAAAAATTTTGTCTCAATATGTGGAATTGTCTCTATCCAGATTTTTTTTTATCCCTACTAAGGAAAATAGATTGCTTTCTGCCATTGTCTGTTTAGCCAGCTGTAAGCCCTGTTGGACAGATTGCATGGTATGCTGATTAATGATATAGGCCATGGGTGATTAGCCAAGTGTGTAATGAGGTCCATAGCTTCTAGTTCATTATAGAAATGCAATTGATCAATATAACCACACAGTCTGTAGTGTCTTATACAGAGTATATTTAGACTAGTGGGAGAAAGTGGTGTAGCCCCTGAAGAACTGCTGCACATACAGCAGCAGTGCTTCTTTTTAGAGGAGGCTTAAATTTAATCTAAGGATTTGAAGGTTTGGTGGTTGTTTTTCTTCCTTGATATTTTTCTTACTGTAATTGTGGACATCTCCCTACCCCCATTTTTCTTGTAGAATAAGTCCAAAAGGCTTAATATGCATGCAATATTTGGGAGATTATATTTCTACACGTGCTTAAAAAAGTGTTTCTTTTGCATCCCAGCATCCAAGGGCAGGAGGCAGAATAGCTTGATGAATTCTGAGAAACAGCATGCTGTTTTATCAAATGTTACTAGATCAAGTTGTCAGATATCACTACTGTACATACTACTTTTGTGGCTGAATATATATATTTTTTTTAATATAATATCAGCACTGGTTAAATGCTTTCCTTTTTAGAGAAAGATGAAAATACATGTTTTTGACTTTCATTTCACATTTTTAATGCAGTTATTCTGCTACAGAAATGTTTGGCTCTTGTCATACTGTGTGCTGAACAATCATCAGTATCACTGTTTTGAGGCTATATAAATTCAGGTTGTAGAGCAGAGTTGGTTAATAATTATTTGTTTTTATGAGCTTTTTCTAGAGCAATAACATGAGGTAATTCATTAGCTTATTATTACTACTCTATTAAACTTTCTGTAAATATCTCTTTCTAATTTATAGGTAGTAGCTCGATACCAAATTTCTTTCGCATCATGAAGCGACAGTTTACTGAAACAGAGTGGGGTATAATCAACTCTATGGGTGATGAATGGATGCAGCTGGATATGTTTTATCGTCACTGGGTAATACTTTTTTTCCTATTTGTAGACTGCAGTGCTATAACCTGCACATTCTCTTTTGATATATTTTGTTATTATTTTTATTATAGTAAAATTGTATAATTTTATAGTAACAAGTTCATGTGGAGATAATATTTTAATGGGTTTTATATTTTAGTGACTTTTTTCATGTCAAATAACTTAAGAACCATAGTAGAGCTGACATTTCCAGAAGGATTTATGACTAGTTTTAAACATGTACCCAGAACAAGGTAAAGGGTCCATGTCTGTGTGTGCCCCTTAGTAATTCTGTTTGCATGTTCAGGCAGTGGAACAGCCTGCCCAGGGAGGTAGTGGAGTCACCATCCCTGGAGGTATTTAAGAAACATGTAGACATGGCACTTCAGGGCATGCCCTAGTGCCCGAGATTGTTGGTTTTTGTCTCTGTGTGAGTGGTGTGTGTGGGGGGTGTGTGTGTGTTGGTTTGGGTTGTGTGTGTGAGTTTTTGGGTTTTTTGGGTTTTTTGTGCTTGGACTCGATGATCTCAAAGTTCCCTTCCAACCATGAAGATTCTGTGATTCATTGTAAAGCAGCAAGTTAGGCGAGGTATTAACAATGCTAATAACTTTTTCTCTTTATAATTGCATCACTCTACCCTGACAATTACAGTAGTACAAGTCTTAAATTTATTTGTTCTACAGTGTCTGATCAGAAGTAAAGTTTATAGAACAGTTTGAAAACAACCAGTGTGAATAAAATATTACTCTGTGTTTTAGGCCTTAAAGGAGAGCTTCTTAAAGGCTATTGGAGTTGGAATTGGCTTTAACTTGCAAAGAATTGAATTTAATGTGTCCCCACTGCAACTGGAAATAGGGAAGGTGTATAAGGAGACAAAAATGCTTCTGGATGGAGATAAAGAAGAAGAGTGGACATTTGAGGTAAGAAATATTCAAATTGGTTTTTTTGATAATGATAAACAGTTTCAACACCCTATGGTTGTATTACACATCTAAATTTTTTTTGAATTACAGCTTCACACTTCATTCTGTATAACCACACTGAACATATATCAATCAAAACTTAGGATATAAATCTGCAGCAGTTTAAAGTATTTTTGATGATCCCAAAAACACCCCTGAGATACGTTCGTTGTAATGGCTTTTTAGTTTTTCTGTTCCTGGACTTATATTTCTTGCACTGTATGATGCTCATTCCAGGGTGTGCAGGAAGCTCACTGAAGCATATTCAGACCTGACTTCTGAACAGTGTCTGACACTTTAAAGTTCTTCATCAGTTGGTCTAGAATGGGACTAGTGATTAGCCCCCTTAGTGTTTATGTTAAATGTTCAAAATGACAAAGGTGTATTCAGCTCCTTTGGGCTTCTTTCTTCTTGTCCATACAAGCTGGTAGAAATGTGCTTTTGTGGATTTGGAGTTCCAGTGTGCTGATTGGCTGCTGTCTGTGGAAATTGAGAGATGCAAAAAACTTGCCATTGCTTAATTGAAACACTAGTTTGGGCTCAATCTTCTACATGAGTGTTGAGTTTTATATATAGTTTTATATACATATATATATATATATATTTATATTTGGTTGGTTTGGCTATATGCAAATACATTAGTTCCAGAGTATGAATTTCAAACTGAGATTACCTGGGTCAATTTGAAACATATTTGTTGGTGGTATGCAACTGTAATGGAGTCTTTCACCCTCAGTAAGAGAAGTTAATCCTGGAATAAAGAGGAATGAAAACTTTTACTTCTAAGACTGGCTAATGCAACTGGATTCACACAGCAATCAGTTCTGCTGACTGGGAAGGTAGTTTCCTTATAAGCTGTCCGTTGTTGAGTGAATCCAGAATGATTTGAAACCCAGACACATCATTCTGCCGAGCCTTTGAAATGAGGTCATTATAAGTCTCAGTGTGCCTGTAGCTTCAACAGGTCTAGTAACGCTTTGATTTTGTGCAGAGAAAAACAGATTTCAATCCATTATATTTTTTCTGGTTTATAGACAGGAATCTTAAAAAAACCATACTCTTTACCTCAGAGGAACTGTGTATGATTGTCATCTTTCTCTTTTTGTTTAATCCTCTATTTCCATTTAAGAACTTGGATTTATTATATAAGCTAGTATAGCAATATCTCCAGATGAAAAGGGAAGCAAGCCGATGCCTTGTTTTTTATGATTTCAGTATGTTTCATTAACTCCATACCTTAAGGTTTTTGCTGGCCGATAGTAGGGGCCAAGAAAGATCTTCCCTTCTTCATTTGGTGTGGATTTACATTTCTCTGAAACAGCAAAGATAAGATAAAGGGCACATTTTGTTATGTTATGTTGTAAGATGCTGAAAACTCTTCTGTGACCACAGAAGACAGGTGAAGTAAATGGCTGGAACCTTCTGAATTTGTTGTCTATTGGGCAGGGCCTCTGCAGGAGAACAGTCCTGTTTTCTGAAGAATCACTGCCTGTTAAATGCAGCTGATAAAAAATGATTTTATTAGCAATATGTAGAAGACCTTATCTATAATATCTGTTATTTGCACAAACAAGAAGTAATATGTAAATTCACTTCACAAAAAGAAATTTCTGTGTGTTTAGCTTAAAGCTGCAACATGCTTGTTTTTGCAGACTTCTGACTGCAGATATAGGCCATTGCTGAATGTGCTGTGCCCTCTATTCTGATCACTCCTTAACCTCTTGGACATGCAAAAAATGAAAGAAAGCAGGGAAATAAAGTGATTAAAAGCTGGACGTAGTCATTTTTCCATCTAGACAAACACAAAACACTGCTACCTTAGAACTATATAAATTGTTTAGCAACAATTGATGCAACACCTAATTTTCATAGTATTTTTTTATTTTTGAGGAAGTTATAGAAATGTGCATGATGTGTACAAATGGTTAGATTTCACCAAGCCTTAGGTAGCATTCTTTATGCTTGACTTATTTTCAGTCTTGTAGTCTAGTAAAGGAATGAAAAACCTGGTAAAATACTTTATAGTAAGTACACCTGTAACTCTTGGAGTCGTGTGAAATACCTGTTACAGTACAGGTTTGTTGGTGTTTCTCATATGCATTAAATATTTCTCCTAATCTACACAGAATTGAACTAGTTATTTTCTTACTCGCGTTAAGGTAAGGTACAACAACATAAGCTTGATGTTTTATTTTTAAGTAGGTGAGGGATACAAAGTTCACTGCTAAATCTGTCAAATAGGCACAGTTACGGTGCTGAAGGGTCAGAGTAAAACCACAGTTCTACTCCCACACAAGCACTATCTGCCAAGACACCCATGTCTTTGCCAGTAAGGTCTCCCAGCCTTACAGTTGTACTGCTGCTACACGCGGCTAGAGCAGCTGCTGTCTTGGCTGAGCTGGGCTGAGCAGATCTGAGCTGAGTGTCTTGGCACATTTATTATTTTTTTTTTATATACGGGGCTGTTTGGGAATCACAGAAATGGTATTCTTGCAACTGAAATCCTGGAAATCCTATATAGTTGATAAACTGTAGAGAAGCCTAATGCAGACTGACAGTATTGTTTTAAAAGACATTTTACTTGGATTAAAAGAGGGGAAAAAAAGGGCAACTAACAACTTGTCTGAGGTAATAGGACATCATGATGCTTACTTTATATTATAATACAGTGCAATTAGACTATTTCTCAAGGAAGTGGAAATTAGAGGTCTAGTAGTACCTCCCAGGAAAATATTTAGACTACTAGCTGATTTCCAGATTAATGGTGATATCTAAATTGTTCACTTCTCTAGGTAAAATTCTTGTTATTCTTGACATCCATTTAAGAAAGTTTGTGCAAAAATTATGTGCAAATTTTTGGATAAAGAAGCAAGGAAAACATTATTTCCCACGCATGTCTATATATATGTATATATTTAAAAAAGGCAACTGGATTATGACTTGACTATAGAATAAACATTCAGAAACAGTATATAAAAGTGTTTTTTTTTTTTTTTACTGAGATTAATTGCTCAGGATTAATTCCTAGCCTTTCTAGAGGAAAGCACTTATAAACAAAACTAATAAGTAGATAAACTGTATAGCTAAATATATAGCTATATATCTAAAAACTTTCTGGAGGAGAACTGATTTGTATTTACAGAGAGCAGTGCTCAGACTGCTGTGTCAGAAATCTAAAGTTGTGATTTTACACGCTGTCTGAAGCCAAGAGTGAGAGGATAATTGCTTTAAGTTTACACTTACATCGTTGTTTTTCAGAATACCTCCCAGAAATTCACAGTTCGTCTAATTGGAAAACAGATAGCTAAGATGGATTATATGGGTCGTGACTTAGAAGGGCTAGTAAAGGGATGCTACAGTCACAAGCCTGAATATAAGTATCTGCAAATGGGTGAGATGGTGGTAACCTGTAGTAACCAGTTCAGCCCTGCTAACTTTTTAATGTATTTGCATCCTTGAGCTCTCCAACAAAACTGCTAAAAAGGACTACCTCTTTTTGAATATCATTATTTTTAATTATTCTAAATAATGTTCCACTATTGTTCTGAATCCTATTCTAAACATTTATATAGCTTTTGCTGGAAACAGAGTAAAGAAAATGCATCTACCTTGCCATTTTTCATCTTTACTAGGAAACGCGGTTAGATGACCATCATCATGTTGCCGTGGCTCTCGGGAAACAGGAGGGATTTGGGCAGAAGCATCCCAATGTAAGAAATTACAAAATGTTTTCAGGTGTTGGTATTTAATGACGTGTACATAAACTTAGTCTGATGCTGTTGCTAAAAGTTTATTGTCTCAGATGCAGGACCAAGGAGAAAGCTTACCCTAAGCACAGTATTAACCAGATTGTTACTGAACTGCTATCTCTAGTTCTGTTGTGCCTGTTTCAGGAAAGGCCCAGGAGGGCAAAATGGTTTCAGAGGACAGCAACGGGTAATGTCAGATCTGGAATGTATGTGTTATGGTGTTCAGTGCATTCATTCAAAAGAAGATCAGGTGATTTTTGTCAGTCTGCTAATACTTTTGTGGGAAAGACGGTTTTCACAGAGGGAAATGGAGACAGGGAACCAATCTGGACTGCTAAACTAGTACAGCACCTCACCAAGTTGATTTTAATGGGGGACTGTCAGTGCATGTATCCCACGGCAGATCCATCTCCCAAACACCATTTTGACAAGATAACTCTCGAGACAAGCAACAACAACCAACAGATGGGACGAACAGCAGTGTTAGTCTTCATTCCATGTGGTCTCTTTGTTGGGAGAAGCAACAAAGCTGTTTAAAAGCTTTTCAGGATTTGCTGTGCAATTTAACAAAGACTTTGTCATGAAAATAGCAATAAAAATCAAATTTGAGGCAGACGGGCAAGTTGTAGCCAAAATAGCCAGACAGTCAGCAAGGGGAAGTGTGACAAATTGCCAGGTTTGTCTGTGGTGTTTTCGTTGTTCACAAGAAAATGGGTTAGTTGTTTTCTGTTATGAAGATACAATGAGTCTGCCGGGAACTAGAAAAACAATAATTAATATATGAATGGATAAAAGGATGAAAGTGCTCATGCACAAATCTTGTCATGGTCAGAAAGTCTGAGTCTTTGTTCATAGATAACACAGAGGGACAGACCTTTTAACTAGTGTTGGTTAGATTAAAAAAAAACCTGTCTTTGAGGATTTACTGTGGTAAATCAGTGCTCAAATATATCACTGTGATACACCTTAGAATTATCATAGAAAGAATGGACACGGTATCGAGTTATGATAAAAAGTGTTTGAATCAAGGAAAGTCTCAAACGTATACTTGTCCACTGTCTAAATTTGTGATGACATAAATTTCGTTAGCTCAATTCACTGAGAAAAGATCATTTAAAATGGGACAAGTGAGCATTTTGTGACTCCCTGATATGGAAATGCAGTGAAAATTTCTGTACTATTGCATTTTCAGAACTCCTAACAGGAATGTGGAGGAAGTGAACGTGGCCGTCTCTCTAACAGTCTTTATTAGCAAGACTGACCTTCAAGAATCCTAGATCCCAGAGATGAGAGGGAAAGGAGCAAGGAAGATGTACCCTTGGTTAGGTCAGGGAATACTTAAGCAAACTGGACATACATAAGTCCACGAGCCCTTATGGGATGCCGCTGCCAAGTGTCATTGTGAGGCCACTCTCCATAATCTTTGATTGATCATGGTGACTGGGAGAAGTGCCCAAAGACTGGAGGAAAATGAAGGAAGGCGCACTGAAAACTGGCTGAACAGTTCACCCCAGATGGTGGTAATCAGTGGCACGAAAGCCAGTAACTAGCCAGGTATCCAGGGGTCAAAACTGGATCTGGTCCTGTTAAACATCCTCATTAATGATCTGGCTGATGGGCAGCGTACCTTTGGCAAATTTGCTGGTGAAACAAAACTGGGGGGAGTGGCTGACATGCCAGAGGGTCATGCTGCCATCCACAGAAATGGCTCGACAGGCTGAAGAAGTGGTCCAGCAGGAACCTCATGAAGTTCAACAATGAGAAGTGAAAAGTCTTGCACTCGGGGAGGAGCAGCCCCAGGCACCAGTACATGCTGGGGGCCAGCCAGCTGTAAAGCAGTTTTGCAGAAAAGGCACTGGAGGTCCTGGTGAATGCCAGACTAAATGTGGACCATCAATGGGCCCTTGCAGCAAAGAAGGTTAATGGTATCCTGGGCTGCATTAGATGAAGTATTGGTGGCAGGTTGAGGGAGGTGATTGTCCCCCTTTACTCAGCATTGGTGAGGCCGCACCTGTGTCCAGTTCTGAGCTTCTTAGTACAAGAGAGACATGGACATACTGGAGAGAGTCCATCAAAGGGCCACAAATATAATTAAGGGACTGGAATGTCTCTGCTGTAAGGAAAAGCTGAGAGACCTGGGACTGTTCATCCTGGAGAAAAGAAGGCTTGGGGGTGTCTTAGTAATGTATCTAAATACCTGAAGGGAGGGTACAAATTAGACAGTGCCAGGATCTTTTCATTAGTGCCCAGTGACAGGACAAGAGGCAGTGGACACAAACTGACACACAGGATGTTCCCTCTGAACTTCAGGAAACTGAAGTTTGGGGTTTTTTTCACTGTGAGGATGGCCAAGACTGCCCAGGGAGGTTGTGGAGTCTCCATCTGTGATGATACTCAAAAGCTGTCTGGACATGGTCCTGGGTAACTGGCTGTAGTGGGCTCTGCTTGATCAGGGGTGTTGGACCAGATGACCTTCAGAGCTCCCTTCCAATCTTAGCCATTTTGTGGTTACCAGGCATCAGTATTCGCTCCCTGAGAAGTTAACAGTACTTTAGCCTGCATCAAAGGTGTGTCAGTTTGTGTGACGTACAGAATAGCCCTTCTGCAGATTAGTCCTGCTGAATTCTATCAAATATTAAACATGAAGAATATGTTGCTTGAACAAATGCCAAATTTAGAAGGATCAGCTATATTCATGTTCAATTCATGCAGCTGTACTGTTTGCCCTGCTGTCTGGAAAGAATTGCATTTGCAGATAGCATACAGCAGCCTGCACAGTAATGTGCTCAAAAAAACAAGCCTTTTTTTCTTGAAATGTGATTTTTTTTTTTTTTTTTTTAAGTCATGGAACTAAGACAGACCATGACACTCTCATCTCTGATATCTTATTCTGCATTTAATCTGGATTTAACATGGGGAATTGTGGGTTGATTGTGACCACTTTTGTCCTTAACATGAGTTTCAGAGAAGCATGCAAAAACCTCAGTGATTGCTGGTATTAAAGAGTATGCCTAGGCACCTCTCTAATAGAATAAATCGTCGCGCTATCAGCTCAAATAATCATGTCTGCTGGAGAATGAAATATAGTTTGCATTTGTTTGTGAGTTTTTTCTTCTTTTTTTCTAAACTTAAACACTCATTCTGTGGTATTTACAGCATTCTGTATCCCTCATTCTTTCAGTTTTCTAAGCTGAGTTTCAAAGAAAAACTTGCTTTTCCTGTGTGGCCTGTTAACATTAGTTACTGTATAGCCTAAATTGGGAACAGTGACATTGGTCTCAACTGCAATATTTTCTTTCTTCTTCAGTAAGTAATCTGTAGTTTAAACTGCACAGGGAATATTGCAGGAGGAAAATTGAGATTTATTGATTCATGTAATACTAATATGTATTTTCTGTAGGTTTCTTCCATGGAACCTGACCGACCACAGTTTACGTTATTGACTTTTGAAGATTTAGTTGCATCTGGTATTCCAGTCGCACCTGAGGATTCTGCATATTGGGATAATTTTTGTTCTAAGCGGGAGAGTCCAGTGAAACAGAATTCACGTTCAAGATAAGAATGCTTGTAAGAAAAAGAAAATTGTCAAACTTGTTATGCTGGAGTATGGGAATAAGTGTACATATGTAAATGAAACTTCTTTTTCCATATTTAAACTAAGAGTCTGTTTTTCACATTTTTAAAATTGACATTCTTTAGCAATATCTTAAGGAAGATGTATGTTTCCTCGCTGAAAAAAATCTGAGTGAACAGTCTAAGCTGACCACATGCTTTTTTGCTTTTCCATGCCTGTGGTTCTTACACCTTGGTAACTACCCATGCTAGGAACAGGGAGCAGTTACAATAATGTTGTTGATTAGTCAACAAGAGTTTAATATATAAAAATGTGTTTCTATACTTCATTTATACTGAAGCTTAAATTATGATACTGCCTTTTCCTTTACAAAAATAGAAATTTTATTCTCAGATGAATGAATAAAGCCAAAATTGGTACAAATGCTTTTGCTGTTACTATATGGTGAAAGTGTTTGTATAACACTTTGTATTTGTGTAATAGCAGCCTGAAGAAGTCTGAATCTTAGTAGCCTTGGAACTATATTTGTTCAAAACTTGTTTGAAGCAGGAAATTAACTTACAAATATTTCACATCCTTTTAATTTACAGTCTTTGTTAATTAAAGCTTCCTGTGTGTAATTTAGGATTTGATTTTTAACAGTTCTTTTTGTATTTTTTTCCTCAGCAATAGATATGAGCCAAACAGCAGTTCAGTTTTCCTAGATTTGCATTTACATCTGTACTGTCCTAGACACTAAGTCATGGGAGACAAGGGAGGAAACAAAACTATTTACTTTTCCCAAATAATCTCATAACATCTAAAGACAGAATATTTTTTGTCCTGCAGTGAATTAAAATTTTTGGAGAAAATCCATAGATCTTGGTGCACCTTTAGAGTGTTTCCTATTTTTCAAAACAAATCCCAGTTTGTGCTATTATCTCTCACTCTTCTTTCTAGAAGTCGTAGATACATTATGGTCCATCTAAACATAAAGATATTTTTAGGTCAGAGAGTGTTAATAGCCACTTCTCAGAAACACTTGGTTGATCCGCAGTATAAGGCGGCGGATTTGATCCAAGATCTAAATCTGTCCTTTGAGAAACAGGAAGGCTGGTCCATCCCGTTTCATGGAGAAAATGACTACGTGGCCACAGCCCCTGCTGGGAAAGGCTCGTGTGGAGCAGAGCTTGTGTTTTTGCAGCTTCTTACCCTTTAGGATCCAGGTACGTGGTATGGTCCCGAGTAGGGCAGTATAGAGAAAACAAAACAGATAAAGGAATGGAGCTTTGGAGAAGGAACCTGAAGGCCAGAGGGCTTCTAGACAAAACCGGGAAATTTCCTGCAGATAGAAGAGTGATGGGAGACCAGCAAAGGTCAGCTCGTCTGCACTGGACAGGGCCAACAACCTGAACTAGGAAGGGAAGCTGGAGGTGTGTTGGACCAGTATTTCTAAAGATGGCAGAGACACTCTATGGACATTATGGCTCTATTCTGATGCAGTGCAAGGAAGCCAGTGCTATGGCCACGTGTGGAAACAGGATCAATCTTTTATATAAGGGAAAGTGTGATGGTGAAATTAAAAAGAAGTCTTAAGAGCTCTGAGATTACATGAATTTATCTGTACATGCCAGCAATATTTATTTCAACATATGCCTCTACATATACAGATGCCCAAAAAACATTCCGATGACATTAAGAAGGATCATGCACATTCATAAAGAGTCAGAGTGTCCTGCTGGCCTTTTAGGAGCACGCTTTCATGGATTAGACTGATAACTGCAGGAAGTATACAGCTGCTCTTTCACACAGTGGTAAAAGCAAATGTAAAAATTCTGTCCATTTGCACTGACACTAAACAACCTGACTCTAGGGGCCCTTCACAAGGCATTATTATCACCTAGCCTTATTGCTACCTAAGGTTAAAAAAAAATAATCTTATTTTTCAAATAGCTCAGTGTAAATCAAAGATATGGAAAAATTCAAAATGTAAGAACCTGCAATTTTCTAGAGAATTCTGTCTGGACTGTTAGAAACGATGGTTTTATTTCATGGAAAGCTAACCAAAACAAAGTCCTTTGTTTTTCTAACCTTTCTAATTAGTCCTGAAAATTATTGTATTCCTGGCAAGCAAACCAAGTGTGATTTTCTAATTTAACAAAATTGGTTTGTCCTCTACTTACAGGCAAGCACAATATTATAAATAATTTCATTAATACTTTTTAAAGTCTTTCCAATGAGAGAAAAATTCTGTTTTGAGACACTGCCACCAGGCAAAAATAAATCATCTTGAATACAAAATGAACCCCTTTACCCCCAGAAATCTAGATCTGAAAATGCTCTATTCATCTTGCACCATATTTGCAGTTCATATCATTGTCCCAGCAAAAAGGTTGGCAATTTAAATGGTCTGGTACAGCTGCTATTAATGGGGTCCTCAGTGACTGGTGAGGATTGGCATATACTGGACCAGTTGATAGTCAGCCAGCCATGGAGTTCAGTACTCCCCAGACTCTCATACTCTGAATAGGCCTCCTTATTCTGCAAATTTCAAAACCCTGTAGCAGAACAAGTCCTTTCTTTCAGCTTGGCAACTCTTCTAGTTATCTCAGCTGTTAAGCACCTTCATGTGCTTGCCCATCTGGGATTATAGTACACTTCAGGTACAACAGATTAAGACAGAGTCAACTGACTCAGATAAAAACATGCCATCCCAGTAAATGACATCATTACATATCCACTGAATAGACTTTTCTGGCATCCGTGGAGAGCCAGATATTTATTCCAAGTTGTATTTAATGTAAAAAAAAAATCAGTCTGGGATACTTCACTTACAATTTATATATAAATTATTCCATATTTCTGTTAACTTCATATTTGAAGTTACTGAAAATCTAATTTAACCCCTGTGGAGTCTGAGGAGAAGAGTCACTGCTTCCCTGATTTGCAGTTTTAGAGGAAAAAAGCAGAACACCAAAAACTATAATTAGCACGCAAGATGAGAGCATCATTTGAATGGAAACAAAAGTATTCATCAGAACTGGTAGAAGTAGGAAAGATTAACAGCATATTTGAATTCAGAATTATCTACAGCAAACTCCAAAAGCTTGTATAATATTATAAAACTCATATCCTTTTCTCTCTGAACCTTTTCTTTATCTTTATAATAAGACATGGCTTCAATAGTTATACTACAAGTAGATTCTCCTTTAGACAAAATACAGTGTGCAGCCAAGTTGTACACAGATTTTAATTCAATAAAGAGCTATGTTAAACTGTAGGACAGAAATTAACTCTTTTTCATTGTGAAAATCATTCAATTCAGTAGAACTCATTCCATTCAGTACAAATGTTTTAAAAAGTTTTGGTCTTCAGTGAACAGATTGGGAAAAGTGAATAAATGTGGCTTGGTTTGGACATTTTATCATGTTTAAACCTGTGTGTATCTTGCATAAAAATAATTAGACTGGATTGGGAACTTCAGGAGATGGAAATGTTCAAGACACTTTGCAGCTCTGTCACAGGAGACTGCTGCCATTTGATGTGAAAATCTGTAACTTTGGAAAGTGGATCATATGAATTCACTCTTATCCTTTCACAATGTCTGTAAACATATGCAAGATGTATATTGTTACTATATTATTATATCAAATGCACTGATGTTAATCAGTGTATGTATTTCATGTTCTTCCAGAATACGGGTATTTTGAATTGCCCTACTGTATAGAAAATGTAGGCATGAAAATAAGTTCTGAATTCTTCTCAAGAGAGACAACATTTTAAAAGTTTTTTTCAAGAAAGTATCTTTTTGTGTCATTTTCTGTTGCTGCACATATACAGTTTTTTATGGCTAGGTACTACGTGTAACTCCTGTTTCTAAGATTGAGATTGATTTCTTTATTGAAATAAAAAGTGGGTTATTTTGTGTCTGTGTTCTGATTTTGTGTTGCCTATTTATGGTTCTGCCTTTCCGAGTTACTTTTTTTAATCTCAATATTATTTAGATCCAGACATAAGAGGGATTGCTGAAACACTCGCCTAACACTCCTTTGTTATTTCTAAAACAGTTTATGGGAACACAGAACCATCTGGTCCTAGTGACATCCTTTAGATGAATCATGTAACAAAGGTCTGGACCAGCTGTGCACTCTCTGGCATCCCCCTAAGATTTGGTGTGTCCAAGACTTTCTTCAGGACCACTCACTGGTTTCTTCTGGCAGGTTTAATTTAATAATGTCAAACCTAGTTTCTTGATGTAACTATGACATAAGGTAGGGCGAACTTATGTCTTACGAACATCTCATTGTTTGGTCTAAATTGCAATAGGGTGAGGTTTGATGCTTGTAGGAAGATACATATTTTCAAATATAAAGCTACTGCATTGCATAGTGGTACTTGCACATATCAAGAAATTTCTGAAGAATTTTTTTTGGAACTGTAGTAGAAGACAAAGGTTCTTCATGTTGTAGTGGGATCTTATTCACCCATAAAAAGCACTTTTGTTTGCACAAGGGTTTTCTTTAAAACCCTTGAAAAACTGTTTTGGATTTATAAGTGATGTAAAAAGTAAGAAAATGGGTATTTCATTTGAAATGCATCTTTCATCCTCCAACACCTAGAGGAACTTAGACACCTTTATTTCTACTTCAGAAAGCAGTAAAGAAGCACTGTTGCATAGCAAGGTGTTAAGAGAAGCTGCCCAGCGGACATTTTATGAAAAAGTGTTCTTCATACTGCAAATAGAAAAGTATATGTAATACATGTGTGTAATCGGTTAGGCAATAATTTGCATCACTACTAACAATGGAATAATTGAATAAATTTAAATACATTATAAAGTTGCCTTTTAATGTTTGTAGTGGCTATCAACCCAATAAGAGAAAGAATGGTTTGCAGCATGGTGGATCTAGATGTTGGCACATCCAATTCCTTCTGCAAGTAAGTAATGAAGTCTAGTTCTTCAAACTGAACTGGGTGGGAGCTTCTGATGATTAAAGGTTTTATCCAGTGGTTGTTGCAAAACACATGAGCAGTCATGACAACAGAGTATAAAACCCCAAACATTTTACTCTGTTGCAAAGGTCTTATTCAAGTGTTACTTTCAGACTTCGATTTCTTGTTTCTTGGCTTCTGGGAATCTTACTGAGTAGTGACCCTGCCTGTGTCAGCCTATAACCTGATCATCAAATTTGTTTCTGAAAAGGGGATGTGTTTACCTTATGCTGAGGAAGGTTCTGAAGAAGTTTCTACCCTTTAATCAAAGTTGTGATCCTATAAATAAAGAATTTTAAGTCATTGGTTTGTAGATCTGTTCAAGTCAAGTGCACTATCTACCAAACTGCCACAAAAAGATGGATAGGTCCAACTGAAGGCGAGGTTTACTTTTTTTGATGCTTCAAGCTTGGAAGTGCTTAAACTTAAAAGGTCTGCCAGGCTGCTTGTCGGATACTTCGAGGGACTTGGGGGTGCCTGATGAACATCACGAGCAGGCTTAGGCTTAAGCTACCACCCAGGTTCCCAGCATAAGCGAGATGCAATGCCAGACGTACATGTAATACCAGACCTTGGAAGGACTGATGGATCTTTGGTAAATGGTAGTGTTCTTATGAATGGCAGAGCCCTAAAGGGCTTGGGTGGGGTTTTTTTTCAGGTTCATGTTTTTTGGTTTTGATAGCTTTGTTGTCTAGCTTTAACTTACTGGGGTAATAACCAAATCCATTCAGGCATTTACATCTAGTGAGATACTCCACAAGAGCACTGAGGTTTTGATGGCGTTAGAATTTGAAGATTTGGTCAGTATGATTGCTGTTAGTAAATTTGCCTTTTTTGGTAAAGCACCTGATTAAGCTGGTGCATCCATTCCATCCTGTTTCGGCATGCCTTGGGATGCCTTTTGCCCTGTGCCCTCAGTACCACAGGACACCTGACACATCTGCCTGAGGTACCTTTTGCTGCAACAGCTTTTAACAGGCTAGTCCCAGCGTGCTGAAGATTCCTGCTGGCAGGTTGTTGTCTCTCAGCTGCCAAGAAAATGTTTTGGTATGGTTGCCAAAAAAGTGGTGCAAAGTTTCCCTTGTAAGTTAATGGAAAAGATGAGTAAAGGAGTTATATGTTAAGACCTTACAGTTGTACTGCAGATAATAAAGGGGCATAAATGTAAAAGACAAGTTGAAAATATATTAATGCTAGCTTTTAACTCACAAAGAGAAGTTGTTAGTTCTGCTTTGCTCTAAGGTCTCAAAGCAGCTGAAATTATTTCAATCCTTTTATTTGGGTTTCTTTTCTTTCTACTCAAGGTTAAATAGTCGTATCCATATTACACACTTTCAAAGTTCCTGTTAAGATTTTCCAGCTATCTAGTGAGTTTCTCTTGTCACAGTAGTTTAATCTTTCCAGCCTTGTTCAGTGTTCTAAAAAAATTGCTTTCCTTTGATCTTGAAGTTCACTCAAGTAGCCAGTCACATCCACTTTTTATCCATGGGAATCTCTGGATGGAGGCAGAAAGCCGGAGCTCGGCCTGCCCCTGAATTCACAGACAGGCCAGCCACTGGCCCATTGTCCTGCTCGACCACCTCTGGGTGTCTGGGATCCTCTGCGCCTCAGAAACTGTTGGCTGCCCAGGGAGGGCGTGTTCGTAGCCCCTTCCATTGATACAACAGGGGTGGCAATGGCTGGAGTTGGGCAGAGCGTCTCGGGTGTTCTCATGAAAATACCAGCAGAAGCAAAGAGCTTGGCAGAGCACAGCGCTTCGTCCAGCAGCCGGCGGTCATTTGGTTGTCCAACGTGACCCTGCTTTGGTCAGAGGGGGAGAGTACGGGCTCCTGTTGTAAAGGCTCCTAAGCTGCCTCGTTATTTCTTGAATTAATTTACTCAATTGGACTGACATCACTACTTGACATTACTAAATATTAAACTCTTAACTGCATGACTGATAATTATTTTTAATTTATTTTTCCAGTGTTGAAGCTAATGCTTCTGCCCCATGAATTTACTAATGGCTGTTCTCATCACTGTTTGCGGTTTTTGCCGAAGTATCGATCTACTGCTGGTTTTGGCTTTAAGACATCATAGAAAGCAATCCTAATAACCACTGCAGGAGGGGCTGCAGTGTTGCAGAAGTGCAAAAAGACTAATGAAAATATACATGATCTTTATAAAAATGATTACAGATTTTATTTATCATTGCACAATATATATCATGTGCTGTATATGTAATGTATTAGCAAATTCATATATTGCTATATAAGAATTTTATACACTTATATATTTATACATGCAGAGTTACATACATATGTATACACACACACACACTGTATAGAGTATATAATCTTACAGTTAGAGGTCTACAGGTCTACATAGACCTATGTTTTCCTCTGCAGCTTGTATAGGGGTAAGTACCTATATGTAAAAAATGCATTCATTGTTTTTTACCGTAAAGTGGTGTTTGGTATATTTAAATCCTACTATTGAAATTACTTTAAGTTTGCATTTGAAACATTACACAGGCAAAAATCTGAAAATACTACCTTGGAAATATTTTCTCCTTTAGAGTGGATATCCTGTTTTTTCTCAGCTTCCGCAGCATAGTTTTCTGTAATACATCACTGCTGCCATCAGGTGAGTGGATTCTCAGCCCATGTATCAGCTGATTGTACAATGTGCTACTCATCCTCATTAAGAGCTTTTGTGAAAGGTACAGTGAGCTGCTTATTCACTGAGGTCACTGGTCTCTTTGTAAGAGAAATGGAATTTTCCTGCATGTATTAAGTTCAAACACTGTCTACTGAATGGAGTAATATTCCCAGCAAGCAGTGTTTACTACCTGCATAAAAGCATTTTGCTAATCTTGTGACAGTTATGTACTCTACAATTAATCAGCTACCTGTACAACATTAGGAAAATGTATTGGGTTAATTTTGTATAGTAAAATTGTGTGTGCATAAAGGTTGTATTTCAGTACAACTTGCTTATTACCATAATTAAAATTCTCATGTGAGTGAAAACAGTGTAATACAAAGAGATTGCTCTTTCTGATATCATTGTTTCTGCCTAATTGTTTGTTAGGATCTTTAGATGATTGATAATTTAGAATGTTTTCCCTAAAGTGCAGTAGGATATTTATTTGCATTTAAACTGGGGCAGTCAGGCAGCTTCTACTTGCAGAAATCGTTGTTATCTCTCAGTCACCTTTCAGGAAAAAAGGGGAGAAGAGAAAACTGCTCATTGCAGGGGAAGCACATTGGTTTCAACTGACTTGGGTAAAGTCAGATGTGCTGTCCATAATGCTATGTAACGTTGGTCATGTAAATGCCTTTAAGTAATCAGAAAATAAGTTTTATCTTCTGAGACGAGTCTTCAGTTCAAAGTGGAAAAAAAGTAATGATGTCAGATGAAGGCAATAATTTGTCCCAGAGTAAAGGGCTGCTGAAATAGTGGAGAAATCTTGTATGTGCCATGAATTTTAAAATATATCTGTTTTATTTATAAAGTCAATTTGTGGAGTTTTGAAACAATGTGAAAGAATTATTACGTTTTTTTGTTTGTTGGCATGGCAGCAGTTTCAGTGGAGCATTGATTGGGTTGTTGAGTTTGTATAAACAGGCTTTTAAAAGGGAAATAAAAATGCAGTTGCATTAAAATTTAAATGTGTTAATGCAAATATATCTGTTTCAGCCACACAATGGGTTTTAACTCATTTGTTATTAGATTGATGTATCAGAGAGTTGCTATGGATATATAGCATATACACACATGCATATACATATATATCCATTTTAAATATATATATATGATATACACATAATTAGTGTTAAAATAGCTAAAAACCAACCCCATCTTTATTAACTCAATAACCAGGAAGTATAAGAAAAGAGCTTCGAGAGGGAGTAACACAAATGGTGCAAATATATTTGGCTGATTCAAGAGACAATTTAAGGTCCAGCAGTGGGGAAATTGAAAACGGTGCCTTGAACAAACAGGAGAAGGAGCAGATTAAAACATATTTTTTTTTTTATCTGTTGGAAGCTTTTATTAAAAATACATGAATTAAAAAATGTGAAAAGGAGAGAATAGAGTTAAATATATATTTTTTTTCTGTTTCATTTAATAATTGGTACTTTTTACGAGGGAAGTTAACAACAGAAACCCAAAAAACATGACTGCATTGGATTATTTTGCTTTACCCAGTAAATCTGAAGGGCTTTTCTAGTTCAGCCAGAGAATTGGGTGGGGAAGAACCTAAAGAAGTTCAACAGGGGCAAGTGTAGGGTACTAATCCATGGAGGAATAACTCCATGCACCAGTACAGGTTGGGAGTTGACCTGCCAGATAGCAACTCCCAGGGATCTGGGAGTTCTTGTGAACAACAAGTTGACCATGAGCCAGCAATGTGCCCTTGTGACCCGGATGGCCAATGGCATCCTGGGGTGTATCAAGAAGATTGTGGCCAGCAGGTCAAGGGAGGTCATCTTCCCTCTCTACTCTACCCTGGTGAGAACCCATCTGGAGTATTGTGTCCAGTTCTGGGCTCCCCAGTTCAAGAAGGACAGGGAACTACTGGAAGGAGTCCAGTAGAGAGCTGCAAAGATGATCAAGGGAATGCAGCACCTCTCTTATGAGGAAAGGCTGAGAGATCTGTGTCAGTTTAGCCTGGAAAAGAGAAGACTGAGAGGGGATCTGATCAATGCTTATAAAGGGCAAGTGTCAAGAGGATGGAGCCAGACTCTTCTCAGTGGTGCCCGGTGACAGGATAAGAGGCAACAAACAGAGCTAGAACACAGGAAATTCCACCTCAACACGATGAAAAATTTTTTTACAAAGCACTGTAATAGGCTGCCCAGAGAGGTTGTGGAGTCTCCTTCTCTGGAGATGTTCTAAACCCTCGTGGATGCATTCCTGTCCAGTCTGCTCTAGATGACCCTTCTTTGGCAGGGAGTTGGACTAGATCATCTCCAGAGGTCCCTTCCAACCCTCTACCATTCCGTGATTCTGTGAAATAAAGACACAATATCAGAAATGCTACCTACATCTTCTCTACCACCTAACAGTACAGGTCCCGTAGGACTTACATAAACTTACTGTTGGTGTCTGTACATGGACATTATTGGTAAAAGAATGATCAAGAGCATAAGTTTTAACAAAAATCTGAATCTAAACTCCTGTGAACACTTCCATCTTTAGATGCTGAGGATGGATGACTGTTAGCTTTTACATGCCTGCTTGAGATGATTCCCTAGCTGTAAGGAACCTGATTTCAACAGCAGGACACTGAGTCAGATGTTTGTCCATTGCAATACACAGGGCTTCCCTGCTGGGCTTCAGGAAGGTCTGTGGGAGCTCTGATTAACCAGGGAAAATTGGTAAGAGAAGTGAGGCAAGCCAAGGACTGCAAACCAGTCTAACATCTGAACTGGCATCAAATAAGACTTTGGAAGAAGCAGCTTTACTTCTTAAGATTAGTACAGAGGCAGCTAAAACCTAATTCAATGTAAAATGGTTTATATTGTCATTTTTGTGTTCAAACCATTGTTCCAACATTTATAGTGACCTGATCTAGTGACAGGTGTCCCTGTTCATGGCAGGGGGATTGGAAAAAGATATCTAAAGTCCCTTCCAACCCAAACCATTCTATGATTGTAGATTCTAAAGTAAGGCTCCAGTCTGTCTCTTTTTTTTTCCTTAATGGTAATCAAAACATTAACTTTCTGTTAGAAATGGTACCGGACAACAGAGCAGTGAGGTTGGGGGGTGGAGGGGGCGGTAAGAATGAAGGAGTCTTCTGATTCTGGTGGTAAAATAATTTTCTCCCTTCCTCCAGCTTCCAAAGTGTAACATTTCTGTTATCTCTAACATGAATTTTCTTGTAATTTTATATATGATTTTTTGTTTATGTTTTAGGTTTAAAATGGCCTTGCTTCTATTTCAATCAACAAAGAGCATATAATTATGTTTTAACTGGATAGCTGCTAATATAAAAGTGTCATTTAGAGTTTGTCTCTGCCTGTTGGCTGTATTTCTATGCATCATAATAAAATCACTTCTTGATGCCTCTGTTCCCCTCTGTCTGCCTATCGTCAGCTGTAACTGCAAGCTCCTTTTGAGAAAGAAACTGTCTCCTAGTACTTTGTAAAATGGGGGCCTGGTCTCAGACAGAGCCTCTTTGCATTACTCTTACACAAATAATACCAGAATAATTGAATCCCACCAATGACAAACCTAATAATCCAACAGCAGCTCCTTCGAACTCAGACGATGCTGTTCTTGTGCGTGGGGGATGATCACAAGTCATTGTGCTGATACAAGACAGACTTGGCCCTTTGGCTGCTATTAAACTAAAAAGATGGGCATAGACCTTGTGTGGCTCCTGTGAGTGGAGGCATCGCCATTAGGTTCTTCCACCTTGGCATGTTGAGTTTCTCTGTCTAGCCTACAGGTGGTTTTCACTTGAAATTTCTAGCTGGTTTCATGCCTGCCTGCTCCTCCATTTGAATTAATGCCTGTAATAGAATTACAGAATATCTATGCCAGTAATGTTTGTACAGCAGGCAGCATGCCAAAGGCTTGGCAATATCATAACTTAATTAAATGTGTGTGTATGTATGAACTAAAAGATAATTCAGTTGTGCTTAGGGTATATGGCCTCTGCTTTCCTGCTTAACCTACAACTTCTTGGCCAGAATATTTTATGTTCTTCAAGTCGAGGTCTCTTTTGTGACACTGATTACATCCCATGCCAGTTCACAAATTCCATATAATCACAGCAGACTCTTCCAGCACTCTCCTCCTGTTCAGGTTCTTTTACCCCTTCCAGCTTAATTTCCCTCTATAAGGGACTGAGTCTGAGTCCCTATTGCAGTGCAGATTGTCCTTCCCTTATCTGCAAAGCTACTCAGTGCAACAGACTCCCATTTTGCAGAAGTGTAATTGAAGACCTGCTATGAGTATTTTTCCCTCACTTCTATAATTTCCCTTTTCTCCTTCTCAGTTCCTTTTTACTCCTGATAGCTTTCCACTTCTCCAATCTATTGCCCCTTCTATTTTTCCTGATACAATATATCCACATTTTACTTCCCAGATTGCTCCCTCCTCCTCCTCTTTTCTGCTATGTAGCCCTTAGGTCTCACATCATTGCTGTGTGCTAGCTACAGAGGTGGGGAAGGTGCATCCAGCTAGACTGGTGCAAGCTACCCTGTGACATCGTTTTCAGGCAGGAGTACACCCTTCTGAGTTCTTGCAGAGATGACACCCGCTCTTTTTGAACAGCAGAGTCACAGTAGGACTATGTTGCTAGTTTGTTTTTTTAAAGACCTTTACCATATCCTTGTGAGGCAGGGCCTGACATTATGAGACAAGAAAAGTGTCTGGTTTTGTGCCACATAGGTCTTACTGGCATTGTTCTCCTCTTCACATGGGACCTTCAGCAAGTCATCAATGCATTTGCTTTTGCCTTGTGAAATGGGGTGACGCATTTCTATTATCCAGTGCTTTGCCTTGTTTAGTGCCTCAAAGCCCTTGGATTCAAGCTTTTTACAGAGATGAAAAATACTGAAAAATTGTTATTCCAGTTGGGTCTATGGGTTTTGGAAAGACATCAGTGAATTTTGGAGGCTTCAGTAGCTTAATGTTCAAGCAGAAATCAGCATAATCCACTGTGAAGGTTCCTGGGTGCATCCACACATGCTGCCAGCAGAATAGCTTTTAGTTATAGGCTATGCCTGAATGGATTTAGATGCCATCCTCCTGCTTTCTTTACCTCTAGCAGCCCAGGTAGAGCCAAGGAGTCAACTACACAGCCCCTGTGAGCCCTCTGTATTGCGTTACAGCTCTGCCCTTTCTTCCAAACCTTCCACACCTCCCTGTGTCCAGTTCTTACAATGAGCTGTGAGCAAATAAGGCAGTTCCTGGGCTTGATAAACTTTTACAACTGTAACATCTGTCACTGGATAACATTTATGCCACTTGTGCATTGAATCAATTAAAACAAAAATGCTAAATCAGCAGTTTGGTGGCAATGATGGAATTACACACAAGACAGCTATGCCTCCTCATGGAGATGGTTGATAGTAGCCAAAAGACTGTAAAATACATGTACTCTGCCAAAAGACTTCAAAAAATAGGTACCCCAACAGTGTGGTAAGTCAAAAAAGAGAGCCGCTTTCCAAGGTATGCGTGAGCAATCTGATTGCAACTGGAGCTTTTAATGAGATCATTTCGTGTAAGAGGCACATAAAGTGTAATTTTTATTCTTAAGGTATTTTGAAATTTGTCAAAATAGAATAATTTCTCAGAGTATCAACATGTAGGAGATAGCTAGAGGCCACACTACTAAACTGGAGTACTTGGATAAATGTTCATTTAACGTGACAAATGAACAGTTTTATGTTAGCTTAATGCTTTCAAGAGATTTTTTTATTTTGTAACTGCTTGTAAATGATTTATGTTGTACACCACAGGAACAAAAACAGTGACTAGCTGAATTATGCATAAAAAAGAAAATCCTTACAATTTTATTGTTTTCTGTAGTAAAGAACAAGTTTTCTATTATTTTCCCATGAGACTATTTTTCTCCAAAAAATATAAACTGAGCTATTGTTTCTCTTCCATCTTTATCTAACAGAATTATTAAGTCCAAATCACCTATTATGTTATCTCTGATAGGGAATTGTATTTCTGGATATTGACCTTCTGGCAATTGATGACTTGCACTGGATGATGAACAAAGATGTTATCAAAGGGGAATTTAAAAGATTATTTATAACTTCAAAGGCCACAGTCTGTTGACATATTAAAAGTTTGCTACTTCTCTTCCATTGGATATGTAAGATCTGTGTGGCAGCCCCATGGAATGAAAGGGGTTATGATTATGGGAATGGGCATGAAGCAGTCTAGAAGAATATCTCTGAGGTGTTCCATTACTACTGAGTTCTGTTTGTCTTAAACACCCTCAGACAGCCTTAGAAAAAGCCCAGGAGCTGTGCCCCTCAGAGTTGTCATGTCCAAAATCTGGATGCAGGATGGATACACAACCCAGGGGTGGGTGTCTGAATTACCTTTACATTGAGTGGTGAGAGTTAGGTGCTTTAATTGATGTTCTCAGGCATTTCGGGCCCAGATGGACACAAATGATGAAAGAAACAGCAATATCTTTTCCCCATCCCTGCAGGATGGAGGACAGGACAATGTATCAGCCGGTGACAATGTTGAGGTGACAAAATCCAACAGGCAGAGACACTAGACCTCATATGTCTTCACCTGTTTGACAAGTCAGAGCAGCAGAGGCAAGAACAGAATATCCCAGGGCATGCTGAGCACCCACTGAACTTTGTTAATTCTTTTAGCTACCAGCATGCTGATAGTTTTGTGGGTTTTTAAAGTTCTGTATTATGTTAGTTTTGTATTATAGTTAATGTTTATAATTCTTAATGGTTTTTTTGACTGGAGAAGGAAGATATAATACGGTTTGCCATTACTTGGCTCTGGTGAAAGCTGGCTGGTGTGTTATGCAGAGACCAATCTTATACAGTGCTAACCAGTGAGGAACCAGACCTCAGACTCCTTGCAATGGCTCAAGGCCTCTCCAGTGATGGAGCCAAAATTGAATTTTGCTGCAGACGATGAAAAAAAAAATAATTGGAATGCACTAGCTCTGCTAGAAAATGCATCGTTGTCATACGGGAAGGGTCAGATGAAGGGAATATGATTACCCTCTGCTTCCCTCTCTTTATTCTACTATATGTCTAATATAAAAACACTTCTCTACCTTTAGACCGTCTCCATCTATTTCAGGTGGGACATGGGCAGTGACTGGGTGAGGACTGAGCTGGATACACAGCACTATGGCCATCCTAGCTCTCACTGGGGTTGGGGATTCACTGAATTGAGACAGAATCATGCAAAAGCACTGTACCCCTGCTTCTCTGTTAGCAATGAGAGATGGCTCACCTGCCTACACGTAAAGGCAGTTGGGTTTTGGGTGATCATTGAGCAGTGCTATAGCCAGGCACACAGGAGCATCTGGAAAACTTGATATGCACATGGGATCAAGAGCCTATGTTGGAAATTTCTGCAAATGACTTAGTGTCCTACACTTTGGGTTTTGAGCAACCTGGTCTAGTGGGAGGTGTCCCTGCCCATGGCAGGGGGGTTGGAACTCAATGATCTCTAAGGTCCCTTCCAACCCAAACCATTCTATGATTCTATGATTCTACGATTCTACGATTCTACGATTCTACGATTCTATGATTCTACATTTAAAGGATCAGCATCCAGGTTAGCCTGTGGCTAGTTTCTTACTCCTACCTGAATGCTGAAAAGGAAAGAATTAGACAGAGCAGGCAGAGTGGTGTGGAATGAACAGGAGAGACTTTGTAAGTGGTGCCTAAATATGTCCCATAGTCTTTTTCACAGCAGCGTCCGATTGACAGATGAGCCAGGAAAGAGTCAGATCTACGTGTATGAGCTGCAGTGATATATGGGAGCAAATGAGACTTTGTCCTGTTTGATTTCAGGCATGGGAGAGTTAACTCATAAGCTTCTTTTTTCACCCTCTCCATGACTTGTCTCAGCTGCAAACAGGAGAAACAATTTTAAAACTGAATCTAAGCTTCTGCTTTAATTTTTGTTTTGGACTCACATAGGCTTATCCTCTCCCTTGTGTCAGATGAAATCATAAAAATGTTAGAGAAGTTCAAATGGCATTTGAGAATGCTTTCTGAAGAAAAGCCTTTCCCAATTTCTCTTCTTTATTCCATATACTGGGGTTCTGATTACTTTTTAATTTATTTTTATATCCATGAATTTTTTATTATAAAAACTGTGTCCTTTGAAGAGACCAATTATCTTCTCTAACTTTCAGTACTTCGATATATATTTTACTCTCGAATTTGAAACAGCCTACAGGATATGACAAAGGAATAGAAAGAATTGTTTGTATACCTCAGGCTGGGCTGGACAGCCTTTAAAATTATCCTAAATGGAAATATAAATTTATCCTTAAATTATTTTATAATGTAGTTATTATTTAAATTCTTGCAGGAGAACACATTTGTGGTGCTATTGCCAGACAGCTTGCAAATTTTGATGGATGTAAACTCAAACTGATTTACCCTGGATGAGCAAAGACAGCTGTATGGGCAGACGTCTCTCTGCCGCTCAGGTCCGCCAGGCTCAGAGGCTGCCAGTGGGAGCACTGGGATCTGTCCTGGGTTCCTGTTTGCAGAGGATGTGGAGCTCAGCCTAAGGGGAGGGGTGGCCGTATCCCCTGGCTGTTGGGAGCTCCGCGTGGGTCTGTGTTGTGCTGTATTTAACTCTGTGTTGAATTTACACTCAGGCCAGAGCTTTTGTACAAGTAGAATTGTACCAAAATTTTCTAGGGTACTTCCATCAGCCCAGAGAGGAACACTCACGAGTCGAGCTGTTACCTTGAGCTTACTCAGCTGTTGAGTTGGTGACTGTAGAGTTCTGTGCTGTGGCTATAAGCTGACTAATTTCTGATGTTAATCTTTTCGCTCCCTGAAAAAAAGACCTCTATATTTTTAGTTAGATAATAACAGCTAAAAAGCTGTCAAAGCATCAATTTAGGTGTTTTATATTTTCATTCTCTCCTTGCCATCAGGTACCACTTAATATTCACAGTTTTGTGGTGCAATCAGACATTCTGCTTTAGGATTGTTCCCCTGATCTGGGGAGTTGGTGTAAACCTGACTGCTTTTATTTTTCTTTTCCAAATAAAGAAGTGTTATGTGCCAGACTGTTAGCAGGCCCAAATCAGTTGAATTCTACTAAAGTGAAAAGTATTTTGCAAACTAAAACCAGATTATAGTTTGGCCCAATAATCTTGTAATACTGATTCCCATTAAAAATCCACACCGTGCCTGACGTTTTCAAGGTGGGCCTTGATTTGACTGTAGAAGTACAGGATGTCTATTGCAAATCTAATGATGCATAAAAAATAACAATTTAAGCTAAGTGGAGCATTACTTTTACTACTAGAAGTCATTTAAGAATTCTGAGAACTACTTCTACTTAAGCTGTGATTATAATGTTTATCTAAATGCAAATGAGAACATTGCTGTTTATATGAATGCTTGTCATTTTGTTTCACATAGTTGGTCAGGGGAAAAGCTTTGATAAGCTTTCTGATAAAATACTTATTCTGAAATAAAACTTCAATCAGTGCAAGAAACAGACAAGGTGTTTTTTTTTTTAATGAAAAGTGTTTGTTTAAAAGACCTGGTGAAATTTTCAATAAATGTTGTCTGTATTAGGTGTTTAGAACAGGCCCAATACTTTGGTATATTGTGAAGCAATAAATAAAACTGAATCAATAAATGCTCATCCAGTTTGCTTCTCTTTGCTTTGAAAGAGGAAGGAGTGTAGCAATAGGATGAGGGGTAATGCTTTGGAATTGGAAGAGGGGAGATTAAGATTAGATACCAGGAAGAAATTCTTTACTGTGAGGGTGGTGAGACACTGGAACAGGTTGCCCAGAGAAGTTGTCCCATCCCTGGAAGTGTTCAAGGCCAGGCTGGATGGGGCTTTAAGCAACCTGCTCTAGTGGGAGGTGTCCCTGCCACTGGGATATCCCTGGGAGGTGGCAGGGGGGTTGGAACTTGATCTTTAGGGTCCCTTCCAACCCAAACCATTCTATGATTCTATGAAAAGAAAGGCCTTCTTCGGCATATTCATGATTATGCTACTGTCCTCTTTTCAGTAATGCAATTCAGCAAGCAAATGTTATATTTGAAATCATTCAAAAGAACAGAAGTACAATAAATAGGGCACACCCCTAAAAGATATTCCTTGACTGCACAAGATGAAGTTAAACAGAAAGCATACTTAAGCAGGCATCCTCTGGAGAAATCTGTGAACTTCTGAGGACCTAGTTTTCATCTAGCTCAGTTCTCTGAGTTGGCCTATAGCCCTGGTCAGAGGAGGGAGGAGTTTGTATGGCAGTGGACGGGAGTTGGTCTCTTTTCTCAAGTTACAGGCAATAGGACAAGAGGAAATGGCCCAAGTTGCACGAGGGGAGATTTAGATTGAATATTAGGAAAAATTTCTTCACTGAAAGGGTTATCAAGCATTGGAACAGGCTGCCCAGAGAAATGGTTGAATCACCATCCCTGGAGGGGACATGTCGATGTGGTGCTTCATGATGTGGTTTAATGGTAACGTGGCAGTACTAAGTTAATGGTTGGACTTGATGATCTTAAAGGCCTCTTCCAACCAAAACAGTTCTATGATTCTATATGGAGTAAGGGCAGGCTGAGATGATCTGTCACTCCACAGAGGAACTCGATCTCAGATGTGGCTTCCACTTCTCGATGACACAATAATGTCTTCTCCGGCTCCCTGGAAGTGTGCATCTCTCTTCAGCTGATGATCTTCCTCCTGAGGACCTTCAACTCATCTGTAGGGAACAGAATCACAGCCCCTAACAGCTTCTTCATTTAACTTGTGCAGGCTCCCATGTGGCAAAGAGGCCTAATTGAAAGCCCAGCATTTATTTCAGCACAAAAAAGGGTGATATATCTCTGTCTTATACCATATCACTTACGCCTTTGCGTGTTATGAAAGAAATACCTGTGGAGACCAGGGTTCCTGTTGAAGCCGCACAGTTGATGTGGCTGGCGTTGGTACCCTGCTCTCCACGCAGGTGGCACAGACTGGTCCTGAATGGCAGAGCAGGTGATGCAGCTCAGAGGGAGATGAAGCCATGCACCCCACTGAGCCCAGGAGTGGGTGGTAACTGCCATGCCTCTGGTTTGTATTGCAGCCTCTGGGACATGGCCAACTACCGCTAAAGCTGAGGGATTAAACCCACAGTTTTGCTGTTCTTAGTTGCACACCAGAACGACAAGGTACTTTTCTTGTCTGGCTTTTCTTGGCCCTGGTGTACAAAGCCCAGAGAGGAGGAAGGTTTTAACCATGTATGTTTGCAGTGAAAATTATGCACCCTTCTGTTCAGGGGGGTTGAATACATGGAAATCTTTGGGGAAGGACAAACGGAATCTATTGGTGCTCAGCACTAGGGAACCTATGGGCTGGGTTGGACGTTAAATCACAGAATCACAGAATCATCTAGGTTGGAAGGAACTTTTAAGATCATTGAGTCCAACTATTAACCTAACACTGCCAAAACCACCACTAAACCATGTCCCTAAGCACCATGTCCACAATATTTTAAATACCTCCAGGGATGATGATTCAACTGCTTCCCCGGAAAGCCTGTTCCAATGTTTGGTAACCTTTTCAGTGAAGAAAATTTTCCTAATACTTGTCCTAAACCCCTGGTGGCCTCCCCAACATGAGGCCATTTCCTCTTGTCCTGTCTCCTGTTACTTAGGAGAAGAGACTGACCCCCACCTCATTACAAACCCCTTTCAAATAGTTGCAGAGAGTGATAAAGTCTCCTCTGAGCCTCCTTTTCTAAAGACTCAACAATCCCAGCTCCCTCAGCTGCTCCTCATAAGACTTGTGCTATAAGTGCTATAATCTTTGGTGTCCAGCATGTTAACAGTGGCTGTAGTTTCCTGTCTTCTTTCCTCACAAACACAGTGAAAGAAGGTTAATTATTTGGCCTGAGTTATTGCTATTTGGAGCTGAATGAGCATGCAAGGACTTCTTTCATACAACTCTACCAGTTTTCCAAAAAGATGCATCAAGTCTTGTTTCCACAGGCGTCAAGCAACATCTGGGAGATTCCTCTGAGTATTTCCCATTCCCCAACACCCAACACCACCCACCCCACCCAAAAATCATATACTCTCCCTTTGCTCTCAGCCATTAGTCAGCCTCAGAGCAACACCACTGCCCAGGTTACCTTGCCATTTTCATGTAGCTCAGCTTCTGTCCACATTAACATGCAATATGTGTTTTGGGCACAGGCTCCTCTCATTTCTTGGAGACATATAGCTGCTTTTTGATTTTACTCTGAACAAGAGGTGAACACTGATGTTTTTGGCTTCAGCAGTCTTCATCCAGACTCCCAGCTAAAAAAATATAGTAGCAGCTTACCTAAAAATGGCAGTGTCTTCTCTTCTGAGTTATTAATGAATAAAAGCTTGCACAGCATTTTGAAGATGTAAAAGCCTGAACATCAGCAACATACTGGGAAAACAGCTATTTCAAAATTAATTTTAAATGCCAGTGTTGTAGTACATTAAAAACTATCCTATTATACATTATGAAAAAGCCTCAGGAACACTTTTGAGCAACGGATGTAAGGTTACTATATTGTCATTGGTATTTTAAGAGGCAATCTATTGCTTTCACTTTGCTCAGTGCTGCATTGGTGACAGCTCAGAGAATGACTTCAAGAATGTGAGTAATTGCTTTGGAAAGTGTGCACTGACTTCAGCGGGGACACCAGCTTTCACCCAGCTGAGCATGGATGCAGCGCTGGTGCTGGAACAGGGAGTGGGTACTTATTTTGCAGCTTATCCCCAGGGCAGAAACTGAGGAGGAGGCAGGAACAGCTCCTGTAATGCTATTCTATGTGTCTGCAGCTGAGGACTCTACCATCTTCTGCAGAGAAACTATAGTATTTTTATTCTTTATTTCTGTAATCTAAGAGTATTTCAGGTGTCTATCTAAAAATGGGAGGAAAGCAGAACATTAACTCGATTTGTCTTAGGCTTGCCAGGACAAAGGAAATGAGAAGACTAATAATTGCTAGCATTGCCCCAAAAACTGCTTGTTTAAATCGCTGAAACTGTTGTAAGTCACTACTAAACCCAATGACCAAGTGTTGCTATGGAGATACTATTTCATAAAAATCTTATTTAGCTGCTTTCCATTCACTTTTAAATCATCATATATAATTACTTCAATTTCCCACATCCAAGCTACAGAGAGAGCTCAGAAACTCATTGCTTTTCTCAGTTCTATCCTTACAGAACTTAACCTATAGGAACAAAAAAGGCCAAGAATGTACAAAGTAGATAAGGGGTGACTATTTCTTTCTGACAAAACTGGAGAAATTCTTTAGTAAACTACTTCAATTCGGCATTTTTAGATTAAATTGCAGAGGTTAATAAGGGCTGTTAAGGCAGAGCTTGTAAAAAAATATTTTCTTGATGGTTATTTGGAAGCTGTTAGCTATAACCTGCACCATCAAAAATGTAACACTTAACTGTATGCAGTTTGAATTTTCCATTCTTCAACATTATTGACAACTTCTAACAAGGGCTAAAAAAATAATTAACATTTGAGAGTGCCAGCAATAGAAGCCAAAAAGAAAGATCAAAACAGTCCAGAGATTTACATATTGCTCAGAAATAATTACTCTCCCTCTACTGGTAAGCAAAAGTTGCTTCAAAAAGTATAAGATATTACAATAAAGGAATACAAAAAAATTAAGATCAGGTGTGAAATCTTATGGAGAATAGTATCTAAGATGGAAACCAATTGAATTTGCTGAGTTATAAACAACTTCACCAACTTGCAGTATGACAAATGACTGGCTTTGCCACTTGAATCAGCACGGCAATTCTGCATCACTTTCTGCTGTTTCTGAAATTAGGCAGGCTGCTAGTTAGCTCTGTGTACCATTTCAAAATTGTAGAAAAGAAATGCAATGACATATCCAAAATAAATTCCCAGTATGAAAAGCTGTGCACTTGGGTGTGAATTTTGCCATCTGGAGAAGAACAGTTGTCATCAGGGAGACGGTGCCTAAAAGACAAGCCGGAGGATGCAGTCTTGCTGTTGCTTAAGTTCAGTGACAATCTGAAAATGAACAAGTGACCCATGTGCAGCAGCCAGGTTACAAAGTTTTTGGAACTTGTAATGAAAATACTGCTTATACTAATTAATATCAAGTAATTAAATGCCATACCCAAATAGAACAAAAAGATCACCTCTCTGTAGAAACACGCACAATCCAAGCATCAAGCCAAAGACAGAAACTGGAAAAAGGCAAGGGGATTGGAAATGTTGGGTTTTTTTCTGGTACACCAGCAGTGACCGGTCGGAACACCAGCACAGCACATGCATGGGGTCCCTATGAAGTTCCCAAGAGAGAAAATAAAGAAAGACGAACCTTCGTGTGTTGAAAGCTCTATGTGCAGCTCTAGTGCCCAGGCTCTTGCTCTGCAGTCCTGAGCAGCTCATCCCTTGGCTGCTGAAAGGAGCCCCAGCCACTGCCTGGAAAAGGAGTTGCAGAAGTAAGTATAAGAAGTTGAACAAGCTGTGATTATTGTGTGGGAAATCAGGGACAAGGGCTTGGATTTTCCCAGTGGAGTTGCCTACTTAGGCAGGATAGTGTTGCAATCAAGCATCACTGACATGCTTCTCTTTGTTGTTGAAGCCAGCACCACAAGCAGATGATTTTGATAGCAATACCATGCTCACAGACACAGACTACGCTTATTAATTTTTTACTTCATTAAGCTCCCTTTCCCTGTCTCTGACAACTAATCCTGAGACAAATCTCATTTCACCCCTTTGCCTCTCCGATGTACCCCAGTACGGTTACAGAGAGGTGCAAATCATAGAATCACAGAATAGTTTGGGTTGGAAGGGACCTTAAAGATCATCTTGTTCCAACTCCCCTGCCATGGGCAGGGACACCTCCCATTAGAGCAGGTTGCTCAAAGCCCCATCCAGCCTGGTCTTGAACACTTCCAGGGAAGTGGCATCTACAACTTCTCTGGGCAACCTGCTCCAGAACTGTAAACACCTCTGACACAAAGACAGATATTTGCTGTATGCAACATTTGCTCAGAGAATTAGAGAAAAATCAGCTGTTCAAACTTTGGATGTGAAATTCTCTGAGTAAACTGGGCACTGACTGAAAACCATCCTTCATAACTTGATCGGATCCTGTGACTAGACTATACACTGTTTGAATGGAGGGAAAATAAAAAAGTATAATTGCAAGTGAGTTTAGCTCTGCAGAAATGTGAATATTTATTCAAAGATGCTAGGCCAGTGAGGGATTTTCTAACTTAGTTTCATCTGTAGTACAGACAGTACATGTAGCATGTAAAGTGTTTCTGTCAGTCTAGGGTGTCAAACCCCTCAAACAGCTGGTAAATAGTTGATGGTGGCATTTCAGTTCTATGTCATGATGCAAAGCATATTTTAGCTTTCTCTCACAGAGGAAGGATACTCTTGCAGTCCCTTCTCTAACCATTTCTCTCTCTAGCCATTTCTCTCTCTAGCCATTTCTCTAACATTTTCTCTGAAACTCAGATTTTTGTTTTGAACTGGGATGGAAGCCATTCTGGTCTGGAGGAGAAAAAAATCATGTGCATTTGTTCTGAATTTTTGTATTCTTTGTGGGTGCCTGGAAGAGGTGTTCACCCTCGGGCCCATCTCCAGTGGCACAGTCTTGTAAGGGAGCTCTATGGCAAAATTGCAAAAACTCTACACTTCCTTATTTAAATAGCAACAGAATTCTGGTGTCAATCTTCAGGTGCTTAGAGGAATCCTCCTTCTTTTCCTCTCCCAACTACTTCCCTTTTGTGGCACTTCAGGCAGCCAGAAGATGCAGACAAACCTCCTTCCTCTGCCCTTTGTGACCTTGTGCTGTTCTTACATGAAAGGTGGATGGAAGAGAAAGAAAATCACTTTCCCCTCAATCCCCAGTCCTTTTTCCCTTTCTGTGAAGAAAGATGGTTTTAAATCCTCAGAATATGCCTTTCCTAATGCAAATATATCCACAGGTCCTTTTGAGTGTAATAGATTAAAAATTAAGATTGAAGTTTGGAATGGAGCTGCCACCCTGAATTTGCTTTTGTCAGAGTATTGTGTAGCAGCCTGGATGACAGATTTCTTTTAAGACCATGTTTCAGTCTAAGCTTTGTTTTTCAAACTCCTCATATAAAGCATGCTGTTTTACTTTCTCAGTAATGTTTTTTCCCTGCTTACCAGTTTCTGTAGCAGTGTACCATGACACCCTTTCTTGGTGAAGGAACACTGCAGCTTGGAGTATTTGTCTGCAGTAGATTATCAGAAATATGGTTCAGTCAGTTCAAAACAGGAAAAAGGAATATGAAAACTACAAGTCTCATGAGATACAACAACTTCACTTATTTCATCACTTCAGTTTTATATATGCATGGCAGGAAGATAAGATAAAACTACACAGATAGTCCTGCTCTTACTAATTCTTGAGTGCTTTAGCCTTTAGTTCCTTCAACCCAAGTTTTGGGTTTTTTTTGTGAATAGCATATATAAGCATTTATATATAGCTTCTTCACCTAAAATAGTATCTACTCGTTTGAAAATCTCTGGTAATAGGAGGAGAAAGGACTTATTAAAAAGCCTGATATAAAAGTGATGCAGTGCAGGAGAATGGTAAATAGAAGGGAAAACCAGCAATATAAGAATATTGACAGTCAAAGCCTGTAATGCGTAACCTTTTGGCCAGCAGCTTGGTCTGGCATTAGCATTGCCTTGAGGGAGGCCTTGGTTTGTTTGACTTTGGGGTTCTCACTCTTTGAATAAGCAGAAAATGGGATAATACTGAGGTAATACTTTCCCTCCTGGGGGAGGTGCTGTTTATTAGCAGTTTTTACATGTCATTATTTTGTTTATCGTGGAAAATAGAAAGATCTGGTTGCCTCTGTTCCCTGAACACAATTATACATTAAGGGATTGTGGGAGCAGCAAGTGAGGAGAAGCAGACAACAAAAATAAGGGAGAGAATGTTTCATTAACGGCACAGCTGGTACTAAACTCAGCAGAGCCCCTGCAAAGATGCTGTGGCGGCGAGGAGTGAAGGCAGATTGCCTCCCGAGGGTACCCCAGTCAGGAGCATCCTGATGTCTTGCCCAGGCAGGGCCAGCATTGCTCCACAATTCCCTCCAGCTCAGACTCAAGGACAGAGGCTGCCAAGGGTTTTCCGGTTAAACAGTTTTCATTGCAAAGTGCCACTTCAGAGAGACTGACATGTTTAGTCGATTTTGACATAATTCAGCTTAGAAACAGATTGTGGTTTTGCTTTGAAGAAACACTTTTTGTTTTGGAAGTTGCAAATAAAACATTTCAGCAATGACGCTTTGTTTTACCACTTCTGAAAAGAGGGGTGTGTGTGTGTGTGTGTTATTTCTGTCTTCCAATTTTTGTCTCAGGGTTGTGTGTATTAATAAATGAGATATGAAACACAATCAATGATCATTAAAGAATAATACTTAACAGAAATTTTCACAAATATCATAGAATCATAGAACAGTTAGAGTTGGAAGGGACCTTAAAGGTCACCAAATTCCAACCCCCCTCCCGTGGGCGGGGACACCTCCCACTAGAGCAGGTTGCTCAAAGCCCCATCCAGCCTGGCCTTGAACACTTCCAGGGATGGGGCATC
>JAOTQQ010000001.1:190148027-190163033 GCA_026546715.1 Gallinago undulata | reverse complement strand
TTCTCTTCTCCAGGCTGAACAACCCCAGCTCTCTCAGCCTGTCCTCATAGGGGAGGTGCTCCATCCCTCTGATCATCAGCCCTCTGCTGGACCGGTTCCAACAGGTCCACGTCCTTTCTGTGTAGAGGACTCCAAAGCTGGACGCAGTGCTCCAGGTGGGGTCTCATGAGCACAGAGGGGAGGGGCAGAATCACCTCCCATGACCTGCTGGTCACACTTCTCTTGATGCAGCCCAGGATGTGTTTGGCTTTCTGGGATGCCAGTGCACATTGCCTGCTCATGTTGAGCTTCTCATCCACCAACACCCCCAAGTCCTTCTCCTCAGGGCTGCTCTCCAGCCATTCTCACAGAATCACAAAATAACCATAGTTGGAAGGGACCTCTGAGATTGAGTCTAACCACAAAAAAAACCAACCCACCACCAAAACCCAAACCAAAACAAACAAAAAAACCCCAACAAAACCCCCCGAAACACACACCACAAAAAACACAACACCCCATCACATCACACCCACCCACAAACCAATAATCTTGGGCACTAGAGCATGCCCTGAAGACCCATTTCTACACGTTTCTTAAATACCTCCAGGGATGGTAACTCCACCACCTCCCTGGGCAGGCTGTTCCACTGCCTGACCACTCTCTTCCCAACCTGTATTTGTGCCTGGGATTGCCACGTCCCAGGTGCAGGACCCTGCCCTGGGCTTGGTTAAACTTCATTGTTTAATTTGCATGAGCCCACCTCTCCAGCCTGTCCAGGTCCCTCTGGATGACACCCCTTCCCTCCAGCGTGTCCTTTATTTTAAAGGGGGGACCACTGTAATCATCCAGAGCCCAATTCCAGCACGATGAGCTTCAGATTTTCTTCTGTTTATTTCTGCTTTAACTCCAGTGCATGAAATAGGAACCCTCTCTTAGTAAAACTCCTTCACACATCAGTACTGTCAGCGCTGAGTACTCTGAGAAACAGCTGCTTGGATGTGCGGAAGTGTAAATTTCATTGAAAATGTCTGCTGCTCATGGGAGCAAGGCAAGACTGCTCTGCTCAGCTAATACAACCTTCACTCTTAGGATATTAACTACAAAATTATCAGAATGCTACCAACTCCAGAAAAACACCTATGAAAATTAAAGGGGCAGCCTCTATAATACAGTAAATAGATACTGGGCAGATACTTTAAAATTACGGCAGTAAATGCAGAAATGAAAATGTAGATAATACAGTGCAGCTGACTAGGTTATATCAGCATTAAGTGTTGTTCTGAGTGCATCAGTGCAGTAATTTCCCATAAAGAAGCAAGCAATCTCTTCCTTACAGGAAAAAATCTAATATGACAACACCAGTAAGGCATATTTAAAAAGGGCTTTTTCAGAGGAGTCTGACAGTTAAGCATCCATTTTCCAATTAAAACGTGATTTGAGTGTCTGGTTTTCTTGGTTTTATATCAAAATTCCAGCAAAACCAGACTTATTTTCGTCGTACAACCAAGTACAAGAATATTTGGAGCATTTACATTGTCAAGATTATGTAGATTATCCAAAACAAAGAATGAATAATCTGAAGCAATTTTCCTTGGAGAACTTAAGGTTAAAGTTATGATTCTCCTCTGATGAGAATGAGTGTCCCAGTCCCTACCCTGCACCAGGGTACACTGAGGCTGTCACCAGGGTCAATATTGTCTCAAACGGAAACCCTTCTGGCAGGGCATTTTGTACCACGGTGAGTTTTACAGTATGGAATAATATAGAGGAGATAAGCCAGGAAATGTGATGTTTTAAAGCGAACCTGAAATGAAACTTGACATGAGTATAGGAAAATTCTTATGTGTTTCCAAACTTGAAAGCCACTGGTGAAAGAATTCTTGAGCAGAAGTCATTGTTCTTGGGCAGAAGTACTGGGACAATACTTCCTAATATTCTTTTCAATATTAGTATATGCAAATTACCACATTTAAAACTATAATTTATTCATGGTTTGGTTAAATCAGAATACAGGAATTGGAGAGTAAATCTCTCCAGATGTCCAAACCATGCTTCATCTCTTCAATCATATGGAAAATACATTTCACATATTTGAGAATTGCTCTGGACCTGCACTTTCCACTTCAAGGGAACTGAAGGCAGGAGAAAGATCTCAAAAATTTATTTTTAAAAAGGTGAATGATTTATTCATTTAAATAATGTGTTCAGGGCAAAGATGAAAGCAATGTTCTTTACTCATTCCAGCATCAATCTATTGATCTCTATTACTGTACAATTCAAATTGTGATCTTGCAAGTTAATCAATGAAAGTCCTTTGATGTGGCAAAGAGCGTGACAGTTCCCAACACAGACTTGAGGTGGTGGAACTGTACTCTCCAGACTTATTTTACGGCACAGAATAAAATAAAAAACCAGTGTTTTCAGATAGAATCACAGAATCATAGAATCGTTTGAGTTGAAAGGGATCTTAAAGATCATCGAGTTCCAACCCCCTTGCCATGGGCAGGGACCCCAAGCACTAGAGAAGATGAACTGTCAGAGAAAGTAGTGATATCAGTGGAAGAGCTTGTTGTCTCATTATTACCCAATAAAAGAATAAGCATGAGACTCAGCTAGGCACACAATTAAGTGAAAATTGTAAGTACTTTGTCAATTGAAGTCATTCTTTAGAATTACGTATCAGTGAGGGCTGTGGTACACACAACACTCTGGTCCCCTGGCTGCAGAGACTGGGGTCCTGTGAAGCACACTGCCTCTCCCATTGCTCAGCACCCAAACATTTATTTTCTGCAGAAACAAGGACTTGGGGAGAAAAGTATGAAAGACAAATCAGACATCAGGGTGACCTCCATGGTGCAACCATGATGTACACCCAGATTCAGGAATTCAGAAGATCATTTTTTCCCCTCTATTTAGATTTTTCTGTTGAAGTATGAAGGGCTGAAGTAGCCAAATATCGCTTGAAAATATGAGTTAGAAGGTGACAGGCTTGATGTTTCAAGCTACTTGTATCAGAAAAAATGAAAACATTTGGAAGTATCACTAGCACATTAAATTCAGAGTTCTGAAGTCATTCTGACATTTTTCAACAAAGTTAAAGTGCAGAAGAGATTTAACATCCTACAAATCTCAGGGTGTTTCTTTGAATTTTATCCACTTACCTTCATCTTGAGGAAGCTAACTTATATTTGCGTAAAGCAGGACTTGTTTGGTTATAGCATATTTCCCCAAAAGACATCAACGTCTTCATTTGAAGATAAATGAATTTCCAGCTGAGGACATCAAATGATGGAAAAGCTATCCCTTCCCAGGTGCTTTCTTAATCACCATTGTTGTTCATACCTCATCTGTTCATTGGTCTGTATGATTTCATTGCTCACATCAAGCTTCACCATTCCTTATCTGCCTGTTTTCTCCAAGATATTTTATACTTACTTTGAGATTATGGATTAAAAACATTCAGTAGTGTTGGGCTTTGTTGTGATCCCTATGAGCCTCTAATAGAAATGCTTATATGCCACAAGCAGTTTAGTTGACCTCGTTGTTTATCATATTCTGTCAGTCAAATATAATATTTTTTTTTTCTGCTTTCAAATTTCATTTTGCTCTTGGCTTGGAAAAGCAATGTACATTCTTCTTGCTCTAGCAGTTCAGGCTTTTTTCCAAACCTTCATATGAAGATATATGGCCTGTGCTTTGACATAAATATTTGTTATTCCTTTTTACTCATTAAATATTTAAAACTGTACTTCTGAAATCACATTACTCACCAATAATACATTTGGGGCAATAGCTACTTCCTACTTCTCATCTAAAAAACTTTGTAACTGATATTTACATTCGAGTTACCTTCTTACTACGTGCATGTAAAGCTAGTAATAACAGAAAATGATAGGGCTTGTCTATCTTTTTTAAATCAAGAGGTCTATTAATCTGTTCTCTCCAAGATTTCCCAAGTATGGATTAAACACATCCACAGAGTGTCAGTATGCATTCACACCAGCTTCAATTCAGTAGAGTACCACAAAAAACTCTTGAAATGTCTAACATTGCAAACAGTAAGTTTTGAAAATGTTAAATAAGTTTGACCTCGTGATGATGGACTGTGCTCTTTAACAGCTGGATTTCAATGATTAGTTTGTGTCTGCCAAAACTACTCAGAATTGCCATTCCTCTGAGGAGCTCACTCCCACACACTAGCAGCCCTGGATGTCATGATGTCATTTGGCTGCCAGAAAACCTTTGGACTGTATGATTTGGGTATGCCTTAAACTGGCAGGTCCCAAAATAGCAAGCTTAAATTCTAACAGAGAGGTGTTAGCTTAAAAAGGACTTAATGTGCAGCCAGCAGGTAAAAAGCTAGGAAACAAGCTCCTAGTCATATTGTCACAACTGCACAATAATGCAATATTGATTATACCAAAACTTAGGCAGAACAATAGAAATGCTAATTTCTGAATGTTCTATGTACTAGAAATCAAAATCCTCTGCAGACTTTGAAATTTTTTGGGTCACCTGCTTGTCAGAGAGCAGTAGAAGTGGGTCACTGTGCTCCATGGAAGAAGGCGAGTCGGGAGCTGAGGGTGACAGCCAGGGCAACAGGGCAATCACCTCACCGGCAAGGTGCAGTGGCCCATGTTACCCAAATAAGAAGAGCAGTTCCCATGTCCATAACCAGGGCCAGTGGCAGACGAGTCTGCAGTGACAAGGAATGACCATGCCAAGCCAGGAAGTAATGTCGTCGAGCTGGGGTGAGGAGAAGGATGGTACAACATTAGGCACAGGCATCCCTGTAACAAAACTCATTCAAGGAGTGACTTCATTAATACAGGTCCTGAATGAAGAAGTGAGGACCCAAAGTTCTTCTTCTGCAAGTCTGATCCGAGGTTACACTGTACCAGGGCAGGCTTTGAACACAAACAACCATACCCATAGAAGTGTGGAAAGTTGTGGAGCCACCCAGTGGAGTCAGGACACTGACACTGCTCGCCTTTACATAACCCAGTTGAAGACCTGGATTAAAAGCAAAAACAAACTTCCAGAGACCTGGAAACCTTCAAAGATCATTGCCAGTCTGGGTTCATATATCAAGGATATGCAATGAGTCAAGTTATTTTCTGATATCCCCTCTCTTGGTAGGCTTTGAATATTGGAACGAGTCATGCTCCAGTAGGTATGACAGAGGTGGAGATCATTTTTATAATTAATCCTGCTAGGTTACAGTGAAGAAATAGCAAATAATTCTGTTGATTACTTGTACTGTTTAGCAAAGGCTGTACATCTCAACTTTACACCATCCACAGATTTGCCTTGTCTCACTGATGTTTTATTTACAGTGTTCAGGATTTAAAAAAAAAAAACAAAACAAAACAGTGCTGCAAAGCTGTGTATTCATAACAAGCTCTTTGGGCAATACACAACAAATAGCTGTAAAAAGAAGATAAGTCAACAGCATCGTAGTGCTCTCTGTGCTGCTATTCACATTAACCTCCTGCACTTTGATTAGACACTACCTTTTTACTCACAGAAGATCATCAATACAGACAGCAGATACTTTAGTCTGCCAGCATGGTCAATCCCTGACTTGTCTCTGCTTCGAATTCTGACAAGGTAAGGATGCTTGAAAACTGCAGGAAATGGTATCTTCCAATGAGTCCAACAAAATGACTGTCAATAACCTTCTACTTGCAGTCAGTGTAAACATTTAAATATTCCAAAGTGTAAGCTGTATCCAGACTCCTTTGTTGTGAAGCTAGCTTAAATGTTGACCTTTTAGGAACACATTCCAAAATTATAGCTTGTAATGCACTTTTGTATTGACTAGCTAGCTTAGGCTGGGTGGCACATAATCACATACTTCTCCAATCTGCAACTCAGCTGCAGAACTCTGTTCATCTCATGTCATTTGCCACAGAGAGCTGATTGCCGTGTGGTTATGTTTCACTCTGCTTATCACTTGAAAGTATTTCTGTCTTAACAGTTTTGGGTATTTAGCATATGTATTCATCACAGGGATGCAACTCATTAACTGTTAGGGAAGATTCAGGCTATCGTTCATCTGCCATTGCTCACAAATCTTTCCAATATGCTTGTAGTTTTGCAGTCTTTGAAATAATCCCTGTGGTGCAAGAGACTGGGCGCAGATAACCTGGAGTCAGGTTGATGAGAAATATATTCTTCATCGGGAACAAGAAAAGGATTCAGCAGTCCCACAATCCAGTATGAACACTCCAGCTGAACAGACTATAAACTGGCCAGTTAGCAATCAACTACGGGCTTCACAGGCATGGCCACTGTGTCTAGCAGAAATGGATGAAGAGCTGTGAATAAAGAAGACAGAAAGCAAACTATTGTTAGTAGTGATGGCAATTCCTCAGCGTGATTAAGCACACAGGGAGCTGCTGATGGGCTTGACAAGAGGAATGTGTTTGCCGAATGGCTGGGCTCCCCAGAAGACAGAATTTTGCAATTCTTTACCTGTAATTGTTCATTTTTGCAAAACTGAAGAAGCCACAACAATGGGCAATTCTGCCCCCGTGATTACCTATGTGACCATTGCCTGTGGGTTACTAACATGCCTTCTGCCTTGGAAGGATACTAATGAGATCAGGACTTGATTGTTTGTCTGACCCTACGAATTCTTTGTTGGTAAACACTTCTAGCCATTAGGAAACCAAAAAAGCTCCAAACTTCTGAGTATGAACATTTTTTGAAGTTCATGAACTTGAGCTGACTTTGGGTTTGTCTAGTTTGGAGAAAAGGAGGCTGAGGGGTGACCTCATTGCTCTCTATGACTTCTTGAGGAAGGAAAGTGGACAGGGAGGCGATGATCTCCCTGGGACTCAGTGGCATGATGTATGGGAACGATTCAAAGCTGCACCAAGGGAAGTTTAGACCGGACATTAGGAAATATTTCTTTACCAAGAGGGTGGTCAGACACTGGAACAGGCTTCCTATAGAGGTGGTTGAATCCACAAGCTGGTTAGTGTTTAAAAGGCTTTTTGACAATGCCCTTATCAACATTTGACATTTGGTCAGCCTCACATTGGTCAGGCAGTTAGACTAGGTCATCATTGTAAGTCCCTTCCAACTAAAATTTCTATTCTATTCTATTCTATTCTATTCTATTCTATTCTATTCTATTCTATTCTATTCCATTCCATTCCATTCCATTCCATTCCCATTTGACTCTGTACTATTGCCTATTAATGTTTCCTGGTCTGCCTTGTGCCACTGCAGCTGTGGACCTGGATGGAAGGACCATCCAGCTTACCAAAGTGGGGACACAGCATAGCCTGACACTCTGACTCAACATGTGTGACTCCCTTTCTGCCTTTGAGGCACACTCAGGAAAGACAACAGAAATGGGTAGTGGAGAACTCTTCTGGCAATGGCAGCTTCATTTTAGGGGCAACTCAGTAGCAGGGACATGTCTGCACAGACGTGCTGAATAGTTCATGAACAATAAGCTCATTGCTTCCCAGCAGTGACAGATCAACTATTTTCTCATGTGGCCACTGATTCAATGCATATAAGACATTTTTCAGGAATGTGATCTATTCTGGACAGGAAAGGCTAGCAGGGAATTTACATTTTAAAAAATGAATTGCATAATTTTCTCTCTGTAATTTAAGAATTTTATATAGAGAATGAGTGATAATCTGATCAAAAGGTACGACATTCACTATTAAAAATGTTCACTGTTTTCCAGTTTGAATTTTATTTACTTCAACTTCAGACCATTTTACATTGTTATGCTTTTAACTGCCAAATTAAAGAGTCCACTAATGTATTTGTGTACTGTACTACAAAAGCAACAAGAGAACCAATTTAAAGATCAAAGAGACTTAGATAGATACAGCTGCTTAATTCAACCATTTGAGTTTGTTTATCATTAAACACATATTGCTTTGGCCTACACACTGCAGTTTTAACTACTGTTGATTTTCAGATCTTAGAACTAAACTTGGTCAGGCTTTTTCTAGCCAGAGAATTATTTCTTATTTAGAATAAACTCAAGATCAGAAGTGCTATGACTAAGTTTTGCAGGAAGAAGAATTATGTTTCCTTTTGGAAAACAAATAACCTTCTAGGCTGTAAGAATTTTTCTTACACAGAAAAGATAGCTGCTTACAAATCATGCCTGGGGAGAGCCTACAAGAAGACTTGTAGCACCAAGAGGCAATCTTTATATTAAAAGACCACTTATCGCTCCTGCAGTAGCTTAATAGCAGCATGTCACATAACATTATCAGATCTCATGAGGGACTGTTACCTTTTGACTCCTCTAAGCATGCCAAAAAGGTAATCCATGCTCATAAAAATCAAACAATGGGGAAAAAACCTAGTGCTATCAAGTCAGTCTCTGCGTAGTTTCAGAAGTTTGGTCAGATTGAATGAATTGTTATTTGTGCCCAATTCTCTCCTCCTGAGTGTGTTAAAGTGCACTGCCTTTTATTGCACAGGAATGAAATCTTCCCCTGTTTCTGGTGACACTAAGAGGGACAGCTGACACAATCAAAGAAAACCTCAAAGGTCTCTGACTCACTGTGCTCCAAGCCAGACGGTAAGAGTCTGAAGCACAAACACACACACGGTCCCTTGGTACCAACATGCAAAGGGAACCCTGTGGCACTTGTACCTCCTAAGAGTGCTTACAGATCAAGCCAAAGGTACATGGGATAATCATGGTCCCACATCTGTGCAATCTTAAAAATATCAAACATGGCAGGAATCACTGCCCTGAGCTACATTTTTGGAAGTCTGAATGCTAAATCAACAGTTGTAACAAGTAGTTAGTCCAAGCAATCATCAAAGCCAGATTCTCTGCCAGCAAAGAGCTCAGTTGAGAGTGCTGGGTTGTAAATGTGGCCTCTTGAGGTAGATTTGGATGATGTCTGCTCTAATCTGCTGGCACAGCTTCAGAGGCTGCTCTGACCTACCATGGTCAGCTGCAATGCATACGCTTGTCCAATATGCTCACGGGGTGGTCACTTTGTTGTGCTTAAATAGTCCCCTTGGTTACCCCCTGGGACCTATAAGCAGCATGGTGCAAGCTATTCTGTCAACTGCATGTTGGCAGATGTATCACTTAGAACATTGTTGGAGAGTCTTGCAGGCCCCTGCAAGACTGCTAAGCACTTGCTTGAGAGTATCTGACCATACTGTCATTTGGACTTCTAATTCTATGTTTGTCATTTTCCCAGGAGCATCCTCTCTAGGAGTCACACAATAATAAGTTATTCTGCACTGGAAAGGCTAAGTATGAGATTTGAAAGCATCTTCCCAAAGATATAACACATAGAAATCTCCTTCCTCCATGTATTGAACACTGTAAACATTTTGGCGATTGCTGAGGGAAATTTGATAAGAACTTCCTATAGATCTGAATTTCTAAAGCAAACATCTATCTCTGCATTGAATTGCTCTCTGCACCATGACATATGTGTGCAGCAGAAAATCAAACTGTTCTCTGCCATATCTTCTGGTAGCATCATGTGGCAGACCTCCAAGGACTTTTGCATGGCTCTGCCGACTTTGAGCCACCCAAGGATTTAACACTCTGGTCAACGGAGTCCCTGGTGGGTCCCACAGGCTGTGTGGCTGCTGCTAACTTCCTCCTGCAGTACCTGATCTACAGGCCAGCTCCCTTGCCATCTTTACATAGAAGAGCTTCTTTTCTTTCTCCTCTCTGGAACTGTCTGGAGTCTGCGCAATCAGTCAGGCAACAATCCTTGATTTCAAAAACATGCAAAGGCTGTCACAGTGGTTTTCTTTGAAAAGGTTATAAATTAGAAAGAGGAATGAGGCACATCCAGAGCTAAATTTACCAAGGGAAGTCAAGAATAATAAGGCTTCTTCAGGTACATAGAAAAGGAAAACAAAATAAATTGTACCCCTCCTAATAAATAAGACACGAAATCTGGTATCAACTGACATGGAGAAGGCTGAGGTTCTCAACTTTTTTGCCTCATTTTTCAACTGGTGATTGCTCTTTCCACATCTTCAAGTCCCTGAATCCCCAAAAAGAAAAAAATAGTGTGTGTATTCCACTGAATTGTATTGTTGATCAGGATAATGCCTCCAAGTGGATCATAGGTGATTAAAGTTTGAAAGCAGAAGAACATAATATTAAAATTATTTTAGTAGTAATTTCAGCAACTCCCTACAAAAGGTTTTTCCTCCAGGCATCTGAATAGCAACAGGCATTCCCAGAAGCATCTTGCATCTCAGCATGCATAAATCATCAAAACATGCAATAAGAAGGAAAGAAAGAAAGCAAAAAAGAGAGGAGGGAGCAAGCAAGGAAAAAACCTCAAAACCAACTTCCCCCAGCCCCAAAGAACAAAATAAGACCTCAGGGCAAAAGAAGCCCAAGTGAGTCCTAGGGAGTTGAAGGGCTATATGGGAAATCTTCTAGCAAAACAGGTCTGCTGGTCTCAGGAGGAGGTATTTCTTCCTTCAGGGCATCAAGAACAAAACCAGAAGCTTTTTGGAAATGACAGTTTGTCATCTTTCTCTTCAGTTTCCAGACGTGGAAAGACTTGTCATTTTCATCTTCTCTATGAATGATACTCAAAGCTACTAGGAAGAGGAGGAGAAGAAAGAGGAAAGTTAGCTAACGTAAATAAAGGTTTTAAAACTTAAATCATCTTGATGTCTCTTTGTTCCTGAAAATTCAAATGGAAGAAAGAGAAGTCTTCTAGAAAGTTCCTATGTCTATGACTACACAGATACAAACGTGCAACACAGCAGAATGGGCAAGGGAATACTGTTCATCAGCACAGTTTGAGTTAGGAGAGCCTCCACTGTAGCATGGTACTGGATCCCAGCTGCACACCAAGTTTGGTGCTACCTGCAAATCTGCTCGGGGGCACATTCTGTCTCCTCCTTTAGGTCATTGATAGACATGTTAAATAGGGCAGTTACCAGGACAGATGTCTGTGTTATCCCTCTTGTTCTTGCTCACCAATTCAAGTAGAACACATTAGCCACTTATCTCCAACCGTTAAAACAGTTTTTTACCCATCTGCTTGTCCACCCTTCCAGACCATATTGTCCTCACATGGGTAGTAGGATATTGCAGGAGGCACTCATCTCCTTTCATCCAGAAACCCAGTCATTTTTTAATAGAAGGGCACCAAGTCAAATGGGTCCCATGACTCCCCACTTGTCCAATATCCTTAAGGATGGTCCTGTGGTTTTTAAAGCCCTGTCAACGAAACTGGCTGTGGACGTGCTGGATCTAACACCTTTTCCCAAAGCCCTTCCCCATCACTGACAGAACCAAGGAGAAAATCACCTGGGACCCTGTGGTCTTGACCATTGCCCCCAGAGCTATGGAAGAGCAGTTGGGGTTTGTCCAAGGGCTGAATGGACTTCAGCAGCACTTCTGCTGGCCTATACACTTTAGCTAGGCCATTTTCCTCATCTCTGGCTGGCATAGTTGTGGCCTTGCCTCTTTCCCACAAGAAAAATTACTGTAAAAAAGGTCATCTGAAGAATGACCTTTCTCCTCTAGGACTCACATCTAGTCTGCACCTTTTTTTTTCTTTTTGTATTGGCATTACCTATCAGTTCTCCAAAGACACTAAAAATATAGAGTTTCTTGTAGGTTGGTTTCATATTTTGTTTGTTTGCTTGCTTTTTTCCTGTAACAGGAGTTTTCATTGCCCAAGTTACTGATTTTAGGGCATAATAACAAGTCCATGTCATCTGGATGATATGGCACATATTTCAGACTTGTAGCAGTACTTCACAGCTCCCATGAATCCAGTACATTCAATACATACAATAAATAGAAATAAATAATAATAAAAAAAATTGAAGACACCATCTGCTCAGAACAATTCAGCAAAGAGAAAAAATATCTAAATTAAACTAAAGGAATCACAACAAATAATTCATAAACTTTGCGAGGGAGAGCACTGCATCATTTGCTCTGGTCTTGGATCTAACTCACATGTTCATCTATCAGTCTGCCTTCTAGAGTGACCTGTGCTGTCTTGCCCCCATGTCTCCAGGAATTTGCCACAGCAGAATTTCAATAAGATTACTGAAAGAAGATCCTTTTATATGCATAAGAAAATATCTTCCATTGTTCACCAGCTGCAAAATTTTCCTCAGTAAGTTAGGTCAACACTAGAAGATTATTTCCTACCTATGCGAGAAATGTACTCCTGTACCATGGATATGTTTCTTAACTCGTGGCAGGGATGGTAATTCTTTTCTCTTAAATTGGGGAAGCAATGTAGCCACCCTTAAGCTATTGAGACCATACACCCACTGCTCATTCACTTCTCTTAAGTCAGTTGAAAAACACTCAGAACTTTCCACAGAATGAACTTGTTGGCTGAGCACCCAGTTTTTCCAGGTGATGGGAGTGCAACTGGTGTTTCTCAGAGCAAATGGGCTCTCCTTGCCTATATCTGGGACTGTGGGGACAGTTTTGCTTCTGGAACAACTTGAGTCCCTTGTAAGATTTAACATCCCTCAGTTGTGCTGAGACTTCTTCTGAGCCATGGCAGGAGCATGGAACCACTAGAGCAGAATGATCCTCGGCAATTACTGCCCCTGTGCCTTCTCTTCTTAACACTGAGTAGCTCCAAAAGCAGGACATCATCTTTGAAGACTGCAAAATGTTCCTGAATCTGAAGCAGAGGCTTTTATATTGGATGGGACAGGTAAATAAACTTAAAAGCTTCAATAAAGGACTCAATCTCTGACCTTATCACCTGTTTCTGCTTTCATTAAAGCTAATGATCTTAAGGCAGCACAAGGTCATTGGAAATTTAGTATGTAAGTTGAAATAATTGCAATGGGTTTTAAGTATGCTGGACAAAAAGTCAATATGTAAATGGAAGCTTTCCAGGCAGGACTGAGCCCTGCAGAGGTCTGCAAACTCTTATGCAGCCAGCTGGCCATGCTTGCCAGTGAGGGAAGAAGACAGTATCTGGGAAGTACTCCTCAGACATGGTCCTCTATACAAAATTCTCTGTGAAGACCCATAAACCTCAATGACTTTACATCCTCTTTTTCAAAGATTTCTTGTCTTTACTATGAAAGATTTATGGCAAGTAAAAAGCAGTTCACCAACGTTAGTTGCTTTAAAACAAGGTGAAGTCATTAGTTTCACAATCTCATTCAGCTGAGAGCTCAATTAATCCTTGCAACAGGGGAAGGACGTTGCCTCGGGACACATCTAATCCTGCTAAATGAATTTCTGCAGACACATACTGTTTCTGGGAAAGCATTGGGCAGAGCTGGAGAGAAGACCCAAGTACACTTTGGGAGTTTTCCTTGAAGGAGTGGGATCGAGTGCTCAACTTCTGTTTCTGCAGATGTACATAGCAGAGCTTCTTGGCTGGCTTTTCCCTGAGTATATTCAGTTTGTCTATGTAAGAAGATAGAAAAGCTCAAGGTTCAAGGAGTCACACTGGCAACCACTGTACAGAGTCAAGGTCCGATTCAGTGTCTTGCTCTGGTTTTACACTGTTTACAGTTATCACTCTGTTTATAATTCCACTGGGAATATTACAGCATGAAATTAGGAGCTGAATGGGATTACTCTTGATTTACACCAGAGGATGCCAGAGCAAACTCATGAAGTGCTTACTGTAATGCTCTGTCTTTCATTGTACTTTTTTTACATACTACTTAATGGTTTGAAATGGTTTGTTTGTGACTGACACAGGCCCAAGGTACAGGGTGTTAAGTACCTTCCATAAACAAAGTCCTTAATGGACCTCTGAAACTCCTCCTGCTTTCCCAGGGCACTCAGCTTGTTTGGAGAAGAGTCCTTGTTTTACATATACATTGCTTTTGGGTTTGGTTGTTTACTTTGGTAGTTGCAAGTCTTCTGTTACAACATTAATATTTTTTTTTTGTCATCATGTCTGCCAAGGAGAAAGTGTCAGTGGTACAGAGTGAGATCCAGGTGAAAATAAAAGCTGGTGGCATCTGTTCATCACGACCTGGGACGTCCTAAATTCCTTTCTGACCCTAAATACCCAACAACTGGCCCATTAGTATTGTGCTCCTTCTGGGGTCACTGACAGACCAGTCTCGTGAGAGCAAAACAGTGTCCTGCTGAGTACCAGTACTGGCTTCTTCTTGGCTCTCAGAGTTACTCCAGACTGTACCCTCTTTGAAGAATAAAGATCAAGACAACTTCTCGTAGTTTGCTCTGAGGACATTAGCATTTCAATTACATTTGATCTGAAAATGGAGAAGTGGCTATTTTTGTTTGGTTTGTATTTTCTTGTTACAGAAGTATTTCACTAACACTGAGTCAATATAATGAACACTCATTCTTTAGAGTTGGATGATATTCAACACAAATGGAAGGGCTGGGTCATAGAAAGTCCTAAGGGCTTGGTAACGACACTTCAAAGGGGGATCACCTTTTTCTGAAGAAGAGGAAAGTTTTGAAATTTACATCTGACCTTTAAGTACCTTTGAACAATATCATTATGCATATTTTTTTCATTCTTTACTCTTTACACTTCAGACAGAGCTTTTTTGACAGAATACATCCCTTTTCCAGTACAGTCTTTAAATTTTCAAAGTTCAGTGGCACATTAACGTTTACAGAAAGTTTTTATCATTATTGTAGGAGAAGTTTGAATGCCAGAATCACTGTGGGATTAACTAATTAATATTTTGAAAGCACTTTGAAGAAGAAAAATGCAAAAGGAAAATACATTTTTCTATTTTTGATGAAAATTAGAGCTCCATTGTGCAGATTTTCAATCTAGCTTAATGCCAACAAGGTCCCAGTGCAGGACTTAGCTTAGTTATGCTTTTGCATTCAAACCTGTTCAGTAGAGTGCTCACACACAGCTGGATGCTGTCCTGAATTACGACTGTCCTAGACAAAGAGTAGAAATGTAGAAATTCTCCTCCTGGGCCACTAAAGCCAATGGCAACAGAACAAGAGATGTTGAACTTTCACTGAATTTCACTGAATTATTAGAGTTGGAAGGGACCGTAGAGATCATTTAGTCCAACTCCCCTGCTGAAGCA
>JAOTQQ010000001.1:190103715-190147927 GCA_026546715.1 Gallinago undulata | reverse complement strand
CAGCTTGAACCTGCTCCATTAATCATTACCCTTTGGGTCCTGTCACACAGCCAGTTCTCAATCCACCTCACTGTCCCTGCTCCTGATTGCAGAAGTGAATCATCTGTGAGACTCTCTCCACATGGTCCTCCAGGATAGAGCAAGACAACTAAGAAAACACAGGTTGAATTTATCAGAAAGCAGCACAATCTCACTGGTGGGATCCCACAATGAGGCATGTATTCAGAAGACATCAGACTGAATTTAGCTCTGATCAATAAAACTAGTTGGGGGTTGTTTTGGTTTAGGTTTTTGTTCTGTTTTGTTTTGTTTTGTTTTGTTTTTCCACCAAGAAGATTCAGTCATTGGTTTCTGAATTGACTTTTCATTCGATAATGAGTTTTTCAGTTGTGTTGCAGAAAGAGTCACATCCAGACTAAGTCAGAAGCATGGAATTAGGAATTATGATATCTAAATGCAAGAGCCTGGAGAAAGACTAAGTCCCATATAATTACTGCAAACATCTCTGAAAGCTTTCAGAAGGCAATTTAGACCAATTAACTAAACAGCTCCCTGTCTCTGCTGACTGTGTGGGAAAGCCAGACTTTTCACTGCTGCTACACAGCCAAGGAAGCCCTCCAAAGCAAATGGCATCTCCAAATGAAGGCATTCACCCAAGAGAAAGAAGGTCCAAGACCTGAGATATTGTTTTCTAGGAAATGTTTGTGAATTAATAGCAAAGAGAAAGTCACAGTCCTGGGAACAAAATCCTTCGGGTTTGCTCCTTCCTGGCTGAGTGAGGTCGCTACAGGTGCAATCTGACTCCCGCCTGCTGTGCTGTCACCCAACTGCAGTAGAAGAGGAGCACAGGGCATTAAGCATTAAGTTATTTTGAAAAAAAGGGAAGTAGTATGTCAATGTGTTGGGTTTCAATCAGTAAAGTACCATGAAGTTAATGTGTCTAATGTGTGACTGTCCTCCCTGGAAAGTCATGTCAAATTTATATAAGGGAGGATTTTGTTCACCTTAATTCTGGATGCTTTTAGGCAAACATGTGCAGTAACTTAATGGATAACTCGGATATCAGGGGGTTAATCAGTCAGTTCCTCGTGTTTCTGGAGAGCTGGCTGGTGCTATAAAGCATAATTGTCTTTGAGGGCCGGGTGTGATTCAATCCCTTTATGTGGCAATGTTTTTGGACTTTTCTAGAGAAGTACAAACTCCCATTTTGAATCTGGTATTTTCCCACTGCATCCTGTACAATAGGTCTGCATTACCACCCAGGGCAGTTATTGTTTCCTCCACCTCATCCCCACTATAACTTTTGATTCATCCATGCCTTCCTTTTGTGAAAATGGTAGTTCTTACTGTCCTGTTAAGATGCATGGAATACTCTTCTCTGAGGTGAAGAACATCCTTCACTGATCCATTGCGTACCTAGGAGAACCACAGAATTACAGAATGATATGGGGTTGTAAGGGGCCTCTGGAGATCATCTAGTCCAACCTCCCTGCCACAGCAGGTCCACCTACAGCAGGTTGCATAAGAACATGTTCAGGAGGGTTTTGAACATCTCCAGAGATGAAGGCTCCACCACCTCTGTGGGCAGTCTGTTCCAGTGTTATGCCACCCTCAAAGAAAGAAGTGCCTCCTCATATTTAGAAGGAACTTCCTCTGTTCAAGTTTGTGCCTGTTATCTCTTGTCCTATCCCTGGGAACCAACAAAAAAAGACTGGCCCCATCCTCTTGACACTCACTCTTTAAGTATTTAGGCATTGATCAGATCCTCCCTCAGTCTTCACTTCTCCAGACTAAAAAGACGCAAGTGCCTCAGCCTTTATTCATAAGAGAGATGTTCCAGGCCCCTAATCATCTTTGTAGCCCTCTGCTGTACCTTCTCCAGCAGTTCCCTGTCCTTCTTGAACTGGGGAGCCCAGAACTGGACACAGTACTCCAGGTAGGACCTCACCAGGGCAGAGTAGAGGGGGAAGATAACTTCTCTCGACCTGCTGGTCACACTCTTCCTGATGCACCCCAGGATGCCATTGATTGGCCTTGGGCTAGCTTGTAGTCATCCTGTTGTCCACCAGGACTCCCAGATCTTTTTCCACAAAGCTGCTCTCCAGCACATCAACCCCCAACTTGTACTGGTGCATGGGGTTATTCCTCCATGGGTGCAGTACCCTACACTTGCCCTTGTTAAATTTCATCAGGTTCCTCTCTGCCCAGCTCTCCAGCCTGTCCAGATCTCACTGTATGACAGCACAGCCTTATGGTGTGTCATCCACACCTCCCAGATTTGTGTCTTCAGCAAACTTGCTGAAGGTACACTCTGTCCCTTCATCCAGGTCATTGATGAATACATTGAAGAGGACTGGACCCAGTACTGACCCCTGGGGAACATCACTTGTTATGGACATCCAATTAGATTCTGTGCCCCTAATTACAGCCCTCTGAGGTCTGTCTTTCAGCCAGTTTTCAATCCACCTCACTGTCCATTCATCTAACCCACACTTTCTAAGCTTATGACGATGCTGTGGGAGACTGTGCCAAAAGCCTTGCTGAAGTCAAGGTAGACAACATCTACCTCCCTCCCCTCACCTATCCATCTGGTCATGCCATGTATGGCTTTGGTAATGGACATGCCAAATGGTAGAAACTCAGGGAATAATAATTTCTGTAATATCAAGTAGATAATTATTAAATGTAACTCAGAAGTTGTTCCATAGGCCAAATAGTAGTTACATGTGTCTCTGTGGGCAGATTTGATCCTGCCTCCATGGAGGAGTAAAGAAGTTTTCTGCATGAAATAAACTAACTTGGAGCCTAGTCAGAAAAAAACAGTTGGAAGGAACTGCAGTCCTATGTTTGCTTTGACTAGTTTGGATGAGCTAATGAAAATTTGCTCTAAAAGCCATGATAATGGCAGTGGTGGACCACCCTGAGTTAGGGGAAGTTAAATAGCCCTGAAACTGAGGATTAGCAGAACAGAAATGTTTATTATTTGTGTTTAAATCTTTTCTCCTAAATAGCAGTCCTTTGACTTGGGTATCTGGTTAGCACTTACAACACCTACTGCAAGGACCACGATAATGGACAGGAGGAACAATAAATGCCTGTGATGGGGCAAGACAGCAAGATCCATCCTAGAGAAGTGAGAGCTGGAGGAGCAGCATGTGCTGAGTGTCTTCAGAAAGCTTTGGAAGGAGGAGGTCATTGTTTCTAATTTTCCTTGGCTTGCAATAAGAGCTCTTGAATCTAGTGAATAAATCATGACAAGATCTGGTGACTGGAAACTGAAATTAGGTAAATTAAAGCTATAAATAAGGTGCTGTTTTCCAGACAAAGGGTAGTCATCCCCTGGGCAGCTCCCCAAGGCTACCAGTGTAGTATCCACCGCCGGGGCGACAGTCTGTCGGGACGCTGTGTTTCACAGGAGTGAATTCAGAGCAGGTCTCTCTTCTACAGAGTGTCACACTAAACAATCTGTCCTTTTAGTAGCTAGAACTCCAATTACTGTTTTCCAGCATCTCCACAAGACATTATTAATAATGCCTCCTTCGGATCTTCTCTTTACAGTTTTTCTTGTTTCTGATCACAATCTGAGGAGCCACCTGGACAATAAACTTTGTGGTGCAGGTTTTTGAATCTTCCTCCATATAAATACTGGTGATTTTTTAGAAAATTGACTGTCCAAAATCTTTACTTGCCTTTAAATTTCTCAGCATTTATGTTTAAGTGCCGTGTAGTTCATAACTATTTGCTACTAGTAAGCTTTTTGTCCTCTAATACCACTACCCGGTAAAAAAACCTGAATTACTACAGAAACTTTCAGTTCACTTTTTGACTTTCCTTCTCTTTAATCACCACCTTTAAACAACTCTTCTAGAAAATGTGTTACTTACTACAGTAATAAGGGAAGTGAGACACCACTGCAATTTAATAGTGCCCAATAAGGAATGATCTGTTTCAATGTATTGTTAACACACTAGTATTGTTCTTAGCTTTTAGAAAAATCTAGTTATCTGCAATTATGCATAGCAAATCATGTAAGCCTGCAGGACTAGACTAATGATTTGCCTACCAGGACTATTACTGTCCTGGTTTGAGGTAAAACAGAACCAAATTTCTGTTCAGTAATTTTACTAAATTTACAGCTAAGCCCTCTGCTAACTAACTGAACTCTCTGAAATTGAAAAGGTATTGTTCAGACGCTGTTTGGTCTCAGACAGATAAGACCTGATTGTTTCTAATTTATGCCAAGGAACGGTATGCAGAGAGGTTTCTGCTTGTACTTATTGTTATAACAACCGAGGTCCATTGGAGGATCAGAAGAGCATAGAGAGTTCACACCTGCAGGGAGGAGCAGACCCAAAACTGACCAACAGGGTATTCCATTCCCTCTGCCCCATGCTCAGTATAAAAGCTGAAGGATCGAAGGGTCAGCTCTCTTTCTTTGATGGCTGCCATCCAAAGGGACTCTGCCTTTGATCCCGATCCATGTGTTCCGCAACCCAGATCTGGAATCCAGTTCCCATCTGTCACTGAATCCAGTCTGGGATTTTCCCAGTGCCTACTGATGATGTGATTGTCATCTTGGAAGTTTGATATGGTTTTGATATATTGTATATATTTCATTATTTTCTTTTTATTATTTTATTAATATTTTCATAAAAGTAGTTTCATTTTCTTTTAATGTCAGAAGTCTCTTTCTCTCTTTCCCTCCTCTCCCTGGACAGAGGGGGGGAGAACATCTGCCATTTGTTTCAGTGTCCAGTCCAGCCCAAACTATGACTATTACTCTCGATCTCTGATGCAGTGCATTAAAAACATATTTTTTTACATCTGCTTGCCCACCATTATTTTTTCATTCATGTTGATCACCTCCCTGGATAGAAAATGTGAAGTTTCAAAAAAAAAGGAAGAAAGAGAAAGCAGTTTCTTACTGAAACAGTAAGCAAACATGACTGCTTACTGGAAAAGAGGAGTTTTCATCAGTGTTTTATTCATTGAAATGCATTGAAACACATTGAGATGACTGCTAAAAACTGAATTTGTCAGATAGCACAGCCTAAAATTAATAAAACAGAAGACACTCAAGAGTTTGGGCAGATATTTTTTTAAGTAAACGTTTGGAGAACAGATAACTAGTTCTGTAATAAAACACTGTTCTAATGAAAAGCAAGAGTATGACAAAGCTTCCCCTATTTTTGGTCTTCAATACTTTTTGCATTTTTAAATTGTGCATACAGAAGAATATAAGAGTAAGAATTAATTTTAAATAATATTTGAGATCATTAGAAGAGGAGAGGCTCCCAGGATCTGACCTTGACAGGGGGAGAAAAGGGAAACTTAAAATTATGCCAGTCACGGGACCTGGGATAAACTGAATCAAAAGACAAAGGTGTGAGAGAAGGCAATGCATATGAATGTGCCAGCAGAGATGGAATCTAAAAAAAAGGTAGGGGCCAGAAGTTGACAAAAACTATTAAAACAGCATTTCTGAAACAAGTTCCTCTGCTGTGTATGCAGCGTGTGATGAAGATGAGTATAAAAATCCTGTGAACTGTCCTCAGATGTCTGTCAAGAAATGAATCTTTACAAGTTGAAAAAGAAATCACTTAAAATAGATTTAAGTAAAAAATTAATGAAATGTTTGGAAATTTATTTAATGAGGCAGTTTCTGAAGTACAGCACAAAACAAAGATTATATAATGGGTGTCAAGATAATAAATTGTACTCAAATTCTTCTCACGCTTCTGAGTCATTTAGCCTGCTGTCCTTTTGAGCTGTCACTTGAACAAAAGCATCTAAAGTGAACTAATTTGGTAACTTATCTCATTTGTCTTTCTTTGGGAAGCATTCCTTTTCTCCAGAAGACTCTAACAACAGACTAAAATAAGAGACAAATATAAGTGAAATGCCAATAAGGAAGACAACTAGATTTTCCCATGAGCTGAAACTTTGAGATGTCTATTCCAGGCACTGTTGCCGTGAACACCACATACCTCTGATATTCAGCTCAGAATTTAAAGAAAAGTCATTGAAATTCTCTCTCTTATTGGAGAGTCTTTGAGAATCCAAAAACACAACCACAACACAACTACAACATTATGAAAGAACAGCAGAACTGGCTTGGCTACCAGGAGCCACACAGTTGCCTTAGCCAGACTCCTCCATGAAGCATCAGACTCTGCTTATAACATTTGTTCTTCCTCTGATACACAGATATAACTCTCCTGAGGGCCAACACACATATATATTATATTGAATAAACCAAAGAAAAGGTGAAAAAAAGGTAAACTTTTAGAGCATGATACAATTTGAAAGAGGGACTGTCCTTCTGGAAGATCAGCCCCTCCCAAGCAGTGACTCCAAGCTGGTCTCTGCTGCAGATACCCTTCCCCAATTGCAGAGCAAGTTCTTTCATCTTTGGGTGCCTCTGCTCCCCACCCACACCAGGATAAATGCAATTATTTGCTCTCCTCTGACCACTGAGGCTGGTAAAGTGTTGAGGCCAGCAGCATGCTTGCTCTGTGCTTGTGTTTACCACAATGGCACTGAAGTTTCTGCATGAGGCGCCTAGTGCTACGTAGTACAAATTGACAATAATAATAATAACTAACATCTCTCTTGAGAGACCTCTTCAAAAGCGTAGGGAGGCTGCCAGTCTGACCCATTCTTGTGCGCATGTCTGAGCAGCTGTGCGCCTATTAACCTACCTGCCAGGTTATTTTTTTCTTACATTTGTAGAGAATCCATGATTGTAACTCATTTTCCAAAAGATGTTTTTGTTATTTTTGAGGATTTATTTTCTTAGCAATCACGTAGACTAAGACAAACACTTAAAGAGAATATAGTAAGGCTCCCTTCATTACCCAGCCTGGATATGTTCATGCTTCCAGCATTCTGAAAAGGCTTAACACACTGAGGCATGTATAAAAATTGCATGAAGCCCTGAACTTCAATGGGATTTTCAGAGGGGGTGTCAGTGTGTCAAACTCACTAGCAGACAAACAGACCTCGAGCTCAACACAATGGACTTGCTGCAAAATAGAACTGAAAACAGGATTATTTCTGAGGGGAAAGTCTAGCAGCTGGACTAAGGTGGTCTGAAGTATGGTATGCCATAAACCAATCAACATGAGATTAGAGATTTTAAGAACTCACAGAAATATGTGGAGGATTATTTGACAACATTATCATCCACAAAAAGCTAGGGAAAACTAAGAAGTAACAATATTCTGAAATACTGTTGCCAGCAGTCAATGTTTTAACACGAAATGAGATTTAAAGCTTTAGCTTTAGTAGTCATGCTATTCTGTAGCACCTCCATGCTTGCTCTCTCTCTTTCTTTTTGGCATTTATGAATATTTCACATTTTCCATAAGGCTGTAGAGAAAAGTCATTGTATTGCAATTCTCAAAAACATGTATTTATTAATCTCTTCAATTTAAATAGAAACTGGTTCATTTTCTGAGCCTTAATCATGATTTATAAATACTTACAATATTTTTCTTTTGATCTGACCTTTTTTGTAATTCTGACAGAAATCATAGCTACAGCCTAGGAGTACAGCTGAAGTGTACTAAACCACTCAAATATATGTGCACACAAATAATTTGAATTTGTTAACAAAGAAAGATAAAAGTTAGTCAAAGCAGAGAACAAGGGGAGAGCCAGAATAAATATGGATAAATTAATAAAAGAGTTAATATTATGATTACTCCTATTTTCTTATTATCAACAGTAATCTAAAGTCATGAGTAAATAACAATATCTACTTGGATAGTGATAAATAGAGCAATAATATAGCAATAGGAAGGATATTAATACAAAAGGACTTGAGAGACATCTGTGGTAGGAAAAAAAAAATGTAGTTGACATGATAAAACACTAGGTAATATAGAAAGGAAAAATGAGCTTTTAGGGTGGAATTAATCTTGCCTAATTTCAACCATTTAAACCATTTAAAACTTTAGCCATTTAAACTTTAAACATCTCATTTCAAGACAATTGTCTAGTTTCCTGTGCAGTCAGAAATATGTTGTAGCCAGATTGAATTAATCTCACCCATCTTGAACAATGCTTTAGGGTAGCCTACTTTTGAGAAGATCTGGTTTCTCTTTGCACTGTAAGGGAAGCTGGGACCACTGCCTTATCCTAGCATATATTTTTGACAATTACAATTAGTTGAGATTAATTTCACTCTCACATGGGGGAAAACTACAGAAAAAATAAAGCCAATATAGATTTAAGAATGGTGAAAACAAGAAAACCAAGTTAATGATATAAAATTATATAAAAGATTTTCTTACTATATTAAATTGTATTTTAAGAGTTTTAGAGGGCCCGTGTTTTAGCACTACTGTTATTTCCTTTAGAAATTTCCATTTCTAAATGTCTGCTTTTCTCTCTTGAATGTAGTGAATTTTGATATTTTTATGAGAACTGATTCATTGGGCACTTAACATTTAGGGGTTCAAATCAAGTGTTTAAGTTTGAAGGATGAATTAGATTTTACAGCTTTGAAACAAATTTTGACACAAAAAATGACAAAAAATAGAGAGGTAAATAGAAAAATGCAACATGGTTTTGTCAAATTAAGTTCTGTCAAGAAACTCTGACTTTTCTTTGAAAATTAAATCATTACTTGAATTAAATATAATAGGCATTGTATGTTTAGAAAATCATAGTGAAGCTGAAGAACAAGAGAGCTAAATGTAATGTGTGATGAAGGTAAGATAGGTAGGGAACTGCTAAAAGAGGAAATTTAAACAGTGTTCTCTAGGGGGTAAGTCAACAGAGAAAGTTAACAATGAGGGTACTCAAAAATTGCTCATAAGATTAATTTATTGATTTTTTCATTAATTATCTTAGCTCAAAAGTAAATATGTGATGATAAAACTTTCTAATAGCATGAAGACTTTGTCAATAAACAAGTGGGTCGGGAAGAACAGCATAATGTTGAGGACTGCGGTGATAGAAATGGAATTAAATTCAATGGTGTATAGAATGAAAGGTCATGTGCTTAAAAACTCACAAGAAGACTTTCTGGAGCAAAAGGGAATTCACCAGCTGGAGCTGAATGAGGCAGAGAAAGGGTGTGCTTTAAGCACAGGTATCTTCGAGTTACCATGGAGAAGCTGGCATGAAAAATGTAAAGGTGTTCCCAAGATATATTGGGAGAGGTATTTCCAGCAGAGACTACTAGTTTGCTTTCATGCATGGCAGACTGAATTGCAGTGGAGGAAAGAAATATTACTGGCTTTTGTGAGAAATATTCATGTTTTTTGTGGCTTTTGTAGGACTTCCTCTGGTGTTCTGCACACCCCTGTGGTCACCCCTTGGCAATGACAAAGGAAAATGTGGCATCCCGCAGGGTGTCCTTTGGGGTAGGAAACCCTCCCTGAGAAGAATTATGAGATAGTCATCCATAAACATGCTACAGGATAAACACATTTAAAAAGAGATATTTGGCTCAAAAAACACCTAACCAAAAAAAACCCCACAAAAAGTACCCAACAGACAAACTCCAAAACAAACTCACAAGTATGTATATAGAGTAGGAATTCATTTAGGTTCAAAATAATTAAAATAACAATGTTAACATTATTACATGTGATACTTCATGGTGTTTCTTCTGTGAGACTTTCAATAGCAAACGTCTAACTAGTTTCAAGATGGAGCTCAACTATCTTCTGGAAAAGATGATACAATGATGATACAATCCAAGCAGGGGACTGGACTCACAGATATAGGAGATTCCTCCAAGTTCTCTGTTGTGAACACATGCACTACTGATAGAAGATAGTGCAAAACAACCTGTTAAGGAGTAACAAGATTTTTTTTAGAACATTTTATTAAAAGATTTTAAAAGATTCTATAAGGACAGGAATACTGTCTTTGTTTCCATTTGTGGAGGACTTATCTGAAGCATGTGCAGGGAAAATGGCTTTTCTTCGTAACCCACCAGGAGTGTAGAAGGTAGAGAAAGTTTCTTTAATTCCTGTACAGTGGGCTGTCTGCTCCACTGCAGTGACTTCCTACAGCTGGAAATGAGAGTGAAGGAGTTAACTTTTATCTCTTAAAAATAGTTATTTATAAGCAATAAGCTTGTCATTAGAAACAGATACATAGCATGGCAATTTTCCTTTTGGAGATTACTATAAAATAATAGGGCAATTTCCTAATGAATTATTCATTTCTCGTGTAGGGTACGCCTACGGGTGTGAAATGGAGTGTGGTTTGGAAAACAGTGGAGCCCTAAGTTCATCAGTTCACATGGGAAAGTGTAATCTTGCAGCTAACTTGCTTTCAAACTTGTGCTAATGCTTAGTGTGGTCCTGCCCGTGAGCAAAACAAGTAACTGTGTGTCTGGCCCGGAGATGACTCACTTCTGGTACTTGAGTGTCTGCCCTGGATACCCCCAAATATCTAGGTCCAGAGGCCTCGTATAAACACAGCCTTAAAATCATCAAGAGCATGGTGACATTTCTTTGTCCACCTGATTTCGGCTTTTTCTGCAGGATGAATTGGGATTATTACAAAAATCTGTTCTAGTAGCAGTTTTTCAAAAGTTTGCCTTAGCTGCTAAATTGACAGTGAAAAGGGAAACATCAGTCACAAGGTGAACAGAAGTTTTTTACTCTGAATTTGTTGTGTCAATGTGCTATCTATTTAGATTACCTGTGTTGTAATTGCCTCTAATTTGGTGTTTCATCTATGTTTGCAAAATTATGTTCATTCCATCAGTTTCAGTGACAGACTTCCATAAAAATATTTCTGTTCACCCCAAAAAATTGAACTTCCTGCTAAATTATTACTTCACTAACAAGAAGATGCCAAGTTAAAAGGAGATTATTCAGTAGGGTATACACATATTAGATACTGCTGGATGGATCTTACCCTTGATAAATTTGTTAATTAAGAAAATAATGCATTTTACTGGATATAAGCGAAATGTTTAAAAACATAAAAAACATCAATCTGTAGACTGAAGTGTGAGCTTTACAGCTCTGAGACATAAAATATAAAATATGCATATTGTTGACACAAGAAGTTTGGATCAGATCATCAAAAATCCTGTATTTTTAACTGTATTGATTCTTTGAATAAAACAAGCAAGCTAATAATAAAGTCCTTTCAATAATGTTGTTGCTTTATCCTCCAACAATCTTATCAGAAAAATTGGATTTTCAGTTAGGTTAATTATCCATTTTTTTGGCTTTAATCCCTTCTTAGTCTCTGAGGACTGACACATAACTTGCAAAGGAATAAAACCAAAACTTTTTAAAAAAATATCTAACATTAATGGGGGACATCAAATATCCCAGAATCTGTTAGTCACCTGGATTGTGAACCCTAACCTCAACCTACAGTAAATTTCCAGAATCAAGAGAACGCCGCCCTACCGTAAAAGGACCTGGAAAACCTAGTAAGGAAACAAATCCAGTTCCTCTTCGTATAGGGGAAATTTATTGTCCTGATTGCAAGCTTTGCTTGGTGTCAGGGTTAAACTGAATAATGTAGTAGTTTCAAGGGTTAGTAGCTTTCTGAATATTAATTGTCCCCTGTGGATAGAAAGAGGGATTGGGTTGGTTTTTTTGCATTATATTGTCTTCTACAATGGGAATGATCCTCTAGGTTTCTGGACACATCATGTTGGGACTAGCACTATGGTTATGGCTGAACAGTCTCATGCTGTGGGAAGCTAGAGGGCTGAGGACATTAGATGGCTTTTAGAGGCAAGAAGGGATTGGTACTGGCATTTACATGGCACTCTGTGATCGTTTACAACACTGCGGTACTCACACCAGGCATTCAATCATTCTGGATTAGGGTCAAGGAAGGTCCAGGCAGGTAGCAGGTCGTGGGACACAAACTGACTCACTGGCAGGAGATGGCCTGAGTTGTTCTTGCTTTTTCAGTATTATAAGTCCTTTTACGATGCCAGTGGTCCTCTAGGCTTCAGAGCGCATAGGAGTAGTGTCAGGCAGTTACTGCTGAAAAAACTCATCTAGGGAGCTAGCACATCGCCTATGCCATCCCTGATGGACTGGAAAGAAAAGAACCGATGCTGTTTGTTGTAAAAGACCATGGAATAAAATTTAAAAAGAAAAATTCCTGCCCTGAAAAAACAAATATTATCTTTGATACACTGTCTTCTTAGCCATTACACTCTCCATAATTTTAAATGAGTCACTTTTGTGACATGCTACCCAGATTTTGCATCAGATTTTTTCTTTGTTTTCCTTTTACGATTAGCTTAAATGGTTTATTGCATCTAAACTGCATCATAGCTATTGTTAATACACAACACAGTAATTTTTATTTTTATTTTTTTCAAAATTTGATCAGAAGTAGCAAATTGCATAGGGAATAATTCATAGTAGAAAGAATCAACCAAGATTAAAATACATTTGAATGCAGAATAGAGACACCTAATCAATTATGTACTTAGGGAAAACACAGATATCTTGGATCTTTGTATGCAAGTACTGTCACTACTCTGAGCCCTTCTTATGAATATACAATGGTAATTGCGACTGTGAACATCTTGCGTTTCACTCAAATTCCCAAACGGAAAATCTCAGCACTCAGGCAAGCTATTATGAATTTATAAATTTGCCTATAAAACTTAAAGTTCATGAACAAATGTGTTGTGTTAAGAATCTCATAATTTTACCAAAGGATTTTTCTCAGAATATAGATTTTTATACATTTTCGCTAGGTGCCTTCCAGTGAAGGATGAGCCTTCTCAGTTCTTTGACTCTAAAATATTGTAGCTTTTTAGTTGGTTTCACAGCCCCACCAAAAATAACAAATAATCTTTATGTAGCTAGTTATACTTAAAGTGACTGATGTACCTAGTAGTGATTTACATTCCACAGAAGGTAACTAGTCCAAGATAAACTAAAATATTTTGATCACATGGATGTCTTGGGCTCAAGGGCTGTTTAGATTAGCAAATAGAAGAGGCTACCTATCTCCCATCCTCAGGACATTGATTGCATCCACAGTGCTTACTCCTCTCCCATCTCCTCCCAGGATGGGGAGGCTTCATCCCACAGACAGTCGGGACCCACCCCTGACCAGTGGTATTCCTGTATCTGCCCCAGGGCATAGGCTAGGAGGGTCCCAATGCCAAAGGACATCCTAAAATTGACTGAAACAAATGGTCGCATGCCAGCCTGAGACAGTGTCCAGCTGAGTTTATTTTACCAGCTAGATTACTAGTTCATATTTATAGAAATAGCTATTAGTCCAAGGCCAAACCTACCCAAACCCATTGAGAAGGCAAATAGAATCTTTTCACTCCTAAGTGCTGTATTTAGTCATAAGTGTATGGGGAAGATCTTTGACTGGCACACTGGATTTCTGGGTCTCCGTATTTTGGCTGGATTGTTTGAAATCCAGAATTACAGCCTAATAGACTTTCTCTGTAAGTTTGAGACAGCTTTTGGATTTATTTTATGTGAAGATAAAGGGTGTTTTAGGCTCCTTGCTTAACTGGATGATCCTGGGCTTTATCAAGCTGTCTCAGAGAAGACAGCTTTTTCTGTAAATGGTAAGAAAAACGTTCTTTCCCCATCACATCCATCTGGTGTTCACTGATGACAATGAAACTCTTCCTGGCAGTAGAGTCACATGGAAGAGCCTTTTTTCCCTTCTCACTTCCACTCCCCTGGCAGGGAAGACTCATTAGCTGCTGAGGTCTAGGTCTGCCCTCAGTTCTTCAAGAAAGTTGTGTGGAAGTCTGGCCAAGATGTCTGGCAGCCCTAGATGCTGGTGAGTGCTCTGCATTTGCTGTTGTGCCAAGTAATTTACATATCACCATAGGCTTGTACAGGCTTGGTTTGTTCCTTATTTCCTGAAAAAAAAACAACGCAAAACTGGCTCACGTCTCCATAAAAATAGCATAACAGAGTAGCTAAGCAGGCCAGTCAAGTCCCAGATATCTTGTGTGCATAAACAACTCTTTGCTAATATTTTTTCTAGCCAAAATAACTTCAAAGCACAATAACAACATCAAATGAAGATATCTGAAAGAAGCAATGGCACCAAGTGTTGCTTGCTCCAAATGATGAAATGAGCTGAATGACCTCCATCAGGAATTACTTCCAGGTGAGTGTGAGCAACATAGATACCCAGGCAGTGTATGAGCAGCAAAATCACCTTTGAACCCTGCTCAGAAAGGTGCACTGATAAATCAAGATCACATCTCTAAGGCATGGATTCAGGTATCTGAAATGAGACATTCAGGTTTGTTATTTGAATGGTTAACATAAGTGAACATGATCTGAAGCCTTTGAAGAAAGCAGAGGAAAGGGTTAACAAATGACAGCTTCTGGCTGGAGTGGTTGTGCCTGTTCTAGGCGCAAAAATTGCCACTCAGCACCTCTGGGCAGAGACCAGGGAAAAATCTGAAGAGGACTCTAGGACAGGACTGCAATACAAACACTAGCAAAGGGGTGCAACAGAGGGTAACGATCAGATCGGGTGCATTCTGCCAACCTCAGTGCTGAAAAACTGTGTTTGTAACCTAAAATAGTCACTATTCTCTCTCACTATTCATCTTGAAAAGTGAGGTGGAAAAGAGCAATAAGAGCCATCTATTGATTTTCCTGTCTCTGAATATTGTCTCTGGTAGAGCAATTTGTAGTGCTTTGCTTAGATGTCTAAAGATGATGTGAATGAAATTAAAGGTTGAAATAGTTTTTGGTAACCAATTAAAAAAAAAAAAGTATAAATATAAAATCTCATTTGTGTGCACCAAAAAGAATACTAAATATTTTGAAGTTTCTTCATTCTAGAATTTGCATTTTTTAAGACTTAATTTCTAAAATTTTTTAAGTTTTTTTTTTTAGTTTTGACATTTTCCAAGAAAGTTTTATTTCATTCAGATGTTCACATGAACTTAATGGATGAGAAAAGGTAAAATTTTCCTCCAAATAAAGTGAAGAGAATTTTTGCTGTTATTTTGATCAGAATCATAGTTGTTGTTCCACTTTGATTCATACAACAACAAAAATGTCTATTATTTTTTTCAACTTTAAGGTAAAACTGAGACCCCCAGGGTTTTTATTTGAAACCATCCTGCATCAGATATTATTTTTCTGAAAGTTAGTTTGCATTTTAATTCCACCCACTCTTTCTATTACGTCTAGGTACATTTCAATGTACTCTTCTAAGTCTCTGTGGACATTGTTATTGGTTCTGAGAGGTAAGATGCAGGATGGGCAGAAAAATTTTGGATCAGAACTTGCTCACAATCTGCTGTTTCAGAACACTGGCACAGCTAATTCACATGTCTACGAAGACCAAATAAATGTCCCCTTGGCTATGCTTCTTGCTTGTAGTTTAACTGGAACTGTTTCATGCTGCATGAATGATTAAGTATTAATTGGGCCAGAAGCTGACTTAGTCTCAGTTCTCATGATACAACTTCTGGCAGAGAAATTGTTATTAAATCCTACATTCATAGAAAATGTATTGCTGTGGGTTTGGGTACCATCACTGCAGGGGAGGTTGGACTAGATGACCTTCAAAGGTCCCTTCCAAACCAAATGATTTTATGATTCTACTCTTTTAGAGTCACATAAAAGCACATGCTACACAGTTACAGATTTCTACTAGTCAAGATTTAAGCAAAAATGTTTCCTCCAAATGGTTCTACTATTGCTAAGGGCAGGTCAATGATTTTGGCTTTAGTTGTGAGGGTTTTTTAGAAGAATATGGCTTTAGGTATTCTTACCACCAGGAATGCTTCTGAATGTGCTCATCAAGGAATGGAACACAAGGCCCCAGATACTTCTTAGGACAATATTTGAGAGTCTAATGTGTCTCTACTAAATTGCCTGTTCTCAATAACAGAAACAGGAGTGCAGGGAAAGGCAGATGGTGCATGTTTAAACTCCCAAGGAAGTCATTCCAACACACACTCAGATATGGAACATTTTAACACCATTGACACCTCCAGATGTATTTTATCGTGGCCTTGAAGGTCCTTTTTGCTTCAATGCCAAGCAACTATAATGTCTTTTAGCACTCCAAAGTTCAGCAAATAATGTGATTATCCATGAATTTTTTTACTTCTCTGCTTTCTCACCCATGTGCCTACCTGTGAGAGGCAACCAGTGCCTGTGTGTGCATGAGGGTGATGGAGCTCAGGTGAGTGGCACAGGCACCGGCTGATTCTCTCTGCAGTGTGACAAGACGCAGAAAAGTGGAAATACTGAGTTGTGGCCCTCCAAACACCACCTCACATCCCCTGTTCCTGCGAGATGAGCACAGAGTAATGAATGACGGGTCCCATCTCTTTAAGAATAAAAAGTCAAAGACACCCTTATGAACTTCACGGGAGACCTCACAAACCATGAAAGACATGAAAATTTTCCAAGGAAATTATTAACTTTTGCAACACACGTGTCTGACGAAGATCAATGTAGAGATAATTTGATCTTTTATTTTTATGTTTTTTAATGATGGGTTTGACTACGAAGAGTTTAAATTCTTTTGTGTACTCAAACAGCAGGAAATCTGTTAGAAAAAAAACCCGTTTTTAAAAAACATTTCCAGTCAATGGCTCAATAAAATTTACATTGTTTTTTAGTCCTATTCGTATTCATACTCCCCTCTTTTCAGTTTTTTTTTTAGCCTTAATTTTTGGACTTTATTAACCCCATTTTCATTACAAATGCTATTTCATCTTTATAGACAAGGTTTTATGGTAGCCTGGCTCTTAAATAGTGTGTAAATAGTATGATATATCACAGTTGAATGAAATATTTTTACTTCATATTGAATTAATGAATAAAAATTTGGAGCACAAATAAGTTACCAGTCTGGGAAAAGAACACCACCAGAAAAATGGTTTGGTCACCATTAGAGCCTGAAGTATTTTCCATACAGTTGAGTTATACAAACGCAAGTCTATGGAATAGGATTTGTCATTCATCACAAGTAAGATTGTTTCTCCCTAAAAAAACCATTATCAGAATCATAATAAAGAAGGATCACATCGTAAGGCATTCCCCAATGGGAAGAAAACGTAATAAAACATGCTAAAAATGTGAAATGTGGAGCTATTCTCTCATAGACCATTACTTCGGAAACACTGAAAAGGGTTTCCTTGTACTAATTTTTCATGGGTTTAGATAGCAGCATGCAGCAGTACCCTGATAGCAAAGGCTCGCTCCTGTAGCTGCTGAAATAGCCAATAGTAGTGATTAGTGAGTGGTGACACTCTTGAGATCCTGTAATCTGGGCTGAAGATTTCATCAGTTACACAGTAAAACAGCTTTGACATTTGTCCTAATGATCATGGTTGATGAAAGGTGTTGGTTTGTGAAAGTCATTGGTGAATGTAAACTTAAATGTACTGTTCAGCTATGTCATCATAAAACAGTCTTAAAACCTGTCTTGTTTTAAGATGTACAATCACAATGACATTTTTTTTAATGTGAATTCCAGTTCACTTAGATGTCTCAAAAGCAGCCATTCCTGAACTACAAATCCTATTTCATGTTTTGCCTTTTATAGTTTCATCTTTTTCTGAGTTTCAGTCCCTGAAAAGCTCCCAAACTCTTAGTAAAAAAAAGTAAGTTAATTTTTGTTAGTCACAAGAGTGAAACCTTCACTTATTTCTTTAATCATCACCATGTTAGTTAAAAAAACTCCCAAACTAATGTTTTCTTGCCATTTTTGAAGATGAGCTCATCTTACTTCTAACTACACCTTACTTCATTGGGCTATGTACTTTCATAGATTTCCACCAAAATTTGTGGGGTTCCAATTATTACAGTGCTCTGGGCCAGTAGCATACACTGCAAACTCAAACTTGCTTAGATAACATTACCACAGATCTTGTTGCTACCAGTTTTTCAAAGCAGGTAGTGAATTAAATTGTTCACAGGGAATTTAAAATGAACAAAAGAAGTACTTTCTCACAGAAGGCCTAATTAAGCTATGGGACTCATTTTCATACACTAATGTGAACACTGCATGTTTAGTTTGGGAAATGTCATATTCCATGGTTATTAAAAACAAAAATGAGACCTCTAGTCTAGGAAGTCCCAAAGCTTCAGGTTGATCAACTCTGGATGACAACACTAGCTCTGTTTTTATATTCTGCTCTTCTCCTCTGCCGCTGGCTTGTTTTGCAGCAGGATCTTTCATTTGACCCTAATGTCTTTGTATTTTCTTCTTCTTTTTCTTCTTCTTCTTCCTAGAATGGACATGATAAGAGATGCAGAGTGCTATTCAAAGATAAAAATACAGTTCTGTTTTCCAAGATTTTACTATCCAAGACAAGAGACAGATGGAAAGAGGCAGATGGAGAGTACAAGGAATCAGTGACACAGCATCAATCAACATGAGTGGTGGTAAAATCATTGCCACAGCAGTTTACCATTATAAGTTTTTTTTTTTCCCCTGGCATTAGGGAAATAAAGATTTTAAGAAGAGACTTGGAGAAAGATAACAAGATATTTTTACTGATGTTTACAAAAAATTCCTCTGGAATGTGAGGAAAGATGACTATGCTTATTTGTTTTAAATAAGGAGTTAGGGATTTCACTTTAGATTCTCATGTTCTAAATTCCTGACCATAATTCCAGTTACTTACCATTTCCTGGTGTCATGTTACTCAAAATAATAAAAGCTCAAAGTAAATCTCTTTTCCTCTATATCACCACTGTGTATATCTGGAGGCCTGAAGGAGGAATCTTTCAAAACCTTGCATGCTTTGGTGTATATTCTATGGTATGTGAGTTCCAAAATAACTTGATATGATAGCTGCCAGCCTAAGAACTGGGGATAAATCTGTCTCTCTAATAAAGATTGTGACTTGTATATGCTTTAATCCACTAGTAATACATGCTTGAGAGAGTTTTAAAATGAAAACTATCAATGTGACAGAAGAAACGGGTCAAAACCACAAGAGGCAATGAGGAAGGGTTGATGTGGCAGAGCTTTAGTAGGACTAAAGGACTGGAGGAAAAATAATCAAAAAGTAAGGTCCTAATCTAACAACATGGAGAAAGAATAAAACATCAAAAAACTTGACAAATATTTGAGAGATAAAAGAAGAACCTGGACACCCTTGCAGAAACATATGAGAGCTGATCTTGCCTGGCCACAGCTCTCCTGGTCTGCAGCAGAATGCTTTTGTGTGATGTTATCAACCCAAGGTTATCTTCTGCACACTTATGGCACAGAAATTTCTATCTGGCATCCAAGGAAGGGTGTCCTTCCCAAGTCTCATGGCTTGTGAGGAGACTTACATGTCCCCTCCAATGAACTCTCAGGACACACCTGAATGTTGCATGGGGATTGACCCCTCACTAAGCAACATTAGCTAGAGAGCTGCAGTGACCCACCACCAAGAAATAAAGCCCTATTTTCACTCTTTTTAGTAATGTCTAACCCTGTAGGACAACAGAGAGTGTGAGCAGCAGAAAACTACTGGGACTGACTCATTGGAGGCACTGGGCTGTGTACATAGTACATGGGCAAGTGGGACTCCTCTGTTACCTTCTTGCACTCAGGAAAGTGGAAAGACATGTGGGAGAGGAATTCTGAAATACCCTCACATTCAGTACTCGAGGATCCCACTCCCATAGCCCCAGAGGAAACTCTGGAGGGAGTTGCCATACTTGCCATCTGCATGCTCCAGACGGAGCTTTCAAACCTCTGCCGCTTCCTCCTCAAGTTTGCAGCAGACTAGTTTGCTAGACTTTGTGTCTTCTATTTGTGGTCCAGATGCCCTCATTAGTGGGATAAGAATCAACTCATCCTAACTTGTTCTTTGCTGTTCTGATTTGAAATGCTACTTTACCTGGCTTTTATTCATATTAAAATCAATTTTATACCACTTTAATAGGAAGAATAAATCAGTTTTAGCCACCTACTGAGCTGCCATATTTCATGCCAGGGTTCATCAAACAACTGGTGATTTTGCAGAAAGAGAATGAAACCTACTTGTGTTTGCATCAATTTTGATGGAAAAAATTCCAACCCTAAGCAGTTGACAATCTCAGTCCCAAGAAAGAAAAAAAACAAACACCCCAAAACAAGATAGTTTTAAAAATCCATTTTTTTAAAGATTCTGGATTGAGACTCGTATATGAATTGTTGAGACAGATTCTGAACATGTCTTCTCACTCCAAAGGCAAGAAATCGTAACCCACTACAACTTTTTAATAAATTCACACCTTCTTTTGTTTGTGTTGTTAATGTTACTACTTTACAATAGTAGTGTGAACTTCCAGGAAGCAGGATTCCACTTACTTCTTCACTTAGCAAGAGGAAAGAAACTGAACTCATTCCTCCAGGTTTACAGCCAGGAAGTTGTGCTGCTTTTAGTCTCCAAGCTGTAGTGAAATTCAGAGCTAAAAAAGCACCAGCTATGCCCAAAGAGGCTTTTGGGAGCAACTTCAGGCCTCATGGGAGTTGCTCTGTGCCATTAAGCAGAATGCTTTAACAGAACTTCTCTTCAAGCCCAAAAGCTGTCCATGCTTCAATAGCTCCATGTCTCAGAATCTGTCAGTCACCACATCCAACGGATTCAATGGGGAGCCACACAGGCCAAGTTACGTGGATAAAGCTGCTTGATATTCCTCCTGGGTTCCATGAACCTTTCTCATTTGATTTGTAGTGTTTGTTTCCATTTGGTGTCTCATGATGGACAGGAGCAGCTAGGCTGTGATCTGTGATCCCTTAATGATGACAGAAATCTCTCAGCCCCACATCATTCCAGCAGACAATTTTAAAATCTGAATTTAGGTTGCCTGCTTGTTACAGGTTCTGTGCATATAAAGATATTTTATGGGTAATATTTTCATGCATATTTTTAGTTTATTTTTTCTTTGTGATTTCCCACAAGTTAAGGAGCAGGTAAGCTCCACCTTATTAATTGCTAACTCATCAGAATATTGATGACTACTTGCTGACAGGTAGGGTTCCTAAGTCATCTTTTTCCCCTGTTATATGGTTTGAAGTTCAGAAAGGAGTATTGTGATTTTAGGGCCTTTCTATAAAGCAGCTCCTAACATTTTATATGTTAATGTGTGTAGGTAATTCATGAGAAAAACAGATTTACTCCTTTTTTAATGACTCCAAGTAGTTAGTACCCACTAGAGGATCCATTGCATCTCTAGGTTCCAGCAGTTACTTATCCTCCTTGTTAAAGATGTGTATGTCATTTCCATTAGCATTAGCTACCACGCCTAGCTATTCAGTCTCATTATGCTTATATGGACTAGAGGGAAACTATCACAACCCTGTGCCCCCTCTTGCCCGTTAAGGTATTTTGAGATAGGGCTTAGTCACTGTTCCTTTTTCGTGCATGATTAACTAAGGTTCTTCCGTTGCTCTCTATAATGCAGATAAATGTCAAAAAGTCAAGATAGCAGAAATGGCTCGAAACTGTAGGGGGTCATTTTCCCCTTAGGTCAGCTGTGCAGGGAGGATCACTACTGCAGTGCTGCCTTCAGCTCCAGAATCCCCTTTCCAAAAAGGATGAGATAGATCACAATGTGAGCAAGTACATGGGATTCTAAAGCTATAGCTGCAGTATTAAGGTTTCCACTTATTATGCCACTTAATGATAAGAAAGGTAAGAAATTATTTTATTGTATTATAGAAGTACCAGTATTAAGGAAAAGGTAACTGACAGTGGTGTTTGTTAGTTTTTTTCTTTTCCCTGATGTACAAAGGAATAATGAGATCCAGCATCTTAAAGCTGAAGTCATACACATTAAACCTTGAAATCAGATGCAATTTTCTAGCAATAAAGTTAATTTCCTATTGGAAAGATTACATAGTGAAGAGATACATTTTCCATTGCATTGGTGTCTTTAAAATGAGATTAGGTATCTTGAAAAGAATACACAATTCTTTAATTTGACTTCTGGGAAAAGTAGATGCACATGGATTACATGTAAGAGAAACCACACAAGTCATTCGAACATGTACTTCTGGTCTCAGAGTTGAGGAGTACAAATAAACCATTCCATTCCATTTACAATATAATATGCCCAGTTTAAGTACTTTTTTAAGGGAAGATCGGGAGCACAAGAAAAGGTGTAGTACTAGAATCAGCAACCAATCTGCATCCTGTGGAAGAAGCAGTGCTTGGACCTGCTTAAGTTTTTAAGTTTTTAATTTATCCTTAATTCAGACTTCAATGATGTTTGAAATAGCTGTGACCGTAGTGTTTGTGATAGCAAATGAGAGTAAGTTAGTCTTAAAAGATAGATACTATAATCCTTTTCCATTTGTTTTCCTTGCTATAACTTTAGATCATATACTGAAATTCCTTTAGTTGATCAGTTATGAATCCATACACTTTAATATGTTAATTTTTCATTAAAATATAATTATTGTTTTAGGATAATTTAGGATATAATAGTTTAGGATAATTTTAAGATAATTACTAATTATTCTTGATGCCTGTCCTTTCCCTGAAGTTTCTGGTATATGCTCTCAAATCTGTAAGGTTCGTTTGTTTCTGAATTGTTTTCTTTTTCTCAAATTTTATTGTAAAGGTATGCTAAAAGTAGGCTGTGAAAAATTCTGTAACAGCTCTAGTAGTTTTCCTTTCAAATTAATTTTATAGATAATAAATTCTGCAGTAGTTCAGGCCTCTGTGTTCAAAACTGATCTATGAAAGCAGTGCAGTTTTATTTTAATTGCTATTTATTAAAAATGTGATTTGTTGCCTTGTTTCAGAAATCTCATTCTAGGGCCTTATTAGCAATCAGTTTGTTTGCCCAAGGGCTGCTGAAGTGTAATTTCTTCTCTACAAAACCATTTATTCTCCTCAAGTAGTTTCAGAGATACGGAAGCCCCCAGCGCTTCTGGCTTCAGTCACCCCTAAATAGCAATGTACTGTGTAAGAAAGAACAGTTTTATATCTCAGTATCCTAAGTTTCATGGCAAGGTGTCTGAAAGCTTTTTAATTTCCTCCTATTTCACTCTTAACTCAAAAGTGCACTGTGCTAATAGGCTCTGTCTGCATTCTGCCAGTTAGTGTTTCACCTCACTCAAAGCTTCTTTTGCCCCTTGAAAACCAGACGTACTGGGTTTGGCAGAATCATCTGTCTGCAAAGTGCACCATTTATAACAAGCCCTCAATTTTCAAAATGCTGTGCAGCCTTTAAGCTATAACATATCCATTAAAATCAACACTTGAATAAAAAAAAAATCCTCTTAATGTCAGGAAACCTCTCTTACGGAGTGATTGTTCCGGGTACACGAACCTGCTAAGCTAACTCTGCTATTTGATGTATTAGAATCATCTGTAAATGATAATGCAGTCAGAGAATACATTCTTTTTCCCTTCTCCTTTCTGTCAACACAAAGTGTTTCTTATTTAGCCTCATCTATGGCTTTTAAGACTACTGCTGATATTTGATATTTTATAATATTATTTATTATGCATTATAAATATGTGTATTATATACTATTAAAAATGTATCTTGATAGAAGTCACACACCCACCCCTACGTATATTAATATGTAAAAATGTGACCTGATTTAAAAGGCAAGGGCTATCCGAACTTTTCTGTAACTGCTTAAGTGCTTTGAGTACTCAGTGTGGCAGGAGACGTTTGGGGAAACATTGGTGATTACTGCCTTATGGGTTAGCATTGGCTATCCTTTTGAAAGCCTTCTGCAGAAATTGGCATTAATCAACTACACTCATAAAAAAATAATAAAAAAATAGTCAAGCATTAAAAATAGCGCAATTGCTACAGAAACTACATTATATAAATAAATGGCAAATCTAGCGTCCATCTTGTTTTCCTTACGGAGTCTAATAATGGGTCTTACATTTCCCAAGCTATTCTTACATCTATGAAGACAAGGAATTTTCTTCCCTGAAGCTGTCATGTCAGCAGGATGTGAGCTTCGCACCCCCCACCATCCCCATGGCTTCTTGATTCACTCTCTAACTTTCCTGTGGGCCACATTGCCTCGCTCCCTCACGATAAACCTGCCACAGAGGGGGACAAAGCCTTGGCCCCAACTCTCTTTAGTTTGGCAGTCACTCATGATGCAAAGGCAAATCACAGCCCCCTCCACTTTGCTCGCTGTATTCTGCTCCTCACAGAGCAGGAGTCGGTACCCAGCTCCTAATACAGTGGATTTCAGAACCATTTATCACTTCATGTGGATCTGTAGAATAGGAAGAGCAGCTTTACTTGGTTGGGCAAGGCCTGAGCGGCATTATGTGGTCTGTAACACTGCCAGTATCTGTACACCCAACAGGCAGAAAATAAAAAAAGATGTATATGCAAATTAAAAGTTATAATGAAAGCCAAGAGCACTGAGTGTTACTTTAGAACACAGCAGTAACCTATGACTGAAACTTGCCATTTAAATGACATAGCTATTCTAGAAAATGGCATTCTGAATGCAGGAAATTTAGAGCTAAGATAATATTTAAATGAAATTCCCACATATTCCCAGATATAAATATGCAACTACCATATACAAATACCTTGAATTTTCTTTTTACTAACAAAAGCAGAGAAAGAAATATAATGACTTTTTCTGAAAAAATTAGTTAAAATAAAAGTAAGGACACAGAGTTTTTCCTTAGCTTTGATATAGGTATCAAATAGTAGGGTTTTTTTTCCAGGCAGAAAAACATCCTTTTTAAGAGAATGGCAAGGTTTTAGGACTCTAAGCACTGTTTCTACTCAGACAGACACCTCAGCAGAAATAGGTGGTAGACATTGGCTTGTTCTTAGTAAAGTTATAAACAAAATGACCCTCTGTCTTGAAGTCATATTAGGTATGGTCAGCATTTTATTACTGTTCATTCAAAAAAATCAAATACCTTGAGGCTGTCTCCCCTACCTGCCAAATTGTGACACTATTTAAAAACAATGAGACCTGCTGCCTTAGTACATGTCACCTCTACCTCCTCCTTCCCCTGCCCTGTGGTGGGTTGTACACGGTCTGCCACAATTTCCCCACACCCACCCTGCATCTGCATTTCTTACTGTTCTTTCAAAGGCAGCATGGAGAAGCCTGTAAACCACTTCATCTTCATCCCCCCTCCTCCTCCCTATACATCTTTTTTTCTTGGCACACTGGTGTATAGGTGAAGGTACACCCATTGTTTGCAAGATGGGAACTTACAGACTGCCTGCGAGAAGGCCTCCTTGACCCCCATCCACCCAGAGATTCATTCGCCAAATCCTGAAACTCAGAAAGCACTGGAAGTGCAAATGTTGGAAGAAATAGATTTCCTTTGTGTGCTTTTCCAGGTATAAGTACAAAGCAAAATGAATGTACACATCTAAAAAAAAAAATCACTAAAATCAACAGTAAAACTCTGACTGACTCTCCACAAATGCATACAAATAAGATACTTGCATTGTATTGACTTAAAACTGTCTCAGAAATATTTCTTTTGAATCTTGATGCTGGTTATAATTACACTATACTTTGACACTGCATTTATTTTTGGGATAGCAGCATTGCCATGGCAACCCCAAATTATGCCAATATATATGTATGTTTGAACTAATTCTTTATTAAGGAATAAAAAAAAAGAAAAACAGACTCAAGAACAGGGCTAGAGAACACTACCTGTGCCATATGAGCAATAGGACAATTGTGCAAACCTCAGAGAATTTTTCCCTAAGGTTGCAATAAAAAACACAAAACTTTATTTCTTTTTTTATTCCATCTTTCTTCTTTGACTTAGCTGCAGTCCTAGAAGGAAGCTTGTCTAAAGTCAGGTGTATTGCAACAGGGCTGGATTTGACTCATGGGGAACATACCTTTCCCTTTACACCAAGCAATTAAATTTGCCAAGCAAAATCTAAAAATCTTGCAGACAGGCAGAAGGCTGCAGTGCTTATGATCAGGAGACACAGAGAGGAAAGGTCTGAACTCAGCATTGATTACTGTGCAGAGATCCAAGGGCTGTCACAAAGGGATGGTGAGGAGTCCCCTTCCACCATTTTGTTCACGTCTCCCTCCCCACCACCTCCAAGCAGCTGCTTCTGTTCTCTGACATGTCCTCACTTCTCCACCGTAAACATGAAGATATCTAATGACAGAACTTCCCTGTCTCTTTAGGCTGACTGGATGTGATGTTATGGACCATCACTACTATTAGGATCATAGAATCATAGAATGGTTAGAGTTGGAAGGGACCTTAAAGATCATCAAGTTCCAACCCCCCTGCCAGGGGGACAGGGACACCTCCCACTACACCAGGTTGCTCAAAGCCCCATCCAGCCTGGCCTTGAACACTTCCAGGGATGGGGCATCTACAACTTCTCTGGGCAACCTGTTCCAGTGTCTCACCACCCTCACAGTAAAGATTTTCTTTCTGGTATCTAATCTAAATCTCCCCTCTTCCAATTTAAAACCATTGCCCCTTGTCCTGTCACTACGCTTCCTGTCAAAAAGACCCTCTCCAGCTCTCCTGTAGGCTCCCTTCAGATATTGAAAGGCTGTTATAAGGTCTCCCCAGAGCCTGCTCTTCTCCAGGCTGAACAACCCCAGCTCTCTCAGCCTGTCAATTAAGAGCCTTCTGGAAATGGAGTAGCATCGTCAATCAACTCAGTGCAGGAACAGCTGCAAGAAGGTCTGTGTGCAAAACAGTGGTTTTAGTCTTGGTTTAGGTTGCTAGGGGGTCTGCAACAGTCTTGGTGTCATTTCAGTCTCCTCATAGAATAGAGGAAATCATCTAGACTTCTTTACTATTATTATTAATAATAATAATTAAGAATTTTACAGTCAAAATATTTAAAAGGTTGCTTTTATTGCTCTGTGGAAAGTGAAAACATTGACCTTTCCTTCAGTCTGATTCTTTAGAAACCAGCTTTATTTGACTCAATATAGAGGACTGTAACTGTACACTGAAGTGGGAGGAAAAATCAAATGTCAGACAAGAATTGCCTAAGCAAAAAAACGAAAGACCACCTTTAAGTCATGGAAAGAGTCAAAGCTAGGTTGCCATGGAAACTTTAATTCTGCTTTTCCTGTGGGTTTGTACGTTTTGTTTTTTTTTAATTATGAACTTAGCCTCCTCATTGTGTCAAAATCAATGGGAATTTTGAGTCCTATCAATTAGTCTCAGGGTTTTGTCTTCTTTGTCTCTGTTCATTTGACATATGATATAATAGAATCTAAGCCCACTTTCCTGAACATCATTTATGCCATGTACAGGAAAAATTATAAGGTTAAAGTATAAAGACCTCTTAACAGTCATTTAAGGAAGGAGAAGCTTGTAAGAAATGGAAGCATGGTAGACTTTCTGTATGGCTTTGAATAACACCCTTGCCAAGATAAAACCATATTGATTGGTCTGATTCTAGATAGCTGACTTTGGAGCACCATCTGCATGCTGTGGCCGACTATGATTCCAATTATCTGGGATTGCTATTCAGGCTGATAAATTGTATGAAGGTTTCTGTTTCCCATCAAGTCATTCTTCTTTCAGCACTGATAGCATGATAATTAAGTAGCAGCAGCTGGCTCTGAATGTGGATAATTCATAGGAATTATTTCTAATAAACAAATAACCTAGAATGTATTAAAAAACAAAAAGGAGTTGCATAAAATAGAATCTCTTGGTCTTTGTGCTGCATCTATTCCCTCTGACACACCCTAATCAGAAAAAAAAGCCCTAATCAGAAAAAAAGCAGAGAAGGTATTTGCTTGTTTCAGCTTTCCTGTTCTGTCTGTTAGCTTTGGTAGGGAGTGTTAAACATACTGAGCTAAGATGCCTGCTTCTTCTTAACAAAGATATTACAAACTCTAGGAACACATGGACTGAAGATAACCAGGAGAGTGGGGGACACATATTGGTTGAGGTCATACACCTCAGTCTATATTCAGTAATCAGTTCATCATGAGCTGCACCATACACTGAAAAACAGCATTCACTTTGTGTGATTACAGTATTTACTACAAAAGATAGTAGGATTATTCAATGCCAGATACACAGAGGTCATTAGCTCCATTCAGTTTCCAAGGGCATAATACAATAAATAACTGGGAAGTCCAGAACTGGCCAGTTACCATCTCCCAGTCATGAAGGTTACAGGCACAAGGAGTTTAATGCTGTGAAATACTTGCTACATGCTTTCTGTCATGGTAATTTCATACAACTTTCAAAGGCCATTTAATAATCTTCCAGCATGAGGCAAATACTGGTGTTTAGTGCAAACCTCAATAGACAGACACTACGAGATGGTGGGAAAGAGTTCTTGGTCTGTCATCTATGAACTCTACAAGTGGATGTTAATTTTTTTTCTGGGTTTGTTTAAATAAAAGTGCAATTTAAGAGCATTATGTGCAAGACTGTCTTTTATGATCTTTATAGAGATGGCAGATTACAGACTTCTTCAATCTTCAATACTTTTTTTGCTTCAAAATTCACTCACTGAGGAAAAGACAACATGCCAATGGAGCTTGTATAACGTGGGCTCCTGCAGCCTTCTTTTAGCCTAAGTAAATTTAATGCTCCTAAATTGTGCTCTGAGCTATAAGTATTCAAGTTAGTAGCACATACACATAGGTTGTTTTTGTCCTTGATGCAATCTAGAAGGCAGTTCAGGGTAGTGAGTTGTATCCATATTTTTCATACTTACATTTATTTAGTTAATTCCATTGAAGAAAACGTTGAGTGTATTTAGCCCTACTATTTAAATTCAATCTAGCTGGATAATACTGAATATAAGATTTCATACTGTAAGGCTATTAAATATAATTTATTAGATTACTGAACAACTACAGCAAACTGATTTGAAGCTTATCATTGTAAATTTTGTACAATGTTTTCTACAGTGTACTAAATGAGAAAAGAGAACAGCTTCTTTCTTTATGTGTGTGAAACTTATTTTTCTGCTTATCTTCTTCCAACCCCCCCCCAAATTATTAAAAAAAGGGAAAAAATACAAAAAATAAGGGAAAAAAAAAAGAAAAAAAAAGAACTAGAGAGAAAAGGGTAAAATATATTTAACTTCTTTGTCTCTTTTCTTCTATGCAGGTAGTTTGGAACTTTAAACCAGAGACTGTGTCAGCAGCTAACCTTCATCTCATTAAACAGGTTCTCAAAGGATTGCTTTGTTCTGCAGAATACATTCTGTTTTCTACCTTCATTAGCAAACTGCTAAATACTTTACTTTGTCACAAGACTAGAATGTATAAACAGATGCACCTCTCTTTCTTTCTCGTTCCATCTCTTCAAAACATGTTCTGATAATCTTTAAGGAAAACTTAGATGGATTCCATTCATTTATTACTGACAATTGTCAGGGAAGTAAGATATAGAAGAAGAAAAAGAGAATATGATTTTTTAAAATCAAGAGCCTATTTGAGTATAAATGCTGCATCTAGAAAAAGACAAAGCAAAGCAAACTGATAGTTCAGTATGGCTGTAGTAGTCCAGGGATCTGCAAACATTTCTCTGAAGTATCATTCAGACGTGCTACCTCGCACTGTGTCACCTTTCCTTGCAATAGGTAACATGTCCTGGTAAGTTTCAGTACTCCAGCTAAGCAGAAGAGTGACTAGACTTTTCTCCCATGTGAAATAAGATAATGAATTAAAAGCCCAGTCCATCTTCCATTTTAAGTGAAGGGGAGAATTTCCATTTATTTCAGTGGAATATAGATCAGGCCTTTTTTGAACTAGAAGGGTTTTCTCCTCATTAAAAGATAAGATTTCTCCTCATTTTGTGAAAGACAAAATTTAACATCTATAGTGTGGTTAATGCCAATGTCTGTGTCTTCTAGAAGGGATTCAATGTGTGACAGCATGGTACTTGACCGAAGAGTAGTTCTTCCTAGTTCAGTAGAATTATATACTTCCTAAAGAACACTGCTGCTCTTGGGTGCCCAGTTTCCATTTATCAGACCTTTTTGAAACCTGATTTACAAACTGTAGTTTTAATAAAGGAGAATGATATTAATTCTCCTGGCAAAATAACACTTTTCTGAAGTGCTGATGTTTTAAGCATTATCCATTCTTCCACTGACAATTCATACCTGTATGAGGGGCTCATAGCACTGTGTATTAAGCAGTATCTTTCAGGTGGAAGTGTTCACGGTTAGTTTCATAGGCACTTTGAATTTGGAAAAAAACATATTCTGAAGGCGGTCCTCTTTGTATGCTGATGATTACGCTATCACAGTTCATTATGCTATCTAGTTTTGGTCTCAGGTGTTTTCAAGGACTAATGCTAGAATTTGTGCCTTCTGCCATCAACTCTACATTGAGACATAGATTCACATATTGTGGCTTCCAGTCTCTTAAATCAGCATAAATATCAAGTCACAGAATTTCGAGGGCTACTACTGCAAAATGTAAACAAGCTCTCTTGCTGGTTATTTTACTGTACACAACCATTCTCTGTGTGAAATCACATCTTTTCTTTTTTTTTTTTTACTGTGCTGCCCTTTTCCCAGTGCTACCTGACGAGAAGTGGTTAGTGCTGCCTGGAAATGGGAGGTGGAATAGAGCATTAACCCAGGCTCACCAATGTGTCACCCTAGATTTCTCATAGCCTTCTGTACTTCAAATTCACAACACTGAGGTTCTGTATGTCCAACTGAACATTTCACTGCATTTACAATTAATGCCTGCTGTCCTCCATAGATGACATTCGTGATGCTTCAGAACTGAGAGAAATGAGGCTCTTTTTTTATTCCTCACTTCATGCTTAACTAGAAGGTTTCTTTAGCTGAGGAGCTGAGGTGTTTCCTGAGGTGTTTGCAGATCTAGGAGCTATAGTGTGTAAACAGCTTGTCCTGGCAAAGGGAAGGCTGCATTGGACATTACTACTCCATAGGGGCTGGAAGGCATCAATCTGGGTCCCAAGCATCAATCTGGGTTAACCACAGAAGGTGGGGAGAATGAGCCACATTCTTTTAATTCCTTTATTAAGCAAGCTCTTGGGAAATTCTTTCTGATTGCTTGAGACCGGCACTCAATTCAAGAAAACCCACTGAGATTTTTATTATCAGGTTAATTCTAACTAGCATTTTGCCTCAACAATACTCCAAATGCTTTATTATCTATTTTTATTAAACATTACAATGAGAAGGTAACACTGATTATGCCCCTTCCCTACACTGCAGATTGGCTTGGCCTCGTGCATTGTAATGTGCTCATTCTGCCAGCTCTCCTGCCGTGGCTGCGGCGTCAGAAAGGAGGGATTTGCAGACTGATCTGGGTTTTTGCCAAAAGCTGGAGAGACAGTTGTTATAAAGAGGAGACAGGCACTAAGGAGGTTAATATCTAAGTAGAAGTAAAGTTTATTAAGTCTTAGATTGCCACCCTAACAACCTTCTCAGGAGGGGATTCAAAACATTATGGCCTGAGAATTAAAAAAACTGTGGGGTAGACTCTCCACTGATCATCATAACACCTGTGACCTCTGTGAAAAAACACCCTTTTACTTTAGAGAGAACCTGCCCTACAATCAGTACTTATTCTTTCAGTTTCAAAGAAACACACACAAAAAAAAAGGAAGAAAATTTCAATAAATATGTTTGATAGTTGAAATATTTTTCTGAAAAGCTGACTTTGACAAGTTTTATGTTCCAACATTTTTTTTTTGCTCCCCCTTAACCTGAAAGTCTTCAAACCAAGAGATTTGGGGATTTCCTAGCTGCAGCTGGTCAGGCTCAGCTGGGACCTGCAGGAAAAAAGGTCACAGGAGTGTCTGCAGAGTCCAAACCCATGTGTCTGTGCACTGCAGCCTGTCACACAGTTCAGAGGAGGGGAGATTATCTAAAATCTTTTTGAAGAGGAAAATACCTACTCTGTGAACGTGAAAAGAAAGCATGCAAGTATGATACAGGCTGCACTGCTTGCCATACTAGCAGTAGGTGTCAAACTTTCTTCATCTCATCTCTGTAGAAATAAAAATTCTGTTTTCATGACTACAAGATTGTCATTTCTCAAAGGAGTCACAAGAGGGGTTTTGCTTTTGCTTCTGCATTTTATGTAGCTGTTAATGCAGTTCCTTTTTCTCTGGTAAACTCTTATATATGCTGCATAAAGTTAGCAAAACAACTTCAAAAAGGCTTTTGATCAGAATCGAGTGAATAAGGTGATATCTTGCCACGATGTTCTTCAGTGCATGTGGCTATATCCATTTTTTGCAGTAATTCACAGTCTCCGTTTATCAGGCTCAAGCTCCATGTACTGTCTGAAACTTTGCCTCTTGAAAGATTTAAAGGCAAAACTCTTTTGGAAGTCTGAGGTACACACACAGCTTTCAGACCAGGATTCTTTTTCAACAGTATCTTCATATTTTATGCATGTGATATACCTGATAAATCTTCATGTTAAACTTTGCCTTTGAATACAAAGCCTTCATATCAATCAGAATCTATTTGCTTCCTCTCTGTCCGTTTCCTTAGTTTATACCATTACTGTCACCTGCTGAGTGATGTCAGTTTTTCAGTTCAGTATTTATCATATCATTTATCATATCCAATTTGGAATGCCCTCTTTTCATACAAGACAATTGTTAACATTATATCATGGCATCTCATTTCATTTGGCACATTCAATTTATCACATGTAATTTGCTTTTAGTCACATTTTGTGTTCCATTCTAAAACAGTCTGGAACTGTTTGGCCGCTCTTTGAAAGCTAATTTTGAGTATACTTTGTTTCAAAACATTGCATGCTATACAATGTCTCACATGTAGTACTCTCATCTTTCTTCAAGAAATTCAACATAAAGCAATGTATTTGAAAAGCCAGGCTCATAGGCTCCCCTGGGCTGTGCCACTTTCAGCCTAGTTTCAGTGCAGGTACCTACTGAATTTGAGTAAACAAGATGATGTAAAATTTAAAAAAAAAAATCTCATACTCTAACACCAGACATTTTGCTAGTGATTTTCCTAGTGTAATTTGGGAAGGAACATAGTAGAAGTCCATGAGTCTGACTCTGGAAGGCTGTGTTGGGGAGGGATAGCATTACTGGGAACATAGTGAGACCTGATGTTGAGTAGTAAGTGAAGAGTTAAGACTCTTGTTGGGTTCTGTTCACACCTCTGTGGACAGTGTCTTCTCACCTGTGAGCAGTACAGAAAAGAAAGACGTTTTTCAGGTGCTGTGCAGAGTTTGTCACTGGCACATTAGCACATGAGCTAAACTCTTCTTCTCATTGTAATGAGAGTCAGGGTTCAGCCGCCCATAGAAGGCCTTTGGTTATTCCTGAATCATTTTCGTCTTCCCTATCACAGAAAGGGCTAACAGAGATGCAGTTGCTCAGGTACCTAGAGTCATGACCTGAAGTCATGCAGCACTCCCTTTGCTTCATGAGAGACCACTACAGGACAGTCCTTGCTGCCATGGGAGCCGTGCCTTAAAAAGGACTCAATGTATGGCAGTTTACATTGTGGTTCAAATAAGACTAGCACTGAAGAGCTCCAGATGGGTTGGATCCAAGCCACAGAAGGTATAACCTCTCATTTATGTACTCAGATAACACTTGCTGATGTATACTAAAGTGCTTTCCCCAGAAACTTTGCACATCTGGTATTCTTGGTGGAAGCACCTTGACTAGGACATCTGGTGCTCAGAATTTGTTGGCCTTTGGACCCAGAGTGAAACTAATCTGTTTATAATTTTTTTCCAGCCAAGTTTGTAGTGAAAAATTTTGTACTAAAGATAAATTTCCATAATATTTTCAAGTAAAAACTGGAACAAGAATTTTCTTGAATTACGGTGAAGTCTCACCTGAGATGCAACAGAGCAGCAGAACTGAGAAGAGGAAAAATGAGTCTGAATATCAGGAAAATATGATCTATCAAGCTACCAAGTAATCTGTCAGGAAAATGTTAGTCTTGGTACCCCCATTATGGAAATTAGTTTTGACAAATAATCATTAGAACTATACTGTGTAGATCAATCCTTCTCTGGCCTTGGGGGATATGGTAACCCTCAGACCATGGGTACTGCTTGGGCTCTATAAGCAAGGTCTATTTTCAGTTCTGTTTTTTGCCTTGCTGAGTTTCTAAATTAACATAATGGATGTGAGAAGAGCTGAATATTGTTGGGGTTTGGTAATTTTTTTCAACCTTTTTCATATTTTGTGGACATTTTATATTGAGGTGGGAAACAGCAATGTTTTTTTACGTTGACACCGTGTTTTCTAAACCAAGGCACGTTACAGTCTCTACGCAGGCATGCATTACACTTCCCTCCCACCGAGATGCAGCAGCCTCTAGCACTGACATGGGAAGCCACATACAAAGCTTCTACTCTAATATTCTGCACAGCAGGAGACAGAAAAAAGCTGGCTGAAGCCTGTGACAACAAAACAATTCACAGCTATTGTCACATTTTTGTGTCTGGGTGCCATCACCTCAGAGTTTAAAGGGACACATACATTGTCAGTCATTAAGATACACTCATTACTGTGGTACATGTTAATCTATTTCTCTGTTCTGTAACTCAGTTCTCTGCTTTCTCAGCTTATATACAATTTATTTGGGTCTTTTACAGCCTAGGTTATTGAAAGACCAATAGAGTTAATACTTGACAACAAGAAACTTGCAGGAAGCTCAGATCATTGCTCTGCAATATCAAAGTTGTTAAAGGGGAAGGGAAGCATCTTCATGAAAAATGGCTTTCTACATAGAGGTCGAGACCAATTCTGATAAACAGGATGTAGGTATTGGATATTGTTATATATCTATAACATAAAAGTATATATTAAAAAAGCATATAGTCAGGGTAATATTTCAATGAAAGGACTCCATTAGGACCTTATCCATCTGTGGAGTAGGGTAGTGGTGGGGGAGGAAAGGAGTCTGTCTCCAAAGCCGAAGGAAACTGAAGGGACTTTCAGCATGGCAAAAGTATGGCAGGATAGACGCACCCTCTAGTGGATTTAGCGTTTTAATATCGAGAAGAGGAAACCTGTCTTCTATTGAGACAATGCAGAGACAACAGGAATGCTTTGAACTTTATGAAGGGAAAAGATGTCTGCGAGAGAAAGATGCATTTCTAGGACTTACCTGAATAACACAGAGAGAAAGAGCATATTGTGGTTGAATTGTCTTCTCTTTGATTACAAAAGAGTGGAAAAAAACCCACCCAAGCTCCCAGACTATGTCTCTTCTGTAACTCAGGTGTTGTTTTAAATTGCTTAGCAGCATGTGAATGATGTGAATTTGGAAACTTCTTGGAAATACTTGGTCCATTGCAGGGTAAGAAAGACTGCAAGAAGCCCCAAATGTCACTTTGTTGTCCTGTTGAGGGAGCTACTAGTAACTCACCTTCCCAGCAGTTTCCCTTCCTCCCAGGCTGAAAAGATAACTGCATTCAATAGCCTAATGCTGCCGCTGTATAAATCCCTGATTAATCAGATTCTCTCTGAGCAACCTTGCATTCAACTAAAAAGCTGTGGTATAGGAACCATCCTGCATCTGCTTCCTCTTAGGTGTTGGCTGAGGTGCTGGGGCATGCAGAAGCATTGTCACACACAAGCAAACGCCAAGCTGAACATTGGACAAGTCAGTCAAACTTTTCCTACAGCTTTCCCAAAAGATGAAGAAACACCTGTCAGCAGCTGAGAACAAAATTCATCAATTTTTAATCCACCCTCAAGTACTTGTCTTACTATCTAGATTTATTCTTGTTGGTCTCCATTTGGACCTCACACTTCCTTCCCCAGTGTGCTGGTTTTGGCTGGTATGGGGCTATGTTTTGGTACGTTATGCTATGGTATGGGGCTACCATGGTAGTTGGTATGGGGCTATGTTTTGGATTTGTGTTGGAAACAGGCATAATTTAGTTATTGTTCAGAAGTGCTTACACAGTAAAGGCCTCTGCTCCTCACACTGCCCTGCCAGCAAGGAGGCTGGAGGTGTAGGAGAAGCTGGGAGGAGACACAGCCAGGACAGCTGACCCCAAAGGTCCAAAGGGATATTCCATACCATGGGACCTCATGCTCATTATATATAGCTGGGGGAAAAAGAAGAAAGTGGGGGATGTTCAGAGTGATGGTGTTTTGTCTTCCCAAGTAGCCATTACGTGTGATGGAGCCCTGCTCTCTTGGACATGGCTGAACACCTGCCTGCTGATGGGAAGCAGTGAATTAATTCCTTAATTAATTAATTAATTTGCTTTGCTTGTGTGCATGGCTTTTGCTTTACTTATTAAGCTGTCTATATCTCAATCCACTAATATAAGCACTAGATGTCATTTCATGTTGATAGTAGTTTTGATTGATCCCAGATGATCAATCATTTGTGGGCTGGTTAGTGCTCTTTCACTTTTATTTTATTTAGGAATGAGTTTATCACTCTAAAACAGACAAAACAGTTCAGGAAAGAGAAGTAAAGAGTGAATTTGAAATCTGTACTGTTTCAAAGGCCGCTATTCCCCATCCTCCCTATCTTCCATGGCGGGTGGGCAGAAAGCAGATTGAGGGACCAACACATGCCCACAGACGCAGTTGGAGAGGGCAGTGTTTGAGATTGTTTAATACCAGGTATCTTCTCAAAGCTCTCGCCTCAGACATCTTGGCTCAGTAGGGCCCCATATTCTGGTTCCAGATCAGTGATTTTGCTTGATCTCAGTCCTCCTCTGCTTCCCCAGTAACATGTGAATTTACCAGCTCACACCAGCCACACTAACTAATGACCAGTTTCCATGGGTATTGCACTAAACCCCACATCCTAAGGATTTAAGGATCATTTATTTTGAAAGCTGTGGATTAGATCCCTCAGTCCATCTGTTAACCTTCCAAACTATGAGATAAATTTAGAGAGGTTCTTCAGCTTTTCAGATCTCCACTTCAACTATCTATTACCAAGGCTGAACACTGAGTACATTTTTCTCCCTGTGCAGAGGATGGGAAGGATCAGGAATCCAAGACCTTTGTTCTCTGAAGCTGTCAAGCAGGAAGGCTCTGTAAGGTATTGTGCAGAAATACCAAGGACAGCAGTGATTATCTTAACAACAGGCTCTGTTATCCAATTATCTTTCAGCTGAAAAGGGAATTAATTCCTCAAACATCTAAGTTTTCTCTCACAGGCAGAACAAAATATGAATTATATCTCTCTGGACTCCCACACAATGAGCCACATTGCCCCAGACTCATGAATGTAAAACACCATTACATTGCTAATTAAATGAAACAAATGAAAATATTTTTATGTGGTTACTCCAACCTTCCTCAGACAGGATATTGGATGCAGCTGGATAACTCCACGATAACCATGAGTCCCAAAGAGAAAGTCCAAGACATATGTCCCACATCAGCCTGTCCCCCCTCAGCAGGCATCTAACAAGACCCAACCCCTGATTGACTGCTGTCCCCAGCCCAGCTTCGCTCACAGATCCAGACACAGGGCTGTGCTTGCACTCCCAACTGCCTCCACTGCTGCCCTGCTAATTTGGTCAATGTGACACTTAATGCAGGGTCCAACAAGGCAGACCTCAGTGAATCAAACTCTTTCTAACTCTTTTCCAGCAATACTATATGTAAGTTACAGACTCTTCTGTTGTCTTTCCACGTCAGCTAGGAGAAGATCCTTCAACTAGTATTCTGCATCCCCTACTGCACTTCAGCAAATTGAGGCCCAGATAAAAGGGAAGAAGGATAGGAAAAGGGAGATGTGTGGGGGTTTTTTTGTTGAATGAAATGTCTGCAGAAGGACTAGAGTGACCAGATTTTGAGAAAAGAGGAAATGTCCTGAGAGCCCACTTCACAGCCAAACCTTCCTTTTCTAAAACCAAGTTTGCTCTCTCCTTATGGATGCTTTTTCTACATTGGACACTCAGTCAAGCTTTTTGCTAGCAATGGCTTCCAAACACTTTTTGAGACAACAGAATAAATTCTTTTCACGACTGTAGCAGAGTTGTTGTTTAATGGAGTTTCTTCATGGACTCAAGAGAGCAGGCAGCTGCTGCATGCTAAAAGCAGTTTACAGATGCTGGGGATAAACAGAGAAGTATAAATCCCAGGGAAAAGACTCAAAGAGAAACCTGTCACAGACTCAGGGGTATTGTTGTCACTGTGTCTTATCATTTTCAGGTAGAAGATATTTCCTCCCTTGCCAATGGAAGGCACAGAAACAGAAGTGGTCATATTGGTCATGCTCTGCTACATGTAACTATAGATACTATTCACAGGTTTTATGTCAAATGAATCTGCAGTGGCAAGTAAGAATTTCAGGTGCTGGGAGGAAAAGTATGTAAACACCTCATCTAATAACTTACAGCAGAAATGCTTCTCTCCAAGGGGGCAACCATGGCCCCATTAATGGGTTTTACCTTGCCCAAGCCTTTGAGGATACCCTTTTCTTTCTGGAAAATTTTCTCATTAGGAACTCAATTCTGAGTCAAAGGAAGTATTCCTTGATTCATCACACAAGGTCAGAAAATATTTGCTGTCTCTCCTGAGCATGGTATAAGTAGTTTTAACCCTATTTTCTTATTGTTAATAATAGCCCCTTTTACAGGGCTTGTGCTCTGGTACAAACACCACAGACTGCAGCTATGCTTTTTACACTTTTTATTAAAGAGTTTAGATTATATCAACTTTCTTCCAACTGCATAAATTTCTCTAAGCTTTTAATGAGAAATTTAGACAAAAATCTTTCCTGTCAAAAATCTTGCTTTGTGTAAATTAGCAGTGGAAATACCATAGAATAAAATAACTTCTACAGCATCATATATTGCTCATCCTGGCTGGTCCCTAAGCATTGTCTATTTGAAGCCATCCCAGACTTGCAAAGTCTTCTTTTAATGAACAAAACTTAGAGTCTTACCTTAAACATCAATCGTATTTTCATAAATTCTTGAACTGGGATAATCAATGCGCAAGGGAGTGCTCCAGGACAGAGATTTTCTTCCAAGATGCTCTGAGAACCAGGGGAGCATGTGCTTTGCTAATAGCCGTTACAAAACATGGCACAAAGTCGCTTCTCTATGACATGAGGATGATGTGGGGGAGAACTGGAGTTGAATCTTTTTCTCCAACAAAGATGGAAAGATCTCGAGTCTGTGAGCTCCTTAATTATCAGGCTGGTCCCCATAAAATTCATATATGTATATGATGTACTTTCCCTTTGAATATGTTTTCTGTCTCTTCAGCCTTTTGCACATCATGTCATCATGAGTGACAACATAATGCTAGTTTTCCACTACGTTATAGTGTGTAATGTTCAGCCCATGGAAGACTTCGTTAACGGAAAACAAAACCCAGTCTAGGGCAACAGCTGCAGCATACTTTCTCTTCTCTGTTTCTCTGCAGTTGGGAGCAAACTAACATGATGATCTTAGCATAAAAGAGGAGAAAATGCACAGCAGAGCTGCCCTAAAGTGCTGATTTTGTTCCCTCCTCCTCTGCTGTGGCAAGTGTTGGTTATTGCCCCTTCCCTGCACTTACATGCAGAAACCTGCAGCAGGCAGAGGTAGGAGCTGTAGTTGTATCTGCCTTCTGGGTAGATTTAATTCACCGTCCCAAGCATGCATAAATGTGTGAGAAGTAACCAAGGCTTCTCGAAGGGACAGAAAAAATAGTAAAATTTAGAGCTCATGGAGGTTTTACAGATAAGGTCTGACAGGACACCAAAAATGGCATGATTTGTCAAAGCTGGCAACACTCAATGACTCTCTGAATTCATAGAGTATATTTATGTCAGGCCTTATAAACACTGTCCAAGAAGATGACAACGCCTTTGGCCTTGAGGTCTTACCTGAAAGCCAGTTATAAAATGACCTATGAAGTTTTTTTGGGTTTATTTTGATTTTCAAAACTGATTGTGTTTTCACACAAGTAGCAGCTGCTGGTATCCCCATGCTATGTGACAGTTTCAGCTTTCTCTTCCTTTCTTTTTTCTGGTATAAAACAAACCTTAGCCTTTCAAGGTAACAGATGAAAGTTTAAAATGAGTGTAGCCAGAAGGTGAATAAAATGTTGGATTGTTTATTTACTCTTCAGGCTTCTCAAACTGGAAGCTTGCATCGTTGAGCTTCATCCTTTCCCTAGGATTTTCATTCAGTCTCTGGACATTTCTGTGCCGGTTTCTCTGTGCTGAAGCTGTGAATGCTGTATTAAAATGTACACCTACTTTGGAAATAATTGTATGGAAATATTACACCCTTGAACAGATTCTGTTCCAGGGTTTAGTAGAAATGCTAGCTTTGAAACAGAAAGAGAAAATAGCTACCTTTCTGGAAAAAACTTTGTTTTACCCCAAAGTATAGTGCTAGGAGAAATGAGAAACTTGTAGGGTATTTAATCTATGAAAGAGTCTTTTTACCCTTTCAAATTCTGCAGGCAGAAGAGGGTTTTTTATTGTTGTTGATATTGCTTTGGAGAAAAAAGGGCACACAGAAAATGAAGAGTAAACATCCAGCTTCTCTATACCGGAGAAAAAAATGAACTCTTCAATCCTTTCATCAAAGAGCTCTGACTCCACATTTCAAGGAAATCATCCGTGCACCCTAGCAATTACCCTGAAAGCAGCACAGTGACACTTTTCTTCCAGCATTTACAGTCATCTATCGCCATGTAACATGTATAGTATGGGGCTAGATTTGCCAATTATCAGGCAGTACAACTGTAAGTATGGCATCTGACGTGCTACCACAATCGTCTGTGCTTTCAGACATTCAGATACTGTCTTTTCTTATGATATCCTGCTCACAGACTAAATATGGGAGTGTCCTTTCTTGCTTACTATCCAAATGCTCAAAGTCAGGCATCTTCTAGACCAAAAATCAGGTCTTACAGATCTTAGGCCCTACAAAAAACAATAGCAGTCATTTATGGGATCTGCACTGTAAGGGTAAAAAAACTAAGATTAAGATTAAAATGAACAACAAAATATTTTCCACATTAGTTTCTTTCTCTTACATCAGGTATTAAGAGTTCTGAGAGGTACTGCCAAATTCTGTGACCATTTGAAAACACGAATGCAACAAGAATTGCACTATAGACTTACCTAAGATTTGGTGCAAAACCCAAATGACATATAATTTTGAATTAAAGGAGTAAGACAATTTCTACTTCATATTCTGCTTTCAAGTACAATTGCAGCTAAAAATCTCATGAGATTTAACAATAGTGGAAACTGCAACAATAACTGCTCTCATAATTTGATTTTATAAGAACTACTCACTAAATTTTGTTGCTATTGAAAAGCTTAAACTTCAGCAGTATTGTTCCAGAAGTTCCTTCATCTCTTCATGAAACACTATCTGTAAGATACTCCAGTTCTTACATGGTTTCTTTTCCTTCCCAGTCCCTTTGACTTAAGGAGGACAGAATATGTTTTGTTGCTCCACCCTGTAGACTTTTATTATGCATTTCCTGACAACAAGGACCTCACTGGTTTTATGTTTCCATATTAGCATCATGTGGTGCAGGGAGTGCTGTCCCTTGGCAGTCCCTGCTCACTGCCTGGTAGCCCTCAGTGATCTATATATTCATGGCATGGTGCTGCAGGACAGAAAAAAAGAAGACAATGTTAGAAAGAAAATTACTATTTGCAACTGGTCCCTTAGCCCATTTTTCCTCTGAGACCTCAACAGGCTGAAGTACAGCTCAAGCCCTGGTGGTGAGTGACAACCAGCTCACTGTTAATAGGTCATTTAGGCTGTTCTTTGTAGAGTGTATTCTTCAGGATCTAGAATAACATCAAAGGCCTGGAAAGCACAGCCCAACATGTATTTTTGAGATTCATAGAATTACTGAGTGGCTGAGGTGGGAAGGGACCTCTGGAGATCATCTAGTCCAACCCTCTGCTCAAGCATAGTCACCTACTGCAGGTTTCTCAGGCTCATGCTCTATCAGGTTTCTAATATCTCCAAGGAGTGAGGCCATGATTCTTTCTGTAATTTATAGTAAGTGACAGGAATTTCCACAGATTCCCCTAAGTGGGAGATGAATCCCACTGAAAGGCTAAGGAGAAGGCATCTTGACAAGCTGTCCTCAGAAAGCTGAGGAACCAAAGTCCGGGCTCTTCCCCTTCTGACCCAATGAAAGTTTTTCACTGGACTTGCTATGTAAGCAGGGTAAAGTAAAACCAATTACACCCATAGTGACCAACTGTTTCTTATCTGGTGAGAGAGTCTACTGGTTCTTGAGCCCATGAAGAGCTTAAGTGAACATGAAGAGCTATTGAACAAGAATGATAGATTTTGTTTCTTTCTAAAGGTGAAAAGCACATAGCTTCATACAGGGCAGAAAGGCAGGAAAAGAGAGGAAAATTAAAAAATAATTCTTGGTGGTGTTCTGAAAGTAAGTAACAGCAGACTCTCAGAGTTAATCTCCAGTCAACCAGTGAGGGAGTAACATCTTTCTAACTCTTATGTCCACTTCTAGAGCTGCTCATTCCTGCACCACACTCTGCTATGCACTATCTGAGATGACCTCTACCACCTCTCCTCCCTCCCATTCTTCCAATCTCATTTACAAGTTATTTAGCCATGCTTCTGCCTAGTTACTCCAGTCTGCATCCATTATCTGTAACTACAGTCCAGCTACTGCACTCTGAGATGCTTCCCTGGAAGGCAGACTAAGAAATGGGTAGCTTTGTTAGGGTCACCAAACATCTCCTATCATAATTAGCTAATCTATTAAATGATTGTTGATGAATCCATCTATACACTGAGCAGCCCACTGAAGGCTCTGTAGGGAAAATACCTTCTCTCAAAACAAAGATAATAAATGGCATTTATATCAGGCATGCTTTAGAATCACATTTACGCAGGCTGCTCCACATGTCATAGTCAGTGAAAGTGGTATTTGTTCTTGTTTTTTTTCCATATTGTTCCTATTTTAATCTATTGTAAAAAAATCCCCATTACATTCTCTATTCATTTCATTTGTATATTGATTGCTATTCTGTTACTTGACATTATTTACTATTGCACTAATCAACACTATGTGTCTGCTAGCACAGGCTGAAAGCAGATTCCCCTTGCATGTTTCCCACACATCCCCACACATCTAAAATTTCCCTCTCAATCTCAAGCAATGAAAATCTTTAAACCAAAATATACTTTCTCTGGAATTTGACCACTGTTAGCCTTATGAAAATTATTTGGAAATTTTTACAGTCAGCTGATTTTACTGGTTTTGTCTTGACTTGTCATATGTGTTAGGAGGTGAAATAATTTAGCCATGAAGATGGTTTCCCGATCTTAGTGTCTGTCCTGGTTGGTGTGCAGGGATAGCATATGTAGGAGAAGACCCATTAGAAGTTTTGAACATAATATGCATTCAATTATATTTCCAGACAGAAGGCTTATCACAATGTCTTCCAGCCTGAAGAATGAATGAACAAAATACCATGCAGAAATGAAAAAGACAATGTCCAGTAAAGAATGTCCTGAGGGCTTACCACAGCTGTGCTACTGACTGGCCTTAATTGCAAGTGACATGCTGCAGCATGTTTAGAAAGAAAATTAACATATCCTGTCATAACTGGGAGAAGTTAAGCTCACTGAAAATTATTTTCAAGGATGTCTCTTATATATCACTCCCTAATTTGAAACTATTTGCAATTAATTATCTATGGTATAGCTCCTACTGTGTTTGCTTGCCTAGTGCTACTGACAATTGTGCTCAAATTAGGCAGCTGGAAAGTGAGACTGCTCTTCATCTGTTCCAACTTCAAGTTTACCATCAAAAAAAGCTACTCTAGGAAAGTGATAGATAACTACAAGACAATGGCCAAGCAAGTTAATATACATATGATGAATTGCTCTCTTAAATTGCTTGTTTCTCTCCATGAACTGTGATGGTAGTGTTGGAGCTGCATCAACACCAATAAACTGAATAGGGCTAGAACATGGGTTTGGGCACCAACTTGCTACCATCCACATGGCTTAATTATTACAGTACCTGAAATGTGCTTTTTATGTTGATGGAAATGAGAGAGAACAATGACGGGTAGGAAATGGAAAGGAATAGGGAGGAAAAACATGAAATATGACAAAAAAGTAACAAATAATTTTATTAAGTGTGTAAGGAGATGGCTACGAGCTTTTCATTTCTCTAAAGGCATCAAACATTTCTATAGAATAAATAAAAATATAATAAAATAATTTTTGAAAGAGGCATTTGAAACTTTACTTATCTCCCAATATCTGCAGATATTTACACTGAATAGTCATAGAATCATAGAATCGTCTAGGTTGGAAGGGACCTTAAAGATCATCTAGTCCAACCATCAACCTAACTCTGACAAAAAAATAAATAAGAAAT
>JAOTQQ010000001.1:190092514-190103615 GCA_026546715.1 Gallinago undulata | reverse complement strand
CTTATTGAAACTCATCCTGTTGGTCTCAGCCCATCCATCCAGCCTGTCCAGATCCCTCTGCAAAGCCTTTCTACCCTTCACAAGGTCAACACTCTCACCCAACTTGGTGTCATCTGTGAACTTACTGAGGGTGCACTCGATCCCTTCATCCAGATCATTGATAAAGATGTTGCAGAGAACCAGCCACAGTACTGAGCCCTGTGGGACACCACTCGTGACCGGCCGCCAACTAGATTCGACTCCATTCACCACCGATCTCTAGGCCCTGTCCTGAAGCCAGTTTTTAACCCAGTGGAGAGTGTCTGGAGATTTTATTTGCAGATTTATTGATAGTGTTTCATGGTTGATGAAAAATATAATCTATGATTTCAGTGAATATGGCTCAAAGGTTAGGTGACATCTATGAGGTTATTACATTTGAACACTTTTTCTAGGTTTTGTTGCCCTGAAATAGTCATTAGCACAGTTCTGAAGGTGCGAACTTGATTAGACTGGAAGAAAGAAAGACTTAGATACAAAGGAAATGCATAGGAGTTTTGTCCTTTGAAGATAATCTGAAAATAAAAGTTGTATTTTTAATATTTTTTTAATATTTTGTCTTTTAAAGAGAAGAAATCACTCTTAGCTTCCTGAGTTCTTATATTTGGTTCAGTGCTTTGCCTGCCACATCTCTGCTGTTTTGCAAAAATAATTTCAAATTACAGTTGGACCCAAGCTTTGATTAGAGTTGCCTCCTTCAGAGGAGATATGCCACTCTCTTCTCCTAGTACTCCTGGTATATGTTACCCAATTGCCAATGCCATTTTCCAGAGAATCAGTGAGCATGGTTAAGGAAAAATAGAGCTCAATTTATCTCTTTAAGTAGATATCTGAAAAGGGGCAAGAAATAGCCTATGTCCTAGAAATGCAAGTTCCTGTCTATGAACTGCGCAAAAAGATTATCGTGTTGTCAAATGTGCCAGTGTCTCCATTGCAGACACCAAAAGTAAATGAGCTGAATCCCAGCATGACTGATTTGTGGTGTTGCTATCGCTGGCTGTGAACAGACCTCCAGATAGTTTTCCTTGAAATGCTCTTCTTATGCCAGGGTCAGGACCTTTACTATGTTTTGTTTTGCTGATACTCTAAATTAATGTTACTTCTGGTAAAGTTGTGCATACAAAGATAACACAGCAGCCCAGTGTTTGTTGCCAGCTGTCTCCAAGCTGTGCTGATTTTGCCTCTGTTTGGAGGTGCCTGTGAAGTCTGGAGCTGTCTAGATTTGACATTAATTCTAGCACCCAAAACATTCCTGCCTGTGAAGTCAAATTAGATGGTGTTTATTATTTGTCACTGTCTTCCTGAAGATGGATTCTCATAAACATTTGCTGGTAGTCTTGGAAATCATCAGATATATACAACTAGAATAAAAGGAGAGTAGAAACAGGTGTGCATCACCTAGCATTACTATCTTAATCCAAAAAAACCCACAAACTATAACAAAGGGATGGACCAGATTCCAAGTGTTTCTGAGAAAAAACTGTGCTCTTTTACTGTTACTATGAGATTGAATCATCATCATAAAAGACATGCTCCTTTTACTGTGGTAGGTAGGCAGGCAGGATCTAATGGGGGATCAAGGACTCTTTGTGCTTAACACTATACAAGTACACTCAAAAAATCATCCACCAAGACTGAGCTATCTGTCACCTAAAATACTTTAGATGTAGTTTTGTTGAAATGTAATTAATTTAATAGCTTGCCTCATGACATTTGTAAGCTGTGTTTGGGAAGGTAGAAAGCCCCTTTCGTTAGCTGGCCAGCCAGCCTTGCTGCACCTGAAGGCTACTTCCTACTGTGACCTTTGAAAACTGCAATCAGTGCTGTGACTGAAGATGATCAGTTGGTGGAGAACAAGAGAAGTGCTGATGAAGTGCTAGAGTGTTTAAGGTCAAAGAGAGTAACCAGTTTCTTCAATAAGTGAAAGGAAAGGAAATACAAGAAACTATAGGCCAAATAGATACAGAGAGAAAAGAGCCTGAATACTTGGTGTTAGCCATTAAGCAGTACCATATAAAACTGCTATAATTTTTGTTCAACTCTACTTGGTGATGGGAACATAGTGAAAATTTTGATTACATTGAAAGGTCAATAATAGGTACCAAGGGCCAAATTTCACAGTGCTTTGTAATTGTATTTGCCACTACCCTTTTTGTTCCTGCAATACAGGTAAATTTTCTGTAAGTTGCTTTCATTATTCTAGACCTCATTAGGATGAAACACAGTTTTGGTAAGAATAATGCAGTGGAACATTTAGAATTAATTGTGAATTTTTAGAGTTACTGCTTTAACAAACTGTTAGGTGTCGTTTTGAAGCTGGCAGAGAGTAAAGGTCATTTGGCTCCTTAGTCCTGGAAGGCGGCTTATAAATAAAGCCTTTGTATTGAGGTTGGTAAACTGAGTTTCAGAGAAGCGTTGCAGGGGGTTCCCCAAGAGGCAACCTTGCATTTAGCAGTGTTTAGAACTGTCTGAAACCAATAGGAAAACAAGAAGAAAAAACAAGAAAGGAAAAAAAGCTTTTATTGATTATGATAGTAAAAGAAATAAAAAATATTATAAAGGAGGTTAAATTGGGGCATCAAATATGTTAGAAAACTGGGACCTGGTCTTACTTTCTCCAGGAATTTAACAGGCCAAGGGAAATGCTGAGGATAAATGTGCTGAAATTGTCTCTTTCCCAGTTGTCAAGTTGCGGTCATATAACTGCATCCAAAAGATCCAATTTAATGAGCTCATGGGAGAAAACTAACCCTTATCTTAAATTTTGATTTAGACACTCTCCCACCTCCCTCCATTCATTTTTGGATAGGATTCAAGTTTCTGACTCACTTTGTTATCTGTGGCACAGTAACTATCATGAGAATGTCTTTTTGGGACTTGATATCATCAGGAACATGGATGTGATATTTGGTTTTTTTCAGACCGTCCTATCTACTGCTATGAACAGCCTTGCAACTGCCTTTTATTTCTTTAGATTTTTTTTTCAGTTTGCTTGTTGTTTCTTTTGATTAGGAAATATTCCTTCAGCTGATATAATAATAGCTTCAGATAAATAAATGCACCTTCCTGCCCTGTCGCCTGGGGTTATTCCTCCCCAGGTGCAATTCTTGGCATTTGCCTTTTTTGAACTTTGTGAATACTCACCTCTTCAGGAACGTGGTTTAGCTAACAGATGCAGCAGCTTGTACAGAACAGGCTGTAGAAGTGTCCCAACAACTGCTTAAAAGAGCAAGTGACTACTAAACAACAGTGGACATGCCAAACGGCATGGTCCACAGCACAAAGTGAAGCAGCTATCCCTGGAGCACCAGGGGCATCAGCTGAGCAGGAATTCCAAAGGGAGGATATGGCGACGCAAGACTCAAGCTACAGAGAGTCCATGGTGTTCCTGGGGCTGGGAATAATGGTGTTTTACCTACTAAAAGTGTGCTGTGGTTAAGGAGATGCCTTGCCAGCTGAAGCAGCTACCAGAGGAGGTGAGCAGGCTTAGTCAAATTCAGAAGGATCATAGAGATCTGCACAGAGACTTCAGAGGCAAGAGACTGAACCTCGGACCAAAGGAGGGGTGGATGACAGAGGTGGAGGAGGCTGGACACATGAGATATGGCAACAGAGGAAGGCTCCTACTCCATCTGAAGAGTGGCAGAGAGGGGTTCAGGGCCCTGGGAGGTGACATGGAGTAAAAACTCCGCCATGAGAAGCTTCAGATTTGATCAAACCTGAACCAAGCCCAAGCATCTGTACTAAGAAGAAGCAACAGGTGAGAATGGTTGGAGATTCCCCTCTATGGAGGACAGAAACATTCACCTACCATCCAGGAATTCTATCATAGGACACTTGTTTCTTGCTGGGTGTCCACATGTGGGATGTCGTGAAGTGATTAACAATTTTTCCAGCCTATAACTCCTTAATGGTCATTCCTGTGGACGTTGATTGGTACTTCCAGAGGAGGCCCTGACCATAACAACTAAAGGTCGCTGCCCCAAGAGTGCAGGTGAAATGCATGGGGTTCCAGGCTGAATATTCTTGATCCTGCTGGTGAAAGGAAAGGCTGGGTAGAAGTCAGCACATCCAGCAAGATATGAACTGGCTCTTTGCCTGTTGTCACATGAATGACTCTGGCTCTTATGACCACAAGACTTTCTTTGAAAAACACAAACTTCTGAGGAGAGGTGGGATACACCTGAAAAAGTGAGGCAAAAGCATCCTTACTAATGGTCTGGCCAAACTGTTGAGGAGAGCTTTCAACTATATCTGCTAAGTGATGATGATAACAGCCCACAGTTAAGTGAGGGGAGATCAGAGTTGGTGGGTATGTCGGAAGGGTGATGGGAGCAGGAGAGTCTTGAGGAGGGTAAAGGAGGTCAAAAGGGGGCCATCCTCACACGCTTAGACACAAATGCACACATCAAGGAAAACGGAAAAGAGGAACCAGAGTCTAAGGACTGGACATGAAAATAGCACAGCACTGGAATAACTGAACAGTGGTGGGGTAGGGTGCCATACCCAGATACTTAGATACTTCTAGATATCTAGAAGGTCATAGAATTGAAAACAGATATAATACCAGCACTGCTCCCTCCCAGGGGCATGGCGTTATTGCTTCATCACTGAAGCTCTTCAGTCTCTGTAATTCTTAAATTTGTGGGCAAATAAGGTCAGTGGTGTTAGTCAGTATGTTAAGTAGGATTTAAGTGTAAAAGACCAGGATCTTCAGGAGACCGGCTAAGGAAAAAGAATATAGAAAGAATATGAATGTATTTTTTCAGATCAACCCAATCGAGCAAAGTCTCTGAGAAGGCAGGGGAACTGGACTTTGGGTGGAAGAAATTTAAAGAAAATAGGCAGCAGTGATGTCTCAAGTATCTAAGTAGGCTTGAGGCTGTGTTTATAGTCTACCTTGTAAGAATAAGGTATCTGTATTTCACTAAGGTGAGTTTTCGGCACGTAATATCTGTTTTAAGACCCAGTAACACTGGGTCTTAACAGCATCCTATCATTCAGATGTCTCTTTCCTATGCTTGGCCAAAGAAATCTGGACATGCTGGTCATGTTTTTTGTGCAAGATGTGCTTCCCAAAAGGAGTTGTGTGTTTCTTGAACATAGAAATAAAAAGATGTTCTCATAAGCAGAAGGGTATATGCTAAAAGCCGTGTCATGTCCTCTTCCTTGGCTCTCCAATGCAAAGCCTGACAAATCTCATGAAATAACACAATGTATTTTTTGGTTTTTTAGGGTTGAGGAATGTGACTGTTATCAGTGCAGCCACAAGCAGAATGAACACAAGCCCTGGGAACATCTCGAGAACAGAATTTATCAAGGGAACATAGGAGTCATAACAACTCCCACAGGAGCGCCAGTCAACATTAAAATGTTCGTGTTGTGACTGGCTAGTGCTTATGATGGCCTTTAGGCTTTTGCTTTTCCAAAGTGCACAGCCCTTTTAAACTAAATCAGTCTCCATATATGCCACAGAAAGATTGTTTCTGTGGTGATACTGATGTGTCTTTCAGAGAAGAAACTTGAAGATCCAAAATCAGATACAGTCTGAGATTCTTTTCTTCCTTTAGTTTGCTTTCTTAACTTACCATTCTTTCCTGAAACGCTGTCCATTATAAACTCATAGTTTCTCTGTAACCGTGTAAGCTCTGTTTATTTGAAAATTATATGGAAATGACTCCGGTCATTTGTCCTTTCCTGGCCCATACCTTTCACAGGATGACATTAAGTAGGAAAAAACTGACAGAGTCCTCTTCTGCCTTATCTGCATCCTACTAAACTTTCTATGAAATTACCAAAAAGATTATTGTCACCTTTCAGGGCACCTGGAGTCTTAGAATAGCTGTGAGTGATGTGAACTGCTCTCAGACTTGTTCTGCTGTTCTCACAGCAAATGTAAAGCCAGATTTCTGTGCATGCTGCACATACCGTACAGAGTCTGTGAGCCTCTTTCAGTTCATTGCTATTTATAATAGCTGATGATTATACTTCATTTTTCACCCTGATAGTCCCAAAGGACATTACAAACATCTGGTTGAACAGCAATCCCTAGATCAACGACTGTTGCAATCCAGCTGTTACCAAACTAAGACATGACAAATGCTTAGCACTCAGAGAGCAAGGAAAACTATGTCATCTTTAATCCTCAGACCTCTATTGCTACTGCTGTGTCCAATACATTTTTCAGGATTTCCAGTACATTATCCAGGATTTCAGGCACCAGACACCTCAGGTGGAGGAGTAGTTCTAAAAAAAAACAATGTCCAAAAATCATAGAAGTATGACTGCTGTGCATCAAAAACCTGAAATAAGGGACCTACCCATCTGGCTGTCTGTTCACCTGGGATATTCTAGAGAGAAAGAAGAGATCCTGAAGTGTACATCCAGGTGGACCTGCCTCTCCTTGTTGGGGTGGCCTTGTGTCCACCGATAAATTCTCTATCTTTTACATAGCTCAGAATTTTATCCAGTAAATCATGCATTCACCTTAGAGTCCTTGGTTTAGTCCTTGCTTCTAGAAAGCTGTGCTGTATTGCCTTCAAATCTTCCAGTAATGAAAAACACCCTACTGTGGATGATGCATTACCCCAATAATTTATTATACTGCTTTTTTAAAAGGAACAGCTTGTTCTTACACTAAATTTGGTTAATGTCCTCTTTCAACCATGAACGCACTGAATACACAGTTTTCAGACACCAAGTTTATGTGCATAACTCTGCTCCAGTAATAAACCTTTGATAGCAGTTTATTCTCCCCCTCTACTCTGCCCTGGTGAGGCCACATCTGGATTACTGTGTCCAGTTCTGGGCTCCCCAGTTCAAGAGCAACAGAGAACTACTGGAAAGAGTCCAGAGTAGGGCTACAAAGATAATCAAGGGAATGGAATCCCTCTCTTATGAGGAAAGGCTGAGAAACCTGGGTATGTTTAGCCTGGAGAAGACTGAGAGAGGATCTCATCAATGCTTATAAATATCTAAAGGGAGGGTGTCAAGAGGATGGGGTCAGGCTCTTCTCAGAAGGGCCTGAAGACAGGACAAGGGGCAACAGATGCAAGCTGGAACACAGGAACTTCCATCTTAACATGAGAAAAAAAGTCTTTACTTTGAGAGTGACAGAGCACTGTAAGAGGCTGCCCAGAGAGGTGTGGAGTCTCCTTCTCTGGAGATACTCAAAACCTGCCTGGATGCGTTCCTGTCCAGACTGCTTATGGTGAACCTCCTGTGGCATGGGGGTTGAACTAGGTGATCTCCAGAGGTCCCTTTTAACCCCTACAATTCTGTGATTCTGTGATATCTGGTTTGATTTATAGAGGGAAGACATAAATCTGGTAAGCCTTTGTGTTCTTGGAGTCTTGCTGTTAACTGAATTTAACACTTTGAAAAAGAGGAGCTTTCCTAGCTACTGTGCTTTCCTAGATTAACGTGTGACCAAGACTAAAGTTCCTCTGTTTCCTGACATGATCAAACAGATTTATGGCATCTTTGGCTGTGTCTGTATAAGTAAACTGAAAAGAGTCTGGCCTTAGGCTCAAGCACTTTAAATGACCATGTGCAGTTAAAACTTTGGCACTCTCCCTTGTGTGGGTTTGGCCTAAGGAAATTGATTTCCCCCCACAATAGACTGGATTCTGACATTTCAAAAATCTGAGGTGCTAGGGGAAGTCTGTAGTGCATATTTGCTTTGAAAGTCACTGAGAAGCTCTTGGTGAGGCTACCCCAGGTGGTTGTACGGTGTTAGTTGTGTTGTGTGAGCCATGCTAAAGGCAGAGGGCAGGCAATGCCTTGATATTGTATTCACATCATAGTATAAACAAAACTTTTATGCAAGACTAAGTAGTCATTATGGCACATTACTATATGAGCATAGTACTAGAACACTGTTAAGCTTGTTCAGAAGGAAGTGAAGGCCCTTCCCTGCATGAGTACCTGCAGCCCATCCAAACCACTGGCAAACACCTGGCTGGAGCTGTTGGGTGGCTGGTAGATAGCTGTAGATGCACAGATTATTTTTTTCTGCTGAATGCGCGGTTGCTGTATGCCTCCAGGGCAGATCAACCTCCCTGTTTGTACACTCAGAGTGCTTCACTCTTCTGCCTAGCTGGGAAATCCCAGCTGCCTGTGTAGTAGCCATAGGGATGCATGCAATTGGTACTGTCTATAAGGTGTGGTGACAGGATCAGTCAAAACACCCATTACGTTTCAGTGCTGTGTTTTATATATATCACCCTACTTATCTGCATGCAGGAGACATATCCACAGAGGTATGTAGGTGCTTCACCATTTTTAGAAGCCAGACTCCCCTGGTTTCACAGGGAATATGCCTTCGTAGTGTGAGTAAAGAGTCCTAGAGGGAAAGTGGCTATTTTTTAAAAAAGCTCTTCCTACTGCTTCTCTGTTCTTTCTTTCCTTATTTCTGTTGCATTCTTGTTACACACATAACATTATTTTTTTTCTGAATTCAAATGCATAAATATATATATTATGTTACTGTTGTATAATATTATTGCCATAGAGATTAATTTGGCAGGTAAAATTGCCCGCTACATACTGTAATGAAAATACAGCACATTTTAGAATTCATCTGAGTCAGACTAAATTTCTTGACAAGTTGTATATTTACAAAAAGTTATTTCATAAAAATTAAACATAGTGCCTATTCAATCATCTGTTGCAACCATCTGCTGCTGATATATTATTTTGATTTATCATCTTTAGCCTGATAGGGCTCGATCCTGTCCCCAAGGAAGTTAACTGCAATTTTATTATTCCCTTCACTCAAAGCAGGATAGAAACTTCATTCAATTTAGTACTTAAGTTGAATTATAATGTTATCTTCTTCCAAGACTCTGCAGTTAAGAGTTTAAAATTTCTACACCAATGGTATTGTGATATTGTAATCTTTTCCAAGTTCTATTTAAACATAAAATTCCTGTCATGAATATTTTTGCAATCTCCTGCAGGTAAATGACATTTTAAAATTCACAAGAAAAAATAGCACTTAAGTATGAATATATTTTGAAGAGTACTGAGTTACAGGTAACGACCTCTTTCAGCTGTCACTTATTCGGTACATCAGCCACCAGGTTCATTAATTTTTTCTCTCAGTTGAATGTTTCTCTCTCTGAGGTATAGCTGGTATGCATTTATGCAGTTTCCCTCAAGTATATTATCTTTTGTATTCTTATATAAAGCAACTACTTATTATACAGAAATCGGTGTTTATAGTTGTTGCCTTAGAAAATGTATATGTAACATCTACTTAAACTGCAATATTTTCCTTAAATCTTGTTATTGCTGGCTGCACTCCATAATTAAAAATAAAACCCTTGTGTTTGCAAGTGCACCCTGTCCAGATATTTCAGATGAGATGCTTCAAAATTAGCTGCTTATTTTTCTAATAAAACAACAGCAGGATATTTTCTATTCAAATATTTTAAAAATACTTATTCATTAGAATATATCCTTTTTCTATATAAAGAATTCTTTTAAAAAAGAATGTAGTACTGCTTCAACTACCCATTTACATGTATGAAATTAAGCTATATTACAGACACATACATCTGCCTTAGCAGATGTTACCATTAAATGCCTATATAAATACAGAATCACAGAATCATTTTGGTTTGAAAAGACCCTTGGGATCATCGAGTCCAACCATCTACCCTACTCTACAATGTTCTCCCCTATGCCATATCCCCCAACACCACATCTAAACCACTCTTAAACACCTCCAGGGATGGTGACTCAACCACCTCCCTTTGCAGCCTTGTATTGACCCAATGTATCTAAGTCTCTCTGTAGAGCTTCCTTATCCTCATGTGAATCAACACTCGTGCTTAGCTTGGTGTCATCTGCGACCTTGCTGATGATACACCCTATGTCCTTATCAAGATCATCAATAAAGATGTTAAACAGAAATGGTCCCAACACTGAGTCCTGAGGCACACCAGCCGCCAGCTGGATTTAAATCCATTGAGCATCACTCTTTGGGACCTTCCAGCCAGCCAGTGCTTGACCCAGCAGATCATATGCCCCTCCAGGCCAAGTGAAGCCAGTTTTTCCACAAGAATTCTATGGGGGACAGTATCCAATGCTTTTCAAAAGTCCAGGTATACAATATCCCCAGCCTTTCCCTCATCCAATAATCAGGTCATCTTGTCATAGAAGGAGATCAGGTTCATCAAACGCAGCCTGCTTTTCATAAACCCATGCTGACTAGGTCTGATCGCCCAGTTTTCCATTATGTGGCTTGTGATGGCTCTCAGGATGACCTGTTTCATGACCTTCCCTGGTATCGAGGTCAGACTGACAGATCTATAGTTTCCTGGATTCTCCTTTTTGCCTTTCTTGTAGATGGGTGTTACATTTGCCATCCTCCAGTCCATTGGGACCTCCCCAGTTAGCCACAACTTCATGTCAATGATGGAGAATGGCTTGGCCACTTATTTTTATTTTGACAGCAATAGATCATGTTTTTCCATGAATTACAAGTGTTAGATGCCTCCTACCTTCAGAGACAGCTTTTTGTGGATCAAACTTGAAAGAGGGGAAGTTTAATCACAAATAAAGTCTCATGAATGCTGAACAATTACAGGAGCTCGACCACTCCCAGAAACATTTATAGGAGTGATCAGCATCAACAGTGAAGTGACAATACTGTGTAAAAGCTAAGTATAAAAAATGAACACATTAAAGCACTCATCTGCCCCTTATGATATTAAAAATCACTCGGTCTTCAGTATGTCACACCTTTCTACAGTGGGAAAAAGGAAATTGACAGCTGTGTATAAATTAATGATTATTCAAGTAGTTATTACAATGTGCACACAAAAACTGGCTGTGGTGTGTGCTCTGAGGCACAGTCTAAGGGTGTGTGACTAAAGAAACTATTGTCTCAAGTGAAAATCTGCGTGTTAGCCCTAGTCCAGGTTATACTAATAACTGTGCATTAAGTGGTTATGTCCGTATCGTGGATCTCATCTCATCGGGTTCACGAGGGGCAGGTCCTGCTTGACAAACCTGATCTCCTTCTATGACAAAGTGACTCACTTGGTGGATGAAG
>JAOTQQ010000001.1:190080121-190092414 GCA_026546715.1 Gallinago undulata | reverse complement strand
GGGCATGCTCTAGTGCCCAAGATTATTGGTTTGTCGTGGGCTGCTGTGTGGGTGGGTGATGGTTTGTTTTTGTTTTTGTTTTTGTTTTTGTGGTTGGACTCGATGATCTCTGAGGTCCCTTCCAACCACCACAATTCTGTGATTTCTGTGAAATGGCAAGAGCTGAATGCAGCAGGTTGTATTTACTGTTTGTAAAGTCCTTGGAAAGAAGGTGTCCTACAAAAAAGATGTGTCTGAGTTACCATAAGAAGAGATAATATCTAACAGCGTGGTCCAGGGATCTCATGGAACCTGCTCAGTAACTGCATTTATTGGGCTTAGACAGACATTCAGTCTGCACTTCCAACTCCCTGACCTCTCCCTGGGCAAACTCTATGTATAAGTGAAATAATTATAATAAAACATTTCTACTCTGAAGAAAAACTAAATGGAAATAAAAATTATTATGATCCCTCAGTATGTTGACAAATCCAGACAAGGGTCACTGGGCAGGGGAAGGAACTGCTTTTTCATTCTGTACAAGTCCTTGATCCCATGTTCTCTCCATCTCAAAAAAATGAGATTTTTATTTACTTCTCCAAGCAAGCAGTTTGAAACAAATGAGTTGGAAAAATCCCTGCCTGTTCCTTCTACTTAGGAACTTACTTCACTGAATATAAAGAGAAGACTGGTGGTCAAGAGAAGTCTTTCAACCCCAAGGATGAGGCATCTACATCTTCACAGGTCATGAAATTAAATTGTGACACTCAGTGTCATAGGTTGTTGAAGATGTGCAAATTGCATGAAGTTTAACCAAGCCAAGTGCAGGGTCCTGCACCTGGGACGTGGCAATCCCAGGCACAAATACAGGTTGGGCAGAGAATGATTGGAAAGCAGCCATGAGGAGGAGGACTTGGTGGTGTCTAGAATCATAGAATGATTTGGTTTGGAAGGGACCATAAAGATCACCTAGTTCCAAGCATGGGGAGTTTTATTTTTGGTTTGAGACTTCCTAGTTTAGACTTTAAAACACTATTACAACCAGAACCTTTCTGCAGTATAGCGTAGAATCATAGAATACTTTGGTTTGGAAGGGATCTTTAAAGCTCATTTAGTCAAACCCTTCTGCAATGAAAAAGGACATCTTCAACTGGATCAGGTCAAAGCCCCATCCAAGCTGACCTTGGATGTTTCCAGGGATGAGGCATCTACCACCTCTCTGGACAACCTGCTCCAGTGTTTCTCTACCCTCATCATAAAAAATTTTGTCCTTATGTCTAGTCTGAGTCTATCCTCTTTTAGTTTAAAGCCATTACCCTTTGTCCTATCACAACAGGCCCTACTAAAAAGTCTGTCCTCATCTTTCTTATAAGCCCCCTTTATATATACACTATTCCTAATGTAATAGGAAAACACCTGTCAAATACATCAGAAGTCTTACAGAATAAATATCTATCAGGCCTTACCACTGATCCTTCAGATTTATCTCCCTTTCTCTGTATCAAACATCAACAAAGGAGGCACAAATTCACGTCCTCCTTTCCTTGCTGAGAGCCTGAGGGTCCAGAACAGAAGGCAAGGAAATACAAGGGACAATCTGTTGAGGATCTGTTGCAAAGTACCTGATGTAAAAGATGAAGTGGATGAAGCTTTTCAAAAATCCACTTGGAGAAGTTTCCCAGTTGCAGGCTCTTGTCCTCAGGGTAGATTTCAACAATACAGGCATCTACAGGGAGGGTAATGCAGCATTGTGCAAGCAACCCAGGAAGTTGCTATGCTTCTCATGATGCAAATGCCAGAGAGGGTAGTCAAGGATAATTTTCTACTTGAGCACTGCTCATAAGCAAGGGATAACTGTTGAGCAGTGTTATCACAGACAGAAATTTGGGCTGAGAGGCAGAAGAAGCTGGAAACTGATTTAATTGTCGTTCCTACCAGCATTCCCACTGAAAACCAGAACATCAGTGTGGGAATGGCTGACAGTGAGGCCAGGTCTCTCAGGAAATTCTAGTGTGAGCATATCTGGTGGAAGGAGGTCAGACCAGAGAGTCCATGCTGGTTTGCTCGAGTCATTGCTCAGTCATCCTGACTGAGTTCAGGATGTGGAAGAAAGCTGTGAAGATAAGCATCAGAGGTAAGACTCTGACTCTTAAAACAGATTGTGGCTGTTTAAGTCTTTCTAAGACAGAATCCCTTGGGAAGCTGCTGTCAGAGGACTAGTACTGAGAACTGGCTTATTTAAAATAAATGAAAAAATAATGCCTTACTAAGACAACAGGAGCAACCCATAAAATTTGGCATAAGACCTTTTTTGTGACATAAAATAAAAATAAAATTTAAAAAAATAGCATGAGAATTGGACAAAATGTCAGGCTAAAAACACTACTTAGTAAAGGATGATAGGGAGAGGTTTGAGATACCTGACACCTTTTTTGTTTGAGTTTTTACAGCCAAAACATGCTCCCAGACCCTGTGTGCATCAGCACTTTTTGAGAAGGAGAGGGACAGAGAACAGTAGGGCAGCAACAGGTTAGGGTAACCACTAAGTGATATTCCTCTCAATTTGATGACAGTGAGACCACATCCGGGGTAATGTTCACAAGAAGGACACAGACGTACTGGAGTGAGTCTAGCGGAGAACATCAAGATGATGAAAATCATGATATATGGGGAAACACTGAAAGAAGGGGATTTGTTGAGCCTTAAGAAGAGAAGGCTCCAGACACACAGAGAAGGCTTCCAACAGAACAGGTTGGGACAAGAGAAATTCCAGTCAGGTAAAAGGGGAAAAAAACCTTTGTGATGAAGGTGGTCAAACATTGTCACAGGTTTCCCAGGGAGACTGTGAAGTTTCCATCCTTGGAGACATTTATAACTTGATATAATAAAATAAAATATAATATACTTTGAGTATAATCTAGAAGCTAAATAAGTGTGCGCTGGACAAACAGACTCTTGTGTGGGTTGAAAATCATCTGGACTATTGGTTACTAGAAATAAGTCTTGTAGTAGTCATGGCACAATGTTCAGATGATAACTAGTATCCTAGAGAAATGTAGTAATACCATTGAAATCTGGGTTGGAAGGGACACAGAGGAGATTCCTACCAGCCACTTTGGTGGAATTAGTCGGTGTGTGAGATACTCCAAGCCAGTCATTTCACTGAAAATAACTAGATTTTTGCATTAGAGAAGCATTAACCAGGCTAAGAGGCATCGGCCTTTCTCTGAGGTAAATACAGCATTTTTCTTCTTGCAGTGTGATGCAATTACACAGTGATGCAGTTATTCATGTCACAAACCTTTCTCTGATTCAGAGATTGCCTTTTTCTTCATGTTTGTACAATAACTAGCAATGTCAGAAACCAGCTTGTTTGCATCTATGGAACATTACAGAGGTGTGCTACGTATTGGTACCACACCATGACTATAATGTGAAACAGTTATCCCCCCAAAGTTTTTTTTTTTTATCTATGTTGCTAGCATTTTTTAATCCTTTCACGTTGTTTTAGTGATTTATGAATTTGGAAGTATGAAAACTCAAATATATACAATGACCAATGACTTTTTTAGATAAATATTTTCCAGTAAAATATATTTTAAAATATAAAAAATGCACTGTACCATTAGGCTATTATCCTGTGTGCATTAGAATTTGTTCTTTTTAAGTGTACTTTCACACTGATTGAAGTTAATGATTGAATATTCTGCTTTAATTACATGTGTCAGAAGTAATTTATCAACAGAGAAGTAATTAATCCGTGCTTTAATAAGCAATATCTCATATGATCTGTAAAAGAATTTTTAATCTGCTTTTCTGGCCGTTGGAAATCCCAAGGATATTTTAAATGAGATTAAGTGAGAACCACATTTTCTTAAGTTATTCACTACAAGTTCATTCCAGCTGTAGCTTATTAAAAGAAATGTGGTAGGAAATTAAGAAATTTTGATAAAACTCAGATATAGATTTCTTTCCTCAAAACACTCACACACACACAAAGTGTTTTAATCTCCAAATACCCAGCTATTCACAGAGTTTTTAGCAGGCAATTTCACATGCAAAATCATAAACAGCACTGGTGCTATAGTCATCTTTGTTTGTAGAAGTGAAATAAGAAAGACATCTCTTAAAATTTCAGAAGACTATTCCAAGCTATAGGTTGGTCTGATTCATTAATAATGTTAATGTTAACATTGCATTGAAGATGTTATTCACAAAGCATTCAATGGAAGTCAATAAAACGACAAAGTTTGGCATAATTACAGCTTTGCTAACCAACAACAAATAGGGCTTTTATATTGTAAAAGACCAATAAATTAAGGGTTGCTATAACACACATATGCCTTTAAAATAGAATGGTATCCTGCTAGGAAATTCAATAGAGCTGGTTAATAGCTAACTGCAATGAATAAATCAGGGATAATGAGTAATACTCATTCTGTTGCACAGGTCTGCAAAATAGAAAATGCGTCTTAGAACAGTGGCATACTTGTTTTCTTAAATATTTCAGCATTAACCTTAAAATAAAACCTTAGATTTGACTGAAACAGTATTTTGACAAAGCATTTCGAACACTAGGCAAAACTGTAGAGCATTGTTTTCTGTGGTGTGATTACAAAAAGCACTTGCAAAACATGCTTTCCTTGCATTTTCTTGTCAAAACATAACATTGAAATGTAAAGGGCATGCTTTAAAGAGCACTGAATATCTATGAAAGAAAGATGATGATGGAAAACATCAGTTTGGAAATGCAGATTTCCATGTTCTGGTTTTTCAGCTAATCAGACAATGCAAGCACCATTCCTCTGATATTCTCTTAATTGAGCATACTGAATTCTGTGCATAATTTTTTATGCTGTGATATTCTTTTTTTCTGAGTGGTCAGATGACCACCAATTTATTTAAAAATGCTTACATCACTATTAAACATTTAATGAAGCTTAGCGTGGAGAGTTATTTGCACTGAGAGAAGACTGGGAGCCTCATCTTTAAAAAATGCATCAACAAACGTAAGCAGAAGTTCTATGCAATTTAAAGAGCAAATCGCCATCAGCAGGCAGTTAGTAGTCATGATGAAGCATTTAGAAAAAATAAAGAAAAAGCTTTCCATAGGCTGAATTTTGTGAATAATATGACACAAAAAACAAACAAACAAAAAAAACCCCACCAAAACACAACCAACCAACAAACAAAAAAAAATCCAGTTTGAGTTGGTTTGGGTTTTTTTACTGAATTATTTTGCCAGCAGTATCTAAAAGGTAAGAGTACTCCAGCCCTGCCTTTAAAATGAATTTAATCTCTATAACCCTCCCAAATTTCAAAAGGGTAATTCTACCTATGCTGAAGAAAGTGTACATGTCAGATATATATATAAATGGATGGATATGGATGTGGATATGGATATTCTCCTTATCAGGAATGTTTAAGATAGCCACAAAAATTCACTTCATGGCAAACATTTGGGAAGAAAGTTAGCAAATCCTTAACAGTAGATGGAAGGAAAAAATTAGCACTGTTGTGTCAGACGTAATTAGATAATGGTTGTTTCATTTCATTTTTTTCTAGCCAGCCTGAATTCTTTATGCAGAGACTGCAAGTTCACTGGCATAGCTCCACCCAGTTAGGGCTTTCCCCTCTTACCATAAAAGAGAGGATCCCTCAGAGCTCACTCTCCAGGCTGCTTTCACTTATTCATCTGGAAAATCTCAACATGAGAATTAATCCTTGAATAATTCTCACACTCTATTTTACCTGTTCTGTTTTATGCATCTTAAGTTTTCAGACACCTGCTGTATTATATTTGGTTATTTACTCCTCTATACATGTACACTTCTTCCAATGCTTTTTATATCTTGCTTTTAAATGTGTGTCTGTTCTACATCAGTAAATTACACTGGCATCATTCAGTATTATTAATATTATATCATTAAATTACATTGTTTAGTGAAGTTAGCTTGGCAACTGCTACCAATTTATACTTCCTGTCCCCAGTACCAAAAACTACTACAACAAAATAAACCCCAAACAGTTCTAGCAAACATTTAACTTTTTTCTTTTTAATTCTTGCTGTTAGTGCATTTTGAGCTGATGAGATGTTACTAAGGCAAAAATACAAGTGACATAGTATTTTCCAATTGCTGCACTTTAATTAATGCGGTTTCAGTTAATTTATGGAGGTTTTTTCTTTTTTAGAACTGACTTGTATGAAAGCATGGTGCCTTTTGTTTAAAGGTGGATGAGTGGGTGAACGTACAATACCTGTAAGATCTGAAGAGAAGCGAGAAAGGATCAGCTTGAAGAAATAACCCTTTTACTATGGGCATAATTGAGTTTAATTAGATCCAAATTATCTGAAAACACAAATTATAGAAGAGCAAAAACCAAGAAATTAAAAAAAAACAAACATGTATATGAACAAGCATATTAAAAATAAAAGAGTGACCAGATCTTTCCTCAGAGAAAACTGACCCGGGTGAGAAGGGGGTAAAATCAGATTCCAGTGCAGAAAGTGGTGGGAAACAAACTCAGCCTCAGCAGGGTGGTGAGCTCTGCTGCGACGTCAGGGCTGGCTGCTGTAGGAATTGTCCCACACATTCTAGCATGTTCCCACATCATGGTACACCATACTGCATCAGATGATGGCTAGGTCAGTTATATTTCTTTGGGTCTCTCTGAAAATAACATCTGGAGTTTATAGCAGGTGCCGTTGTGACAAGCTCTTGTTCTCAGTGTGTTGCCTAAACACCTTTTTGATTTCACGATGTGTTGCTGTGTGCTGTGGCATGCATGGACCAGGAGTCATGGAAAGCTAGTCTACCACGCATGATGGTTTTCATGAGGATTCAAAGATCCCTAGGATGCGCTGTTCTGGCTTCTGGAGCAATACAGGACAGAGGACAGAGGACAAGCTGTCTCCCTCTGATGAGTCTTCCACTCATTTGCGTTTTGCAGGCAAATTGTGCTGCATGCAGGTTGCCAAACTTCAGATTAAATGAGTTGTTTCTCATTTACTGTGTCTTCCACAGTAAAGAGGTGAAACAAAATTCTGCACAGACACAGTAATCATTCCTGTTCTTACACACTGAGTCTGAGCACCTTCAAAACAAGGATATGGATGTCCAGAGGAAGCTCGATCTGTTAGGAGCTTCAGCTGCTTGCTTCACCATGTAACAGAGTCTTTTGGTCCCATAACTCTTTTTATAGCCTGTCCTAACTCTATGTCTGTATGTGCCCTCGCTCAGATAAAAAGGTAACCTTTGGTTCTGGGCTCCTCCCAGTCTGTAGATACTGAGGGTATATCTCTCAGTTCCTAGCCACCACCCTCATTTACTCCAGGATGTTCTTGTCACACAACAACACTGAAGTCAATGACTACTTGAAGCAATGGACAAATGCCACCCCTGTTAAAACCCTGCTGAAAGCTCCAAGGATTTCTATGTCCTTATGTGGTTGCCCCGAACGACTCTGCAGACAGTCCTGACTAGGGGGCTGGACTGGCCAACCGCCAGAGGTCCTTTCCAAGCTAGATTTTTCCATGATCCTATCAAATCCAATTTTCCTAGCAGCCCTCAACATCATTTTCATGGTTATTGCTCTGTTATTTCAGCCTCTCTTTCTCCAAGGTCTTTCACTAGACTTCTCAAAAACATACACAATATATTGGCCTTCATTAACTTTGATTTTGCTGGGATGCAGTGAAAGGGGAAAGTTCAGAAATCACCTATGGTTTAAAAACTCAAACCGAGAGACATGGCAAAAGAATGTGGAAGACACTGAAACCAAGAATATTTTCTGTTTAGGTTTACACATTCTAATATTTCATGTTATTCTTCTTTAGTTTAGCTGGAGATTATAATACGTGCTTGCTGCCTGGAATGAGTGCTTCTTGCAAAAACGCTGGTGTTCAGTTTGGTGTCACATGGCCAAACCAAGAGTTTTGGCCTCTTTTACCTTTACTTTCTAGTTTTACGTGTTCTCATGTGACACTAGCATTGCTTGGTGGCTGCTGTCCATACTGCACAGATAAAAAGGGTTTCTTTTCAACGTGCTCCAGTAAAGAGACCTGTATGCACAGTAAGTCAAGCAATGGAGATTCTTTAAAGAGGTTGTTTTGTTTCCTTTATCTCATATTCTCTCCACCAGATTTTAATGGACTACACGTCTTCAGGCTCCCCTTCTTATTGAAATGCTCTGGGAATATTACTTAAGGCAAAGATGTCTTCTTTTTTTAGGCCAGAAGCTAACAGAAGGATTAAAAACATAAGCTGGGACGAGGAAAGAGAGTAGATTGTCACATGGAGACTAGAGAGAATGGAAAAGGAAAGAGAAGAGGAGAGCAAGGGGGTCTGGGATCATGAACAGAAAGAAAGATTAGGAAGAAAGAGAAGTAAAAGAATCCATTGGAAGATGGATTTTAATTGTCAGCTTAGACCCAAAGAAGCTGTGGGGCAAAGGCAGCGTGAATGAGTGAGATGAGAAGAAGGTAAAAGTGAGGTTTTTAGCTGTGGTAAGAACTGAAGGAAAAGGAATAGGGGGAAGGTTTAACATGTTGGAAGTGGGGAGTCATTCGGAGCTGGCTGAACGAAGGGATGGACAAGGAACCAGGACTTGAAGTAGAACTCTGAGATGGTGGAGGGAACAGAAAACCTCTGGCACAGGGGGGAAAGGGAGAAGTGCATTAGTAGAGGGGCTGAACAGCAAAAGTGATGATCTGGGAAGAGGTACAGGGACGAAATGAGCAATATTGAGACAGAGTGAGCCAGGACAGGGGTGATCAAGCCTAGTGGACAGGCAGCCATAGATGCATGTTTAATTAATGCAAATTGCAGTCCTACCCCTTCCACAGAGTGTACAGTTGGATATTCCAGACCCTGCTTTTGTTTGTGGCAACAGTCTCAGTTGTATTCTTTTTTAGGCTCATTAAAATAAATTTAAAATTACACATAATTAATGCGAGAAAATAGCTCCACATTTTAGAAGATATGTTGCTTTATAAAAATAGAAGGAATATAAATAAAGACTATCCGTCTTGCCAAGACAATGTTCTGCAATTCAGATCTAGTTGCTCTGGTAAATTTAAAAGATACTTTTTCATCCTGAACTGAAAAACCAGCTGACTTGTAAAGCTGCACAACCAAGTAGTTCAAGCAGATGGTTAGTGACCTCAGCAAACAGGAAAAGAATACTGAATGAGTAACTGAAATTCTTCTGCTACTAGGGCTACAGTATCTGTCCTCAAAGGGGTAGTTCTGAAGTACTTGTTTTATACTATTCACTTAATACTTTTCCTCCTTAGTCTGTTCTTTAGGTGAGACAAAAAATTGTCCTTCAACATCTTCTTGAAATGATCTTATCTCAAGTATGTAACTCAATCACATTGAGATTTCCCTGCAAACTGCAGTTTCCACATTTGTGAACACAACAAGAGAGTTAGTTTTGTACTGAGGTTTATAGAATAGAAGAGAATAGAACAGAATAGAATAGAATACAATACAATACAAGTGTTTACATGTATTTTGAAGAAGATAGAAGAATACAAAATGATTCCCCATGTAGTTCCGGTGTATTGATGAGAGTTACGTCCAGGAAGATGGATAATATCCAGTGCATTCTTTTTTCACGTTAATGATCATTAAAATATAATAATGTAAAATCCTATGAAGGGCAAACCCAAATTCATAAGAACTTTTATATTTTCAGTTAATTGAAGTGGAGAAATATAAAAAAAAATATTGCATGCTATTTCTATGATATTTATTTAATAAACCTGCAGAAAAGATTGACAAACATATATGTTCAGCTTTGGATGTTTGTCACATTCCCCTCATACATTGGCATTCAGGGTAGAATTAATTATAGATTTCTACTTGAAGAATGAAGAACTTTATGAGAAAGAGAAACAAGAATTAAGACTGATATTTGGATAGGGCAATAGCATCATGAAAACTACAAAGTACTGTGATGGTTATGCATGTATGTATATATAACTATATACATATTTATAGCTACAACTAATCAGTTCATCCAGAACCTTGTAATGTGCATGAACTTTTCAGTTTACTCAGTCCAATGATGTGTCCTTTGCCAAGGCTGAATTTTGTCTGCTATCATGTTGTCAGTCACCGATCTTGGCAATTAGCCACCTATTTCTATTTTTGTCTGTCTCCATAGAGATTGCCCAATCTGTGACTGCACTCTACTACCCCATGACTATTCAATTTCCTTAACAGTCTCTTTCAGGGTATTTGATCTTTCTCTTTTCTGTGTTTAAATAAGGTGTTAGATTTGACAAATTTCAGTGGTCTACTCCAGACTTTTGCAGAATAAATTGGCAGAGTAGTGTCTTGGACTAACATCTTCTAGAAGTCATTCTGACTTGTCTCCATCCCCAAAAGATCTGAGAGTTTCTCATCCTTGTCTGTAATGTAATTAAAGACTGGTTATCAAAAAGGCCAAAGAACATTTATTTGCATACAAGAAAAGGTCTATGTGCAGGATCTGATTTTGTATTTCTATTGCATTCTTAAAGAGAAAGACACAGACATTTTACTTTCTCTGTGGAAGCACCTGATAGAATATTTGATGATGATACTGATATAAATTTATTGTTTAGCATCTAAGGACTAGATACAGTTCCTAGCACTTACAATCAGTAGGAATTTTCCCTGCACTCACCCTGTGGAGGATGCCGATAGTGATAAGCAACTCAGTGGAAGTAATGACGGTAGAATCTGGGCAGGAAAGGTACACTTTGCCAGTCTGGCATTTGATTTCACATATTATTGGAGGAAGTCAGATACCTAACACCTTGTCAGGCCCCAGCTGTCCAATGGACTGTTCCAGTTCATGGCTTTTTTAAGCCATGCTTAAGACTTGTCTTTTGGCTTCATAAAAGCATCTGTTCTGCTTTCCATTTGGTGATCTGATAAAGGGCTGAGTTTCTACAAAAAAAATCCCATCTGTCCCTGTCCAGTGAGATACAGAAAATATATATCTCAAACTGAAAGCCACGTGCTCTTCAGAAACGTATGAAGACATCACCATCTTTTTAGTGACTCTTAGATTGTCAGAGACAAAAAACCTATTTACAACAGGAAGATTTTGATCCAGATACAGGAACTTTTCTATTGTTTTACATCTTAATAGTGAAGAAATTGATTTCCAAAGTGTTCAAGGTGCAGTAAAATTTATTTATCAAGAGGCAGATCATATCTCAAGCAAAGAAAGTTTTTTTACCATCACTGATCTCTACTGTACAATACTTGGTAAATTGATCTAAAACTTATTTTAAAATAATCAGGAATGTAATTTAAGTCTCTGAAGCAGTGTACACCAAATTATGATCCTTTGCAAGAAAATTAAGAAATGGCTTGCTGAAAATAACAAAAGAATTATGTCATGTCCAGAGCTGGCTTAATCACTGAAAAAAAAATTAAGAACTTTCAAAAGAATTCTTAATAAGACAAAAATTACTTAAGACTCTTTAAAAATAATTCTTAGCAGTTATAGAGTTCAGCCAAATCTACAGATCTTTTTGTTCATTTCTCACATACAGAGCTTCGGGTAGATTTTTGCTCTCCCAACTTCTTGGAGAGAAGCTGCTCCTTCGGGGATACATTGTTTTCTTGTGGACTGGCTTGTAATAGTTTCTTCAAGAATAAAAATGAGGTGAAGGTTAAAATTTAAGTCACTAATTTTAGAAGAAGAATTCAGGAAGATCATCCATAACATGTGTTGCCAGTGTATTCAGGAATCTACGAAAAGAGGTAAAAACCTTTTAGCTTTCTGTACCAGATTAATCCTGTATGAATGCTCTATAATGGGAGAGAAAACAGTCTCTAAGATTGGGCATCAGAAATTGGACAGAGGGAACAATCATCTCTTCATTAACAACTGCAAGGATAAATGCAAAAGCTACAGTATATTTTTGTGCTGTGCACAAGTCACAAAAAGAGTCACTGTGCTGGTGATTTACTTATCACAAATATCCTGCCCTGATCTAGCAGATTGGTGAGATCTACTCAGATCATCCCCATGCTCACACAGTCTAGTTTAGCCCTCTAATAAGACTGGTAATTCAGAGATCTCTCTCGTATCTTCTTGGCTGAGATTACATCAGCCTTATATAACACACTGAATCAAGATTGACAGTTGCAGTATTTGGATGCAATGTGTGCATCTATAACTTTATACCAATGATTTAATGGTGGCTTAAAGCATTCTTTATGATTAAGAAGTTGATATTGTTCCATCTGAATTCACGTGGGACCAACCTTAGACAGAAAAAATGAAAGTATTAATGTCCCCACTTGTGT
>JAOTQQ010000001.1:190055420-190077635 GCA_026546715.1 Gallinago undulata | reverse complement strand
GCTAATCTCAGAAAAGCTAGACACTGATTGATCTTGCTGTACCCATATACAGCAAAAGGATCAGTAAAGCAGACTAGGCGAAATTCTTCTTCCTATGTTTCCCCTGCCTGTTCCTGGTTCCTTTTCTTCTTCATCACCCAACCACAAGTTCTTCTGACCCAGGCATTCTGAAGCACTACAGATATATCGCCAGAAAATATGCCTTGGTAACCATAAGAAAAAAATGGTCATTCCTCTTAAGAACGTCCGATGATCAGAGGCAGCCTACCAGCCAGCTGAAATGTGAAATACTTTTGTTCCTGCAGGACCTGACCATTTTATTAATTCTTCCTCATTACAGATAGTTGCAGTTTTCTTCTGGTGTTTACGCTCAGGCAGCTTATTAACATTCAACTTTCTTGCATCTGACATTATAGCTTTTGAGTTTATTCTCAAGACTCCTTTCTGTCTCAAATTTGCATTGGCTTATAACATTGAAAAAACACTCTCTGTTGTCTTGAAGAATATAACTATGAATACAAAACTACACAGACTATTGCTGGTGACAGCAGTATTTCCTTCAAAAAGAAAAGCAAAAGAGGAATGACTGTTTTTCACCTGTATCTATGTTTCTCTTAGCTTGCAGTCATAGCTGTCATATGCAATCAATGATTTTAGATACAATCCACATTTAATTGTCTCACCAGAAATGTTTTATAGTGGTCTGATCATCTCAGGATATTAGTTAATTTATCTGCTGAAAATTGACCTCCTCTACATTACCCCAAATAGGACACATCAAGAGAGCTGCTCTGAAATACCATCTGACTTTGAATACGTCTACAGAAGCATTGCAGTTGGACCAGGAGCACTTCTCACTTCGGTTTGTACCACGGAGTGATCTCACAGCACACAAATGGGTTCTTCCAGCTGAAGTTAAGCTAGAAGAGGAGCCCACCTCAGTACTCTGGCCAGGTGAAACTCCTTTGGAAACACACAGACAGTGTAGACTTTGGATCCTCAAATCTGTTTTCTTCTCCAAATGGCTGCCATTATGCCACACTACTTCCTAGCCTAGACTTAGCTTTTGACAACTTCCAGAGAAGCTTAAGAGCTTGAAGTAGTACTCTTTTTTTTTTTTTTTTTTTTTTGTAAGAATAGTTTAAAACCAAGAGGACAAGCTTGCTCCTGAATATTTTTCCTAGTTTTGCCTGTTAGGTGCTTTCAGGCATGGTTCTCCAATGGCTAACTCCAATTAGGAGCATTTCTCAGTTCCTGGATATGACTGTGTGCTTTGATGACTTCCGGGCCTTCATATCACCGTGAGACTTAGATATGCCGTAGCAGGCAGAGGAGTACTGTTGGTGCAGTCCTACATGCCACCCCATTTGCTTGACTAGGGGCACCAGCATTACAGGACACACTGTCTAAAAAGACAGCCTTTGAGGACATGTATACATTTCCCACTGACACCAGAATATTAGCATTTCACCACAGTTAGCTTGATGGGGTACCCAAGTGTGAATGTGCTGTCGGAAGCGATTAACCATTTTTCACACGTAGGTATTTGGCCGCCAACAGCTCCACATCAGGCTACTGCAGGGGTTCGAACACTGCTAATGTTACTTGCAGTGCTCTGATGTCAGTGAAAATAGGGAATTCTTCTTAGATAAATAATACTCCCAAGTATCCCTTGAGGTTTTTCATAGTGTAATGCAGCTTCCTAACCCAATGCAAGCCGACCATCACTGTGGGACATGTGACTCTTACACTGACAGGACTGACCTGCTGCAGACCCAACCCAGGGGCTCATCCTTTCTTCTGCAGAGGCTCAGGCTCTTCTCTGGACCTTCCTGTTTCCTTCTTCAATAGCAACAAAAGTAATGGTTGTTATATTGTCAACTGTAAGGTCAACATTCAGAAGTTGTGTAAATTACACGGCTGTAAATCAGTCCAAGTGAGTGTCAGATGTGTTTTGATAGAAATTACACGTTAGAGAAGCAAAATGGCAGGACTGAAGAACATTAATCGAGTAAAGTAAGATAAGGGGGCAGTTATCCCAGAGAAGACTAGGGTATAAATCCTTGAATAAAGACCATAATATGTAGCCAGAGAATTATATGCCTCTTGTGCAGTCACTTGATTATTAATCAAGAAATAGGTGGTCATTATCAAGTTGGACCTCTTCCCCACCTTATTTTTCTTCATATTATCTTTCAAGGACAAAGTTTTAACTACCTTGTAAACTCCTTACTAATGATTTCCTTCTGTACCTCCACTGCTGACCCTTCTGTATGCAACAGTAACTTTCTAATGTTCTGGAAAAAATACATCCTGGCTTATGTCTGCATTCTGATACAGTATTTTCCTATACAAAAGAGAATAATAAAATTAAGTTTTCTCTGAAATATATCAAAACCGGAGCAGATGGTATATGTAGGTTTCCTCTGAAGAGCTTGTACCAGAGCTAATTTATTATCCCATTTCCTCGGCAGCACCAGGCTAACCAAGGCTATCTGTGTGCATCTTCTCTCTGTGTCAAATAATCAAAAAGCGCAGGTGAGAAAAGAGTGAGCACAGAGTGAGCTCTTGATGTCACATTAGACTGAATAGTCAAATTCAAACCCACTCCAGAGCTTTGCCTTTTGTTCTCTGAATCTTCCAAGTGAGAGCATTCTCTGGGGAAGATTAATTAAAATTTCAGAGCCACATGCGTGCACATATTTGTATATATCACTTAGATACCCAGCTGTTGGGATATGGCACCCAGGGTTTCCAGCGATGTTTGTTTGTGCTTTGAAAGGGAAAAAAAATAATCCTATCTTTAGCACCTCACAACACATGTTTAGCTTACCTCAGTACCCCAGCCCTGGCAGCACTGGATGTTTGTTTTCTCCAACGCGATTCTGTCAAATTCTGAGTAACACACAGAGTGACATCCTAGGGAAAAACACCAAAAAATCTGAATGAATATTTTATAGATTTTATAAGTATTTTTTCAGCAGTGAGAGCTCATTAAAAGGTTATTTTATGCACAGGGCAGAGCCTTATTTATGGGCTTCATTTTCCATGCTAGATCATATGGACTATTTCTCTCTTGAATGTAAATAGGAGAGCTTGACACTACACAGGTTTATACATTTTAATCAAGTAAAAATGGAAGAAATAAATCTTGTCTGAATATTATTATATTTATTCTATAAATTATATTATAGATACTTAATTCTTGTTAATTAAAAATTTTAACTAAAATGGATGTCCATGATCATGTTTAGCCGCACACTTTCAAGAAGGAATGTTGTTAGTGTTTTCTAAGTGTCTTTCCAAAGGTCTTCCTGGCTTCAGAAGGCATTTTATCAATACTAAATGCAACATTGTGCAGAGAATGTCAATAGAAAGATTTCCTTGTTGATCTCATTTATATTGACAAGCATACCTCATGCCTGTTACGTACACAGCATTTATTGACCTTATCATGCATCATGACAAGTCCCATTTTCTGCTATTGTACTAATTCATGTCTAAGAAGGCGGGTTTGCTAATATGCCTGCAGACACTTTAATATAAAAGTCATATAGCGGCTATGCTTCCAAATTTTTTAGTCAAACAAACGAAAAAAGACAAAACATATTTATATGCAGGTTGTATGGGCAATATTGGAATCCCTGGTTTCATTAGAAGCCCTTTGAAATCCAAATGATTCTTCCATTTTACCCATAAATGTTGCAGACAAAGGTTTGATCGTCCTAGTTCATATCTTTACTGAAATGTTATTAGATAAGCTTACTTTAATGTTTTAACCATGATATATGGACAGAAGGTGATGAAACTTCTGCTGCCCTTAAATTCCTTTTGGCTTTCAGGAAGCAGATGACCAAACACGAAATTCTTGTCAGAAATATCTTCTACTGCAGATAACTGAGGACATGACAGAGGGGGTTGTCATTCCATCAGTATGGGAACTGCTTCATTGGAGAATATCAGAGAACTGGAGATTAGGGGACCTTCAAGGTTATGTCTGGAGTACCTCCATGCATGAGTTTGTTGACTGAAGAAGTCAGTTTGAGTCATCTTTATTTTTCCTTCTGATCATGCCTGGTCAGTTCAAGTGGCCATAAATACAGGGTTTTCCAGCCAGCAGGTGCTGAATGTTATACTCAAATGTACCAGAGTGGGGAGAAATTGCTCTAAAATTTGCTTTGAAGTTGCTAAGGAAACCATCTGTCTCCTACCATATTGGTTCATTGTAGCTTTAAAACACAGCTTTAGCTCCCAGATGTCTATATGAGGGACTTTTCACTGTCAAGGGAAGAACTGAAGAAAAAGACTAAAAGGTTTACCTACCATCAGCATATAAATGCTAATTGTTTCTGGGTGAGTTCAAAGTCTAATTTGTGGTATGAATCAGGGGGCTCTATCTTGAAATTAGACACCTATCATTTGACCCATGCTTTTAGCTCTAGCTCACCCCAAAATAATTGTGAGCAGGAAGCTTGGAAGACCTTTTTTTTCCTTTTTCTGTTTCAAAAAACAGTAAACGCCCATTGCTTTAGAGTTCCACCTTTTGAAACGTGCCTGAATTTTGGCAACTGGCGATGATAGGTTAGCTTCCACAGTCTCTTCAGTCTAAAAGAAGTGCAGGGAAGGGTAAAAGGAGAATTTAAGTCATCACAAGCTCTTTTAATAAGCTACAAGCTTATTTCAGCTGAAGAACTGGATCCTTTTGGAAGCAAGTGTAGCAGGCAGAAGAAAGCAGGCTTCCAGGAATTCACCAGAAAAGCAGAGGATTGGAAAAGTCAGGTTTGTTTTCAGATGGGAGTAAAAAAGCATGAAAACCCAGGAGCTTGCAGGCTATTGAAAAAATAAACGCTTTGGAATAAACGCTTTGACCTTGATACCAATGAATGATAAAATAATATCATTATCCGAAAATGATAGGAGGAAATTTGACCTGGAATGAGAGAGGCACAGTTAGAGGGATGCCTCTGAGGAGGGCCCTGGGGCTGCAGCCTCACAGAAACATGGATCCTGCAACATCTGCTTTCTAGATACCATATACCATCTCCTAGGTATCACACACTGATCCTTCAGCCCTGGTCATACTGATAAACATAAGGAAATAGTAATTTATTTCTCACAACAGACCTGCCTGGCATACTCATTACAGTGTGATCCAAGAGGAAAGAATGATTCATATGATGAATTGGTCCCATGAAAAACATACTTCTATCTCTCAACCCGTGTTTAACAGCAGTGGAAAAAAACCCCAGCCTTAGCCTTTGTTGTTTATATACTGATCTAACAGATGTTCACAGTCTTTGTGCCTTTTTTTCTCCCGCTTGAATCTCTGTACCACCACATTGTAACTCGTCAGGGCATAAAGTGCTTAGTTCAGTTGTTGGCCAAAAGGAAATACTACTACTATTCAAATTAAGAAATACTACATTCCTATTATAAATAATACATGACTATTTCTGTTTTTAGTGGTAACCAGGAGTGACAAACAAGGACTACTGTACTAGACAAACATGAGTTACTGTACTAGACACCAGAGGAAAAGCTCCTGCTGTCTACAGTGCTGGCAGGTGATAATGTCAGACAGATAAATAAATAGATAAACGTTGGACAGAAGGTGGGAAGATTTGCATAAACCACTCACAACAGAGAGTACAGATGTCATGCTCTACAGTAGTTCATTCCCTCTAGGAAATCATGCTTTTCACATTGCTGGGCCCCAACTTTCAGTGGCACAGATAACGTCTGCAGACTTAAAGAAATGCTAGATGCAACTTCTGTATTATTCCACAGGGGTTTTAATTCTAATGCATCTTTCTTCATTAGAAATGTGCTGGCTTTCATTCCTTCTTCTATCCCACACTTACACAAAAAATTATTCTCATTTCTGCCACTTGAAAGTACAAAGTTGACTCCATCCAAGCAGAGATGCAACAAGAAAGAAATGCAAATGGACAAGTCTCCCCCAAGATTTCTGATCTTCTTTCCTGAAACCAAAACAAGAAGTTTTTGCTGAAGGTGAAGGCTATTCCTGACAACAGAAAATGTCATGGCCTGAACTGTTAGTGTCCAGCTACAGGAAAAATCACTGACTCAGGCACACATATACATTCAGTCCCAGCCTACACTTGAAGTCCAGAGATGCTGTTCAGCTGAAGTGGGGACAGACTTGGCCCAGGCACCCAGATATTCTCCAAGCAACACAAGAAGAGAAACCTTGGGTCTGCACTACTCATTAATGTGGACAGAAGCAAGCACTCTTGCAGAGTTTGTCTGGGACAACTGTACTCAGTCTGACCATGAGATATCCCACGTCCCTCTACTGCATGACCACATGGCTGTCAGGCAAACAAGATTATCCAGAGTCCTTTCTCACATGACCCTAACAGTGCATGCCACAGGGCTACCCAGGATTTGTAGACAGCTTGATCTTTATACACTGTGGTAAGGGAGTGACTGGTGGTGCAGGTACCAAGAATTCACTAGTCTGTATTTGGGAGTATGCTAAGATGTGGACTGAGTTCTGTCTGAACAGTGTTCCCAAAAGCAGTGCAGTGATAGCACTGAAATTAGTTCCTGATTCAAACTAGTTTATTTAGAATTATAGACTTTTCCTGGAATGGTAATGGTTAAAAACAGTGTTAAAGAGATAATTAAACATTTGCAACTTGAATGCAGATATTAAGGCTGAGGGAGGCCACCTTTTATTTTCTGTGGTTTACCTCAGAGCCTATGCCACATTATACTCAGATTTTGTCAAATAAGTTTGACTAAAGCTCACTTTCTACACAAAAGACTTTGAGTGATAGGAATCATCATCACCTAGAAGCTCCTTTCATAACATTATATTAAATTAAACAATAGAGAACTACGATTAGACTTTGGGAACCACTGAATCTAGTCCCCTGTTCTTCAGATGAGAGTTTAGATGAGCTGTTCTGTCTTAATATAAACTAGTGAAGAGATAGGCTGAAAGTTCCAATAAAAAAAGATACCTTTTAGAAATTAAAAAAAAAAAGAAAAATAATGTTATTATACAATAAGAAATCTCAGTAACAATAATAACACAGTTACAACCATTAGCCACATATTTCCACATGTGAATAAAGCACTCCTCTTCCTGCTGCTATGGTCAGGCTGCCACTGCCCCTCTGACTAGTAGGTTGATGGCTTCAGGCTGGTGGGAGTGGAGGTGGTTCAGCAAGTTGTCGGCATCTGGAGTCCTTTTCTCTTTCTCCACTCTAGGATCTACTTGGAGTCATTTTCGTAGGTTTGTTAGCTCATCTGTACACTTCCTTTTTCTTCATGGGCCTAAAATGGCATGTTACCTATGAATTTACTGTATATGGTGCATTTTACACAATAGGTACTTGTTCTTTGTTACTCCTAAACCCAGTCTTATCCAGCTCTACATCTACATTTCTTTAAATAGCCACTGGTGAGAGACTCCATTGCACTACAGACATGCTGTCTGTAGTCTTTAGTGTAAAGCCTGTATCCAATCTCTTACCGTCTCATGCTTGCAATCCTCTCCACTGCATCCTGCAAACCCATTTTCTAGGTCTCTGCTATCTGACAGACTGGAATTTGTCCACACCATGTTATTAAGTCACAATCATAAATATTTCATTCTACGCAGAATGCCTACTTGCTACTACCATCTATATAAAAATTATACCACATATAGATAAACAACAGTAAGATAAGTTATACATGACTAATTGATCATTAGAAAAATTACTGTTGTGGTTAAACAAAAACAAGGCTCTAGGAAAGTCAAGAGAAGATTAGAGAAAACCTTGCCAACTCAGTACAAATCCTGTGGCCTGTTACTAGTAGCAGCAGGATTGTATTACTAGGCTGCAGGGCTACAGATTCGTGATGTGACTTCATGGTGGGTCTCTGAGCTTTTACTCATTTGGCATTTCAGGTAATTGCACTGTTCTCTATGTCAGTTGCTACTTCTTTGGCTGTTTTTTTCCATTGATCTAATTGTTATTTTTATTTTCATGACATTTGAGATATACATATGTATAACTATAAAATGAATAACTGAGTAATGGAGAAGTTTTTAAAGTGGGACCAAATTAATCCATTGCCAATGAAAGACCTACACTGGGAAAGAATTTTTCTGCAGAGGTTTTAATTTCAGGAGAATTTCTGTCTTATTAAGTCCTTCTAGAACTAATATTAAAATGAAAATGGAGTAATGGGTCTTGTAGAAAGATCTAGAGGGGAAATAAAATTGAATTAAGGACAAATTAGTCAGTCGAGTTTTGATGAACACATGGACTTAATGTGATGAGCAAAGATGAGAGGCTTAATTCAGTACCCTCATTTGAGAGTTAAAGAAAGGCTTCAAGCTACATTACATGCAAGTCAATCAAATCTGCTTATGAAAAAAAAATAGTTATCCCATTCTGTCTGTTTCCCTGAAGGAATGGATCTTGAAAGTGTTTAGTGTATATGCACATCTCAACCACAAGACTTAAACAGAGAATGGAAAACGCAGATAAGCAATTTATCTGGGTTTAGGTGGTTAGATATGTTTATTTGTATGAAGAGGAACAGAACAGAGGATGAGTAGAGAAGTTTTGTCTCTGCTTGCAAATCTTTGACCTGGAGGGTGAGAGCCCACTCTTAGTTGGCCTCTCAGGAGGACAAGCAGACCTGCTGTGTTTAGATTATGGCAATTTATTTCTTACCTGTTGTTCTTACCACTGACTGATAATCACCTCAAAGTTCGGTGCTTCCTATTACCTGCAATAAAAATGCTGGCATTCAAGCTGTATCAGCATACTTAGAACTAAGCACAAAAGAATCAAACAGTTCCTATTCTCAAAAATAACCCAAAACACCCCAAAATGATGTATATCTTTACGAGACTGCCTCAGGTTATAGTTATGTGAAGATATAGACTCAATAGTGAAATACGGATGAAAAAAGTGTCTCCTAATAGACAGCAAGCTCTTCAGCAGCCTTATCCTTATTTGAGTTGGCACAGCCAAGAAAATAATCAGAACCTCTACTCTGGCAGAGTAGCCTGTGGCCTTGTGTTTCATAGTGATCCACTGATCATAGAATCATTTTATTGTAAAAGGTAATCGGGATGGTTAGGCATGATTTTTCCTTGGCAAATCCACACTGACTATTCCCTTTTATCTTCTTCCTCCATGTGCCCAGCAATGTCCTCCAGGAGGCCTGACTGTCTGACTTTCCCAGGGCTGAAGTGAGGTAGACCAACCTGCAGCTCCTGAGGTTGATCTGTCAACCTATTCTGAGTATGAGTACAACATCTGCCTTCCCTGGGCCATTGGGGAACCTTCTCCCATCTCCATGATCTTTCAGAGAAGATAGAGAGCAGCCTTGCAAGGACTTCATCAGCTCTCTCAGTACCACTGAATGCAGCCTATTGAATCCAATAAACCCATGCGGATCCAGTCCTTGCAAGCATTCCCTGACTCAGTCTTCATCTACTGCTGGCCATTCTCCTTCTCCCTGAAATCGTTCACAGGAGGCCTTGAAGAAACTCAGGCAAAAAAAAAAAAAAAATAATTGAGTACTTTAGCTTTAAAAAGTTTTTTAAAAGTCTACTGAAAGGTTGTTGTGTGTTCCACTACACATTCCTGTTAGTTGTGGGAACACTTAGGAAATCATTGGTAAAGGTCATCTTTTCAAGACAATCAACTTTGTATGATGTTAGTTCATGCATATAAATTTTATAGATTTTTCACTGCCTGAGCACGAAGCCTGGCAGAAAAATAGATAATGAGTTTGAAAGAAGCATTGCAAGGTGCAGCTACATCAGTCAGTATCATCTGTTTTCTTAGACACATTTGTAGCAAAAGAAATCTGAATCATAGATTCACAGAATCGTTGAAATGAAAAAGCCAACCACCCTGCTCAAAGTAGGGTCATTTAGAACAGTTTGCTCAGGTCTGTGTTCTGTGTTTGAATGTGTCCAAGGATGGAAACTCCACAACCTCTCTGGAAAGCCTGTTCCATTGTTTGATCATCCTTATAGTAAAAAAACTTTTTCTTATTTTTAAATGAAAAAATCCGGTTGAACTATCTTTACTCGATAGGATTCTTATTAGCAAATTTTACTCTGTGAGAGTTGAACATCAATATAAGATTCATACCATGGAATTAAACGAATCTTTCAAATATCCTTCTTTCCACCAATTATTGAGTGGCATAGACAGATGAGTTTAAACATCTAATTCAGATGACATGAATGTTACCAATGATAACTTTTCTTCCATAGTACCACACAAAGTCAAAAATTAAAAAGAATAAATACCCCACAAAAAACCCTACTTTTTCTCTAGTCCTCTGGGTTGAAAAGAACTATTTCCAGTAGCTAGGATTCTGCTGGTTTTTTGGTTTTTTTTTTTTAATTTTGCTTTGCTATGCTTTGCTTGTCCTGTCTACTGATGGAAAACATCTTTATGGGATCCCTTGGGCTATGGGAATATCTTATCCCACTCCACTTGTAACCTCTAAACCATTGACTAATTTCAACTAGACTTAAACTGGGAGAGGCATCACATGAGAACCCAGCACCAATACGTTTTCTGAAGATCAACAGACGGTTGATAATGAGGAAAATGAGAACAGAATTCAGTGTTCAACCATTTTTAGAGGTAATAGACAACTGACCAACCTGCCAAGATATGCCATTAGCACGCTCATAATTTCAACCCAAGCTACAGGACATGACTGTTTCTTGCCTTGAAAACAGAAAGCAGTCAGGGAGAAAATCATGTGGGGCTAAGGGGAGCAAGAAAGATATTGAGCGTGTGAAAAACTAGATGGTATCATGGGATCACAGGAATTTAGGGAACCCAGAGAACCTGGGGACAGTGCAGAGGAAGCAGATGGGGATGGATATAAGACATAATCTATGAGAAGCGAGCTTCAGTAGCTCTGCACATTGGTCCACATGGTACCTCATACATACTGAAATGCAATTGGCCAGGCTTCAGCCTGACAGCAAATGCCCCAATAGTTTCTGCTCTCAGTTATAGTTCCATAAAGGGAGATTAACTCCCCCATTTGTTATTTTATTTCTAGTTATCACAAGGTGTGACCCATCTGTTTATATTTTCTCATGCAATGCATGGTTATAGCAAATTGAAATTCCCATGAAATCACAATACTTTGCATATACTCAGCAGCACCTAAGATACCAAGAGTTTCACAATGCCATATTTCTACTTGTCAAGTAGAAGACTACCATCTGATTAACATTCTAAGTGTCAGAGTTGCTTGGATGACACATTTAGCAAAACGCAGTATAACTTCAGCCATATGTTTTAAAATACTATAAGAAAGAATGGTGAATTAAGCAAAAGCAGAAGCCTAATCCATGGCCAAGACTTTAAAAAGATGGGTGCCTACATTTAGGCTCTGAAATCTGTAGCTACTCATTTTCTGAAATGGGTCATTTTTCAATAAAGCTAATAAATCCAGACTACTCCAGATCCTAACATCTGCAATGATGCAAGGAAATCAGTCTGATTTGGGATGAGATTCCTATCTTGAGTTAATTTGGCAGGTGCTGACACATAGAACCCTGGTGTAATCCCTTTACTTTTCATCAGACACGAGAAAAGTGTTAGCCCTTTTCTTAGACTGAGAACCATTAAGGGGGAACACATCTAGTAAGAAGCACATAAAGCAAACTCTATTCACTAAAGGTCAATATGTGCCTATTCCATACAAATTACAGAGTCAGATGGTCTGTGAGGATGGTATAGGAAACAGTCAAAAGCTTTGTTAGTGTTGACAAACAATATCCACTGCTTTCTTCTCCTCCACCAAGCCGGTCATTTCTCTGTAGGAGGTCATAGTGTTGCTAAGGCCTGATTTCTCCTGTGTGTCCATGTTGACTACTTCCCATCACCTTCCTGTCTTTCATATGCTTGGAAAGCATTTCCAGGATTATTCCAGAATTGAGGTGAGGCCCGCCAGTCTGTAGTTTCCTAGATTTTCCTTCTTGCCTTTCTTGAAGGTAGGAATGGCATATGTTTTCTGACTATCTCCAAAAACCTCCTCTGATCCCCACAGTCTTTCAAGGATAATTGAGAGCAGCCTCACAGTGATATCAGCCAGATCCCAGAGCACTTTCGGGTGTATCCCATGTGCCTCCTTCACATTCCTGACCAGTCCTGCTTTGTTTGTAAACATTAGACCCATCTCATCTCATTGGGTCCTCGACCACCTGGGTCAGGAAGTTGTCTTCAACACTGTCCAGAAGCTTCATGGATTGCTTGTGCCCTGCTGTGTTCTCCCTCCAGCAGATAATGGGGTGTTTAAATTCCCCCATGAGGACCAGGCCCTGAGAATATAAGACCCCATCTGCTTCTTCTTTTTCAACCAGTCTGTAATGGATTTCAGCCACAATATTACCCACGTTACTCTGCCCTCTAACAATTGACTTGTAAGTTAGTGCATCATCTGTTCCAATCCATGTCCATTCTTCTAGTGCTGATGCATGGGAAGTATCCATGATATAAATGCATTATTCCAAGCTAAAATTCAAATTTGTTTTCTGCCACAAAGTCAGACACAGCTACTATGTGGACGGGAGTGGGAAAGAAAAGTCATACAGAAGAGCAACCTCTACCTTACAGTATGACTGATGTGCACATATTTACATTGCTATGAAAAGGGAGTAAGGTGGGAGGTCAGAGTGCTGCTTTAAGTTCATATTCACTTTGGAAGGGACAAATATGACAGCTCCTTTATATCAAATTCTTACTGTTATCTCAATTAATGTCACCGTACCACGTGCAAGGAGCTATATGGCCTCCCTCTTGCTTGACATCTAAAATATTAACTCACAGATAAGATCCTGCAGAATGAAATAAGCTCCCTTCAACATCCTATACTTAGAGCAAGCAGATTACAAGTGCCCTCCAGACCTGCAAGTAGTTTAGCTAACAAAAGTTTCAAAAGTCATCTTATAAAACATGGTCTATAGGTCATTTGTCTCATTACCCTATGAAAAGGAGTACTAATTTTCCTATCTTTTGCTGAAAGAAATGGTTGCTACATAATCAGGAAAGGTTGGATCTGAAATATTTTGTGAGAAAGAATTTAGCTGAGTTAAAGCTGGACCAGTGACAACAATAACCAAGGCTGTGTTTGTTAACTAAGGATGTGTTAGCTAAGGATACAATAACATCTTTGGATGTAAGGACAGAGTGAGGCATAAAACTTGTCTGAGGAGTGTGCATAAGTATTAAGTTCATCACATTCTGATGACCACTTCCATACTGAGACCGCAATAAAGTTTCTGCCTTCTCTTTTCTTGACTGTCAACTCTGCTTGTGTCTGTCATATCTAAAATCAGCTCTGCTCACTATCAATAAAAGTTACACTGATTCCAGTGGGAATACTTAAATGAGGAAGCTTGCTTTTATGAAAAAAGGTTCAGAAAAAAAGGTTTTCCCTTTAAAACAGAGAGTATATATCTTCTTTCAGAAAACTATTCATTTATAATGTTTGACAAATTTAGACAATTTTGCTACCTGGACTATGCTTTCCTCTTTGTTTCTTTTAATTTCAAATGTTTTGTTTGAATCTACAGCTTACTTTCACCTTGAAGACACTGCATCTAAAGTGCCTGAAGTGGAGCTAGACATGTTTACCTTGATGGCCAGCACAATATCATCCCCCTCAGCCCCTGTTCCTCCTGTTAGAGCAAGACACAGGGCTGCAGCCATTCTTCACAGAAGCTACATGCAGCTAAGCAAAAAAATGAACTCAGGGAGCCATAATTTCCTAGGCACTTGGCAACCCAGTCATGTCTGATCAGGTTTACTGAGCTCTTTTGAAAATAAGTACATAAATCTGATCGTGTACTCATGTAATACCTAGGAAAATGTTCCAGCGTTTCAGTGTAAGTCCAATAGCATATTTGACAATGTTATTTCTGCAGATGTGTAATACAATGTGCTTTTTCAGTCATTTGAGCAATAATATCCATTACAGTGTTCTTCAGAGTTTTACAAGGTTGCACTTTTTCTTTTTGTCGTAATGTATTCAAGTGCCCTTAACTATAATAGACATGTTGCATCATATTACCAACATTTCACATTATTATTTAATAAACAGCCAAGAAACAAATGTCAGCAGGATGATTATACTTTCACATTTCACTGTACCAGTGAGGAACAATTACACTGCAATCCAATACAAAAGAACTACTACAATAGAAAGTTGAAAATGCGAGGTGGCAGCCTAAAAAAAACCCCTGTATTGCTTTTCTGCAGAGACTATAGGCATTGTATTTGAAAACACAGTGGAAATTTCTAGTCTTCTGAAGGAAAAAATATTTAGATACATAACAGAACTGAGAGGAAAGTTAAATCTGTAAGTTCAGCTTTAGGAAGTAACTGTTGGCTTTCAAACTGATACATTTCTGCTTTTGGGAGAAGCAAAGTGAGCCCTGTGGGTAGATGGGGAAATCAGAGACGAAGGAATAGACCAAGAAGGATCAGGTTAAAAAGGAAACCAGAAAAAAATTTGATCTACAATTGGAAGGCAGAAAGGATGAAAATAAGAAATGGACAAGTAAGGACATAATTTCTTCGCCTGTGGAAGGAGAGCTCTGGGGTAAGAACAAAGTACACAATGTTCATCTTGCCACCTTTAAAAAGTCACAAGACAGCAGACTGTTCAGATAAATAGAAGTGCAAAGAATCAATAAAATTTGAAAATACAAAAGAAACATTTAAATTTTTTTCCCTTTTTTTTTTAATTGACTTCAGTTTTACATATATACAGATCTACTTACAGCACTAGTTTATGTAGGTGATAGTTGTCTGAAACTGGAACTCTTCTGATAGTTGTCTGAAACTGGAACTCTTCTGTGAACTCTACAAACATTGTTGAGCACAACAGCTTCCGTTCTCTGCCTGGGACTCTACAATGTTACCAAAAAACCCCTTTACTTATGCTCAGAAAATAAAAAGTTGTGTACTGCAGGGGAAAGTGATTTTTAAAATACTTTATGTCAGCATGTCTATTGCATAAATAAATGTTGAACACATTGCAGGTTACCAAATTCAGACAGTTTATCTGAAGATTTAGGCACCTAAATTTAGGTATCAGCAGAAGCCAGAAATTTAACCTTTGGTGGTAACCAGTGGAGAGCTGGCCAGTACAGATATGGACTCTAGGGAGATAATTGTCTCCTCTAAAAGCAAACACCTACATTTGGTCAGGTTAACAGCTCTCTACACTCTGTTGGCTGACTTGATTAGATCTCTCTGGATTATAATGGGAGCTTAGATGCCTGGCTCAGAGGTTAAAGGTGTTAATAGCAGTCTTCGCACTATAATTAGACAGAGAAGAACCCTGGTATGCAGCAGAACTAAAATATTCTAACTTGCTTTAATGGCTTTTCTAAAATGGCTCCCAGCTAGACTGTCTTTGTATCATGTATCTGTAGATGTCTGAGCATTTATCTGAATCTCACCCTCAAACCTAGAAGTAAATGAGAACATTGCTTAATTTCTCATTAAAAAAAATTAAAAATAAATAGAAAATTATTATCTAAGAATTTCAAAACCAAAAAGCACACTTTCTATTTTTCAATTCATTATGATCACAGCTACCAGTAAGAACTACTGGCAAAAGGAAAAGGGGAAACAGAAAATGAACTGTAAAAAAGAAAGGCATTTTTGGATCCAAGACTGCTGTCAGACTTGATAAGGCAAAATGATTCTTCTGTGTGGATTTGTTTTGTTTTGGTTGGGTTTGATTTGGTTTTTTAAATTCTCTAGTTTTATCCATTTTTCTAACCTAACCAGGACCTGATATGTGACTGTCTCCTAGCTGACTGTCTCCTAACCAAAACCTGATATGAAGCTATCTATACCACAATGTGCTAGCAACTGGCATAATTTTGCTGATTCGCCACAGGTTTCACTGACAGCATAGTTTGATTAGAGATCAGCAAAAGCGTACATGTAAATCAGACACAACTCCCCCCCACACCATGCCAGTCCAGCTTCAGACCACTTCAGAAAAGCTACTAAAGCAATTCAGAACAGTCCATTCTTGCCATGCTGTAGAGTGTCTCCTTCCTTAACTGTAGTGCAAGGACTGCTGTGAATTTCTTTCAAGTTATTCTGAGTCAACTGAAAACTTTTTTAAAACAATCTCTGCTTTAAAGCAAACTTCAATAAATTGCTATAATTATTTTTCTAGCTGAAAAAATTAGTAAATAATTGAAAATTCCTTTTTGCTGCTTTTCAATTATAAATTCATAAGCACATTGTTAGTTCTGGCAGCTCATGACTTTTTTTCTTCTGTTCTCCCTAAATGCGTTAGTGCTCCCAGAAGCCAGTAGGCACTGCATCTTAATCAGGTGTGAGCAACTGAGAATATTAATTTGTCAAAAAGTAGAATATAAATGAGCGTAGTGGGTTTTACGTATTTATGATTGGTGTGAACAACAGTGCTCTAAGTGTCAGTCTTGTCCCTGACCCATCAGAAGCTGGGTGCTACCTGACTCAGGCCCAGTTTCATCAAAAAATGTGCTGATCATCAGACTTTTGTCACTGAGAGCTACCTAACTAGGTATGTGAGTAATGATCAGATGATGGGTAATGAACTCATTACACCACAGCTCTGATGTAATTGGAATCATGTTAAACTGAATACTGAAAGAATTGTTAATTGAGGGAAAGAACCTTGTGGCATACCAAGCTGAATTCTGGCAAGTTGTTTTGACTGCCCATAATACTGTTTTTTTTCTTATTCAAACAGATACCTTAAGAAGTTTCTGAAGACTATTTCTAGTAGTTTATGAGATAAAGAAAAGAGAAGTAGGTAAGCAGACAGAAAAGGCAGCCACCTACCTGGGGAAGCAGTATTTCACTGACAGCTAAAAAAAAAAAAAAAAGAAAAAAAAAGGTATTATAATCATATTTTGAATTTAAAATTAGCCTTACAACAACTCTGGAGTGAAATAGCAAATTATTTATTTAGTTGGTTTGTGTTTGTTTTTTTAAATGAGAGGACATCGAGACCAAGGTTCTTTTCTGGGTTCATACAGCAAATCAGAATCAAAAGAATTTCAGAAATATTCGGACCTCCTGACTGATACTTCTGGATCTAAAGATACACTACTTTGAAGAACAGAGGAAATACTTTGGAAAAAAATCCCCATCAAGCCCAATTACACTGAAAGCATAAGTATCATGAAAACTCAATTCAAAGGGTATTTTACCTTGTCTTACTTTTTACATGTTTGTCTTCTGTGTTCCTCCCAATAACACAGAACTCATATAATTTAAGAAACTGTTTTCACACAATTTCCAAAGACAGAACCAGAAAATCCTAGGAGTCAAAGGAAAACAGTTCTCCCATGTCAGCAGACCCACAAGTTTCAATGCACCAGGATAAGCACTCAAAAGACATCAACATCCAAACCCAAATAAACGAGGTACCTGAGGTTCATGTTAGTGAGATATTGGCAAACTTTCTTTATCTTCAGAAAGACAAAACCTTTAGTGGTCATTTCCATGTTATTACCAAGTCCATAGCCTTCTTGTTATAAAAAACCCATGGAGCTATAAAAAAGTTTACTCTTGTTACCATATACAGTTTAATATTTAATTTCCCAAAGCTTTTCTGGTCTGGCTAAGGTCAATGCTGTCATTTCAATTGAAGTAAATGAAATGCATTTAATTTGCACTTTCAGTGCAAAAATTAAGTAAACAAATCAATAATATTTAATTATTAAAGAAAAGTTGGTTTCTCAGCTAATGTACCTGAACCTCTGTCTTCCAATTTCTTTTCCATACATGAAGCTTGCCATTTTAAAAACAATCCACGTAAGTTATTCTACAGTAACCTCGGTGTCCAGTCAGCTGGCATTTCCTTCCCAGTAAACCCTCAGCCTGGCAGCCTCCCAAGTGTGCAACTCATGTCTCCTGTGTGTGAGGTACGTAGGAAGCAGCTCGGTCGCTGGTAGCCAACTCAAAAGATTCCTAAAGCATGACTCATTAGTTCTTCTTTTCAAGATTTAGGGAGTAATGTTGCCTTTCCATATGTATGAAACAGTACCTTCTGACTTGTGCTGCAAGCATTTCCATAGGTTGGTTGTTTGGTAGGGAGTCTTAGGAGGAACTGAGAAGTAGCTCAAGAGCAAAGAGTTACAACAAAGTGGGCTGCAACTGTCTTATTTCCAGTAAAACACATTTTCACTGATTTCCCTGCTCTTTACTAAGTATCCAAGGGAAACTGTGGGATAGTGGGGCACCAGAGAGCAACTAGTTCAGAAGGCATCATCAGAAGACTTTGGAGGGAGGTGCCCACTAATGCCACCCATAACTTCTGTCAGCCTATACCTCTGACCCATGGGAAAGAGTTTTGAATGTTCAAGAGGTGCCATCTGGCAGAGGTGTGTAGTGCTAATTGACACAGCTCGTTGTAAGGGCTGTGTTCTGTCGTGAAGGCTATCCTTGTCATCTCCACTTTGGCTGGTGCCTGTTCCTCCTTAAAACTTCTACTATGTGTCTGAGAATGGGCACAGTGCCACCCAACAGATGGTCCTAAGTGTAGGCTTGCTGGAAACCTACTATGTACAGATCTAAAGCCAGATTTCTCCTCCAAATAGGAAAATTGTGTAGAGCATCTACATTCTTCATTAGCTAAAGTCATCTCTACTTTAAATATCTCCAAATACTTTCCATAGTCAGAGTGACTTTTGGGCTCTAATATAGAAAGATAAATTATTCCTGAGGGTGAGGAAAGAGATTACGAGGGATGTCTCTATGCAACAAAGTTGATCTCTGTAAAATGTATGGTGTTAAGTGGAAAATGAACTTCTCTATGATTTTCAAGTTCCTACAGAGGACAAGTATATATAGAGTGGACAAAAAGGTAAATTCAGTCACATGTGGAAAACGTCTTGGTTATCTGAAGATTTTATCCCTGTTGTAATTATACATTCCACTAGGCTCCCACTTGCTATACAACATGGCAGGATGCTTGTTCCTCTCGGATCAAGTAAGATATTAAACAGGTTTTTGGTTTTCATGGCTTAGAAGCCGGAATCTAATTTGTGCAATGCATGCAGAAGGGAAAAAAAAGTAATATTATTTTCCATTGACAACCCGATAAAATCTACGTCAGGGTTTTTCAATACAACCAGCCATTGCAGGGCAGTTCAAATAACTCCTCTACTGTTAACATTTCACATCAAAAGAAGTATTTTCTAGAAAACTAATCTAAACTCTTTCCTTCTTTCCCTGGCCTTGCTTTCAGTTTTTCCTCAGCAGCTTATAGCGTAGAAAGTGATTTTCCTGTTCACTGCTTAATGCCATCAGCCTTGGCTGTTTTATTGCTATTTTTTATTTCCTTCTTTCAGTACCAGTATAAGATAGCTGCTTCTGTAGCAATCACAGGTTCAACGTGTCTTACAGGTTTTGTTTTCAGTCTGAATGCCCTTTTTCTTCTGCTAGCTGTCTGCACTTCACACCACACATTGCCTCTTTCTCAGATGCATGTCTGTGATTTGATTTTCTCTGCTTTACCACTCTTCTTTGTAGCTGCTCTAATCTAATGTCAGGGTCTCTTGGTGGAAAATTGATTTTGCCAGGCTGCTTTTTGGCTTTCGAGGGGTTTTGAAGAAACATGTACGAGCAAAAAGGGCAGTGGAGGAAGTTAGGGCTTCCAAACATTTGAATCCCAAATTGCTGGTTCATACCATTTTAAGGCAGAAGAAATGGAACTTCTGCTCCATATGGCAAGGTGAACTCTCCGTGCTCAGGTTTATCTGTTATTGAAAGTATGCTTTCAGCTCTGCCAGATTGTCTACATAAATGAGGGCAAAGCAAAAACACTGTGTTGTCCCACCTTCCTCAATTAACATTCCTGGCTTTCTGACCTCTTCAGCATCTGGAGCTTCTAAATAGGCTCATCATGGGGAAAAAAAGAAAAAAAAAAAACTGACACTCCAGAAATATCAAAAGATAAAGCCCTCTTACCTCCTGCAGTATATCCATTGATAGAAACTTTTTATAAAATCTCTACACAAAGGCCTGTGATTCCTAACACCAGGCATTGGGTACTCAGATGCAAAGTACAATACATGGAAGATTGCACCTTTATTTGTGGAAGAGGTTATGCACAGTGATTTTGCATTTGAATATAATCACTGAGTGAACTGGAGACCATGTATAATGTAAAACATATCTTCTTATTGGAAAGTATGTGTTTCATACATGTCAAGTTTACTGGGGTTACAGAGAAGGCTCTGTGGTGGGTTTGACTTTGGCTGCCTGCCAGATGCCATCCAGCCACTCTATCACTTCCCCTCCTCAACAGAATAGGAGGAGAAAATAGATCAAAAAAGCTTGTGAGTCAAGATGAAGACAGGGAGACCCCCTACTGCCATGGGCAAAACAGACTTAACTTGGGGAAAATAATATTTTTTTTGGCCAATTAATAACAGGGTAGGGCAGTGAGAAATAAAAGCATAAATAAAGCCACCTTCCCTCCAGCCCCATCTTCTTCCCAGTCTCAACTTCACTCCTGACTCTTCTACATCCTTCCTCTGGCACAAGAGGATGGGGAACAGGAGATGAGGTTAGTTCACAACAATTCATCTCTGCCCCTCCTTCCTCCTCATGTTGTTTCCCTGCTCCAATGTGGGGTCCCTCCCATGGTGTACAGACTTTCACGAACTTCTCCAACGTGGAGCCTTCCCATGGGATACAGTTCATCAAGAACTATCCAGTGTGGGTCTTTTCCAAGGGGTACTGTCCTTCAAGAGCAGACTGCTCCAGTGGGATCTCTACAGGCTGTATCTTCCTTCAGGCCAAATCCATCTCCACAGGCTGAAGGGTGGATATCTGCTCTACCATGGTCCTTAATGGCCTGTAGGGAGTTAATCTGCTTTACCATGGTCTTCTCCATGGGCTTCAGGGGAATTTCTGCTCCAGTTCCATCTCCTCCCCCTCCTTCTTCACTGACCTTGGTGTCTGTAGGGACATTTCTCTCACATTTTCCCCACTTGTTTCTCTCACAGCTCCTAAGTAGCATTTTTGAGCCTTTCTGAAATATCACAGAGGTGCCACCAGTGTTGCTGATGGGCTTGGCTTTGGTTGGTGGTGAGTCTGTCTTGAAGCCATCTGGTACTGGCTCCGTTCACCATGGGGGCAGTTATTGGTATCTTCTCACAGAAGCCACACCTGCAGCCCCTCTGCTGCTGAAACCTTGCCACAAAAACCCAATACAGGTTCTTAAGGGAGTAATAGAAAGGTGGGTGGGGATATCAAATGTCACACAGCCTCTATCCAGGAAATGCCAGACAGGCCTGTGAGCACCTAGAAATGTTAGTAGCTTGTTAGGGTTGTGACTTCTGGCATTTTACAATGTTTCTTTATTCTAGAAAGAATTTGTGACCTGTGTTTGAATTAATTCTTTTGAGTTAGTACACTGCCTTTGCCTAAGAGCAGCACTGAAATTTCATAGGCAATCTCATGCTTCTTGGAGGAACAGTATGCTCAAGCACTGTAAATATATTTGTCTAATAAATCCTCATTAAAAATGTCAGCTCATTAAGAGCAAGTGTGGGGAGACAATGAAGATGAAGGGCACTTGTGTAAAACCATACCCATACTGCAAGTTCTCCTAGTAGCAGCAGGTGGTGTCATCCATACCGTTTGCCAGCACAGGTTATTCAGGCCACCAGTTTGAAACCGAAACAAGATCACAGTCCTCTTAAGATCTCTGCCTGAGTTTTCACTTGAGTTATAGCTTGGGCTTGCTTTTCATTGTTAGATATGTAGGTTGAGGATCTGAAGTGGAACACTCATAAGGCATCTTTGTACTGGCAAATTCCCCTTCAGTTCCAGAATCAGAATATCCAATACCAATATAACTGGCAGAGTTATAGCCATTTCAGGAAGGAGCTGCAAGGAGCAAGGGGCAGAAAGGAGGAAAAACGATTAGTTAAGTTGGCCAGTATAGCTAAAACCCAAGAGTTTTGTAAATTGTATAAGCCCAATGCCACAACAATGTAAGACAAACACACTGAAGACCTTTGACTTTGTTCACCGTATTATTTTGTTTTAAAAATATCATAGAATCATAAAATCATTTGGGTTGGAAAGGAACCTTAAAGATCATCGGGTTCCAACCCCCCTGCCATGGGCAGGGACACCTCCCACTACACCAGGTTGCTCAAAGCCC
>JAOTQQ010000001.1:190009470-190055320 GCA_026546715.1 Gallinago undulata | reverse complement strand
AGCAAACTTGCTGAGGGTGCACTCTATCCCACTGTCCATGTCACCGACAAAGATGTTAAATAGTACTGGTCCCAGTATAGACCCCTGACGAACACCACTCGTTACTGGCCGACATATATGTTAATCAATCTTCAGAAATTAAATACTGACCACTAGATAAAGGCTAGGGTTTCTGGACTAAAGTTTTATGGTCATGTGCAGTGATGTCTGCGTAGTGCCACACAATATCTTTTAGGAGTTATCCTTATACAGGCAAACTTAGGAGAAATGGTGGAGCCATGGCAGCCATGACATTTTTGTTATCAGGTCCTGCTTCTCAGTCTGAGAGGAAGGATGAATTAATGCCATTGCCCTACTTTCAGCACTGGACTAGTTTTATTATCAAAGTAATACATTGCCACATTGCCATACATTTCTGGTCCTATGAGTATTTTGATCGAGGAGCATAGGAGAGGGAAGTTTCCCAATAAATCTTCCCCCATATTATTAGGTGTACGGAGCAGGAACCATCCACAACTCTCAAGTCAGTTCTTGTTTCTTTTTCTAGTGAACAACAGCAATCAATTAAAAAAAAAAAAAAAGGTGTACTTTGTACTTTGAAATTATTAATGTCATAGTGTGCTAACAATGTCTTTGAATGGGGTTGCTCACTATCTGAATGTTTTTCAGAATTTTTATTTACACTAAGGGTAAAATGCCAAACTTTAAAAAGCTTTACAAACTTAAATTTGGTCTTTGCTGGTTTTCTGTGTGGAGAGATGTGAGAAGGAATGGAGAACAGATGCTTTTAAATACAACTCCTGAATTTATCTCTTCTACATGGTAATGTAAAGGAGTGAGATGGAAATCCATTTAGCTCCTTTCTTTTGTTCCTTTCCCCATTTGTGAGTTGTATTATTTGTGGGTGAATCTGTGGAAAATAGGAATTGGAGGAAGTTTGTAGGTCTGCTTACCTTAGGACGAATATAGCACTCCCAACACAAGAAAACCAAAATTGAAAGTCTAACTATGCATAAGAAAAAAAGCATTATCAGGGAACGAGAATGATATAAAAGAACTGGCAGAATTCTACCTACAGAATCTGTTCACAAAATCTGAAATTTTACAAAGTTATTTGAACTATTCATAACACAAAAATAGGAGAAACAACTTTAGAATGCAGAACAAGCAGGATATGGACAAGTGAAATGTAAAGTCGGTAAGTATGAAAAAAACCCACAAAACTACTTTTCCTTCAACAAATGAATTAGAAGTCTGTTTGCTTTATCACCTAAGGAAAAGGAGCTGCATACCATTACTGACAGATCACTGGAACCTCTACTTAATGCATCACAGTGATGGAAAAAAAACAAATGAGATGTCAGACTGCATAAAAAATGGGCTGGGGAAGAATACCGCAAAAGTAATGTAATTATGTTGCTAGTTCTACAATACCAGCCACCATTTTTTAAGAAAAATTGCACAGAATTATAGAGAGCTTGAAAGAAGGCCATAATTATTCAGAACACTGAAGAACATTTAAAAGGAGATTGAAAAGTGTGGAATTGTTTCCTTTAGAAAAGAAATTAATAAGAGATGACAAGAAATAACTGTACTAAATAAAGCAGTGTGATAGAAAAGGTAAATGGGAAACTTCTGTTTCCTCTCTCTTGCAACGCAAGAACAAGGAGATATGCTAACAAAACAGCAAGCTGACAGAATGAAAACTGATGAAATCCATTCCTGCAACAGATAATTAGACTGTGGAGCAAATACATTGCCAGAGACGCAGTTGAGGTCAAGGATGATGCAAGGTTGAATGAAATTTGAACAGTTACATGAATTAATGCCAGCAAGAAAGTCAGAAAGAAGATAAAGCCTCTGTTTTCAGGACTAAACCCAGCCTCTAACTTTTGGGCACAGGTAGAAGGCTCTCAGTACCAGACTTCTTTATTTTTCATATAGGTTGCATTTGTCGTTGCTATCAGTAAGATTCCCACAGTATGGCCAATGGAATTTCTCACATAAACCTATTTTATAGTGTTGTTCCGACTGCATTTTGGGTCTGTTCACATAACATGACAGCAGTGCAGATGGTGTAAAAGCCTATCTCCAAAAAACAATTCAGTCATCACTTCCATTTTCAAAACCCAAGGATGAGTCATTCCCCTCCCACAGGTAAACGTATCTGTATGAACAGATACAAACTTCTATGTATATCCTCATAGTGAAAAAAATTGCAGCAGAGTCCTTCTCTGTATTGATAAAACTCAGGTTTCAGCCTTTCCTTAACCACTCTCCAATTTAGCAAATCAAGAAAATGTCACTCGGAGTACTCAAATGGTACAACAGCACACCACTGGATATAAGAAGAAAAATTTGTAAATGAAGGAATGAGAAAAGGGTTCCTTGGAGGGAGACAGCAGCTTTGATGTTGTCTCCCATAAGATTCTCACAGAGAAGCAGCTGATGGGCTGGACAAGCAGACAGTGAGGTGGACTAAATTCTGGCTGAGCATCTAGACTCAGAGTGTGGTGATCAGTGGCATGAAGTCTGGTTGGAGGCCAGTAAACAGCAACGTACCTCGGGGTCAAAACTGGATCCAGTCCTGCTTAACATCTTCATTAATGACCAGGATGATGGGGCACCATGCACTCTCAGCAAGTTTTCTGGTGGCACAAAGCTGGGAGGAGTGGCTGATATACTAGGGGGTCATGTTACCATTGGGAAGCACCCTCAACAGACTGGACAAATGGGCTGGAACAAACCTCATGAAGTTCAACAAGAAATGCAAAGTCCTGTATTTGGAGAGGAAGAAGTGCCTGGCAGCTGTATTCACTGAGGGCCACCTACCTGGAAATCAGCTTTGCAAAAAAGGCACTAGAGATTCTGGTGAATACCAGGTGGAACAAGAGTCAGAAATAGGATCTTGTTGCAAAGAAGACAAGTGTTATCCTTGGCTGCATTAGACAAAGTATTGCCATGTCCCACTTGCTGCCCACTGAGACCACTGGAGCCTTTGTTACTGAACTGCTCCAATTTGTAGGGGACAAGCTCCTGTAATAGTTCACATACCAGCTCTTCCTTCACTGATGGTGGGTCTGTGTTGCATCAACCCAGGTTGTTGTTCCCAAGGCCTGGGGCCCAACAGTGCTGGTAAAGATAGAGCTGAAGAAAATGTTGAGAACCTCTGCCTTTTCAGCAGTCAGTGACTAATTCACCTCTCCTGCTTTACAGTGGGACAATATTTTCCTTCTGTTTTTGCTTGTTGTTTATGTACCTGAAGAACCCCTTCTTGTTGCCTTTTTATGTCTCTGGCCAATTTCAATTTGAGCTGAGCTTTTTCTTCTCTGCCTGCATCTTTGCAAGCCCTGCAATGCCCTTGTAGTTCTCAAAGAGTATTTGTCTGCTTTTCCACCTCTTTCATGCTTCTCTTTTGATTTTGAGCAGACTCAGAATCTTGTAGTTAAGCCAAGGGGGGGTCAGGCCTCTTGCTCCACCTACTTCCCTTCAAATGGGATGAACTGTTTCTGTGTTTCCAGGAGAGTGTTGAAAAACTCCCGGCACTCGCTAGCTCCTTTATCCTCCAGGAAAACTTCCCACAGAATCCCTCCCAGCTGAGTTCTGAGTAAGCACAAATTTGCTCTTTCAAAATCTAAAACCCTCGTCAGTATTAACCTTCAGTGTTCCCAGCAGGATCTCAAACTCCACAATATTGTGATCACTGCAGCCAAGGCTATCACTGAGATATTACAAAGCAGGTTTTCTTGGTTTGTGAGTACCAAGACCAGCAGAGCCTTGCTCCTGGTTGGCACATCTAATGTTTGTATGAGGAAGCAGTCGCCTATGCATTCCAGGAATTTGATGTGAGCTGCATATTGTTCTTTCAAAAAATGTCTGGATAGTTGAAGTCACCCATAGGAATCAGGCTCTCTTGACCCAAAGCTTGCTTAAGTGACCTTTATATTCTTTCCTTGGAATAAGATCCCCCTTGGAGATGGCCCTTCTGAATGTGACCCAGAGGCATTCGATAGGGCTTCCTCATTAAGACTGGCTGTACATTAAAACTGTACAAACATACCATACAGGAAAAATTTCAGTTTATTCTATGCCAGTTCTCACTTCTTTATTTTATCCTTCTTCCAAATTAAAACCTATATGATTGTGTATTTTTAATTTCAATATAACTCTTCCCTTAACATTGTTCCAGCTGTTGAGATTCTGAGACATTAATGCAATATGTCAATTTTTATTAGTACTAATACAGAAACAATCTAAAGCATTGTGTATTGGTGTCACAGCTGCAAATGTCTACTGCATTATTTTCATATAAACTCATTTTATCCATTATGGTCAGACATCCAGCCTTTCTTTATCTAACGGGGTGATAAACTTTAAAGGAGTAGCAGTTTTCTGAGAACTGAAAGAATGGTAGCAAATGAATTTCACCCCAACTGTATGGGAAGATACTGTGAAGTTTAATGTGAGAAGAAATCAATGAGAATGCACTGTTACTAGTTCGACCTACTAGGAAGCTATATCTGTGCTGTAACAACCTCTGAGGAAGGAAAGCTTCCACTATTGCTTACTAAGACTTTTAAAACAATTTTTTTAAGAGGATTACTGTATCTTTGAAAGATATTAGTTATTTTTTGGGCTCCTCCATAATGTCTTTATTAGTTTTCTGCATGTAAAGATAAGGCTTCTGCCATAGTGGTGCAGACACTCACAGAGAATGTTTGTTAGATAAACTGATTTATTGAGATCTTTGCATAAGATAATACTCACAAGGGAAATTGAATCTCTCAGACAGGTTGATCAGCTGCTGTCTCGTTGGTGATGGAGAACCACAAGAGTCATTGCGGCAGCGTCTTCAATTGGATCAGGTGAGACACCCCAAGCCATAGTCATGGGGATTTTTTATATCCAGCTGAACTATGGTCCTACATGATCACACCCGAACAAGCAAGTCACTGATTTTCTTCAACTATGTAAAAGCTTTTCCTTTCTTAGCTATGTACGTATGACTTTCCTATATGAGCATTACCACATCTGCAGAAACAGTTTCTACTGACCACACAGGTGTCCTGTTTATGTAGTTTTGTCAATTCTGCTGTGGGAAGGGCCTCAGGCCATCTCTGGGAAGGCCAGAGTCACCACCCGGGCTCTTACTCAGCCTGCCAAGGCAAAGCAGCCGTGTCTGTCCTTTGGTTTGTGCACAGCAGCAGCTGCCCAGGGGGAATCTGCAGGGCTGTTCAAAATGCCCCTCTGGGGAGCAGCTGTCGAAATTGGTCAAACACTTCATAGTGAAGCCAGGAGGAGATCAGCCAAGCACTTTGTTGCACATCAGTCCACTGAACCGAACCAGTCCCGTGTCTCGTTGGTGCAGAGACTGGCTGGGGAGTTCCTGCCCACCCCTTCCCCCCCCACTCCCCCAGGGAACGCGTGACTATGTACACTGGAAGTGCACACAGGCAAATCCCTGCTATCACACATAACTACAGGGCAAACTCCTTTCTCATTTTTATATCAGGCTTACAAGTTAAATCCTGTAACTCTTGCCACAGTAGATATATTTGGTAACCACAACTTCAAAGGAAGGACTGAGATCAATACTTGAGTCTTTTGTCTGCCACAATCTACTAAATTACTGCAGTTACAGCACAAATTTTATGTTTCAGCATTACAATGGTGTTCAGTCCTTCTCAGGATGCTTTGATGTCTCAGATTCTCTTCAGGTTTATTTTTTAGTTTTCTTGTCTGTCATGATGAAATGCAGAAAAGATGTGACCCCACTAGGACCCCATTGCTATTGGTCAGAGAATACGTATTTGCTCATCCTGATGCAAAGGAAAATCAAATAAATACCTCACAGTTTTCATGGCAATTTAAAATGCTGTTTATTTCCCTGCATAATAAACTACTACTTCTTCCCCTTCTGCTCTTATTTCTCTTGTTTCTTTTTTTTTCTATAGCTCATGCATAATTTCACACCTTCATAATTTCTGAAGAACTAGGATTTTGCTTATCAATTTAAACAATAAAGATGGACCATTCAAAGAAACATGCAGAAGCCATTTCACAGGCTGAACTGAAAGGGCCTGGGTTATTTCCGCCTGTGGAGGTTTCTTTTTTGCAGCCTGCTAAGAAGCCTGGTATTCTTAATAATAATGTTAAAAGACTCACAAAGCAAAAGTCAAGTGTATAAAATCCCATGAGAGATAAAAGGAAGAGTAGAAAAAATGTAATTCACTAGAGAAGCACAAACTGTGAGCATGTCCTGTGATGAATACCAGGCAGTTTGAAGCAAAGGGCTCTTAGAAGTCCTTCAAAGGTGAATGTGATGTCTGTTTTCTCTAGTCAAGTCTGTGTTCTGTGCAGAGTTGGTGCCCCATCAGGCATAGCAGGTTATATGCAAATCTTCCTGATTGGATCCTAACAAGGTGCCTGGTAGAGATTCTTCAGGAAGGCAGTCAACATCCAGCCATGGAAGACGAGCTTTCCCCGTCTCTCATGCCTCTGGTGAGTAAACCCTGGCGCACACCCAGTGATGCTGACAGGAAATAGATGGTTGTCAGACTGGAGATCAAAAGGACATGGATCACTCACTCACAGAGAATGAACAAGGCAGCCCTGCAGTCTGTGCAAAGATTTAATATTACTTAGATATAAAGAGCGAGACGTGCTGTTACATTCATCAGAAATAAGAATTATCTTGCTAGAAACAGGATTCGCTCCAGACTGAGTACTGGTTGCATCTCACTATCCGAGCTCTGGAGGATGATATTGCTGTTTGTATTAGGGAAAGAGGGGTGTGAAGCAGGAAAGTAATACTAGGAAGCGGGGAGGAAAGGACACTCTGAAAAGCAGCTTTGCTCCCAGAGATCTGCTAACCTGATATTTGCCTAACAGCTTGCTGATATTATGTTCTTCAGTTTCCAGCTGAGTATGTTTGATGTGGTGCTGTTTCTCCAAGGACTTGTGCCATCTCAAAGAACTGATCTTACTCCCCCAGATTTAGGACTATCACCAAAGGTTGTTAAGCATCTGAGCAGCTTTGGACTGAAAACTGCAGCCTTTGAGATACTCTCCTGTCTATCAATCTTGTAAAGCTGTCTAGACTGTCCCAGGAGAGGGGGTGGAAGTGTAAATCAGATATATGTGCAAATCTAGAAGTGTAAATCAGATTCTATAAGCATGCCTATGCAACATGGTAGAGGGTAAAAATTCCACAACATTTCCAAGACAAAACCCCAAGGACCCTCTTGAAGCTCCAGTAAGAAATGAATCTTTCCTTCTTTGGAACTTGATAAACGGCTGAAATTTTCTAGGAGCTGTGTTCAACAGTTCCCCAGCTTAGACACAGCGCAGCTTATACCATGCTGAAATAGGATCACGACATACAATAGCAGCACAACACACCACACGAGGGTGGGTCACACTATTGAAAAATAATTTATGCGAGGAGAAGCACTGGCTGGTACCATGGAGGTAATTATGTTTATTATCTGTGAGCCCATGGTGACAGCAAACATGCACTGCAATAGCTATATCTCACCAACACAGTAGTCACCCACACTGCTGATGTAGTCACGGTCATTTTACGAATTACAACAAAGTAATATCTGAGGAAAGTTATTAAACTTGCTAATCTTATAGTGCTTGGCACGTGTTTTTAGTATTCCATTATTTACTATTTTAGTTTTTTGCAATCAAATGCCTGAAACATCATTTACATACCACGGCTTTACTCTGGTCCTGCAAGGAAAAACAATTAAACGTTCCATTTTAATGCTAGAGAGATCTGAGTGCAGTTCCCTGTCTTGAGACCACAAACTGGTTTCATTTTTATTTTTTTTCCAAAGATCCAACAGTGAAGCTAATGCAGAATTTATCTGCCCAGACCACAGGTTTTGGATGAGCATGTTTTATTAGGGTGCTTTCTAGAAAAATAAAATTGAGCCTGCAGAACTCCATGCCAACAGCTTTAAACCAAGCCTGGATTTCTTTCTGGAAGTCATTTTCTACTGAGAAGAGAAATATGGTCTTGATGAAAAATGATTAGATAAGGTTTTTTTGAGCAGTTATGAAGATGAGACCAAGTGATATGGATTCTCCTGGGGCAAGAATCAATAAGGATGTCAAAGAGCGTGTTGTCTTTAGGCTGTGTTCACATCACTTGCTGCTGCAGCCACCCACCCATCCAGGGCTGCTTCTTTGCCTCCTGGCAATGAGTGGGCAGCAAACAGGCAGGGTAAGGAATGACAGAGAGCCCAGATATAGATCCCATAGCATATAATTTCCTGCTGGTCTGCTGACAAAACCAGAGGAAAAAATGAGTCTGTTCCCAAAGCACCAAAACTCCTGAGACTCTTACTATACATTACAAGTAAATTCATATTCTGGACCTTATTTTGTTTAAGATACTTAGCCGTTACGCAAGTCAGCTCTTGGGACAAGATTTCGTGACGTGCTGCATCAAACTCTGCAGACCACAGGCAAAGCCTTTGAACTGTTTGCCTCTTTGGCACTCCTGACTCGCAAGACCATTTTGAAAGCAGCCAGTTGTGATGGGAATTCTGATGTCCCTGTTTTCACATACTGATGTGGTTTGATCCTCATTGCTCTATTATCCCCTGGGACTCGTGGTATATTACACTTACATTTTTCATTGGCTGAAGCCACATCTGTTTGGATTTTATTTCTAGTTCTTTTTTCATTTCACCCTAGTACTTCCCCTGTATTTCTTTTTTCAGTCTCTGAGTATGCCAAGAAATTAATCTTTATTATTTCACCACCATGAAAATGAATTATCTATGACAAACTTTCTATGTAGAAGAAACAGTCACCAAATATGTCAAACTGAAAAAAATCTGTGTTATTGTGAGCCATTTAAAAAATATATCAATGACTGCCTTGGTATGATTGTTCAGTTAATAATCAAGCAGTCAATATTTAAAGAGTAATAAAAAGAATGTATATATTTGGTGGAATTTTCTATAGAGAAATGTGAAAGAAATTCAGCTCAACCCAATTGAGGCCATGCACAGAAAAAAATATATTTAAATTACAAACTGCATTTTTCTGTGTGAAAGGGCAAATGAAGCTGAATTAAAAAATAATAAACCTGCACAAAAGATAAAAGCACTGGTTTCCTTTCACCAAGAGGGAAGCCTTCCTAGTCTTTATGTCATCCTCCCCATTACTTCTCCTCAGTCTGATGTGACTATGGAATAGTTTTGCTGTGGAACAGGATGTCCCTCACTTACAGCTTGTACTTCTCCTTGTCACCCATTTGCTTTCCCAACCTCTGCAGTAGATGTTATTAAAATAGCTCTGAATAGTTCCGTGTACTTTGTTTAGTTAATTGCATCCTTCTCACCTCTTTTTTTTACTTTGTTTTCCTAGCCTTTACATAAATATTTACTTCTTACCGCATTTCTCCACTACATTACTCCTTTTAAGACCATTTCCTACTAGGTCCACTTCTCCATTTACACCACAGCATCTCCTGAGGTGTGTGGGGAGGGAGGAGGAATTTGCAAGCATGCCCAAATTGCAATCAGTGAGTCATTTCAGTCATCAATTCATTTCTGAGTGAGATGCCACATTTTTTGAAATTGACTACGTTGGAGCCTAATTAAGGAATTAAGTTCCTAACTCAATGGAGTGACACTGCAAATTGCAGCACACACACTAAAGAAGGAATATATTTTCATAGAATCATGAAATCATAGAATGGTTAGAGTTGGAAAGGACCTTAAAGATCATTTAGTTCCAACCCCCCTGCCATGGGCAGGGACACCTCCCACTACACCAGGTTGCTCAAAGCCCCATCCAGCTTGGCCTTCAACACTTCCAGGGATGAGGCATCCACGACTTCCCTGGGTAACCCGTTCCAGTGCCTCACTGTAAAGAATTTCTTTCTGGTATCTAATCTAAATCTCCCCTCTTCCAATTTAAACCCGTTGCCCCTCGTCCTGTCACAATGCTTCCTGACAAACAGTCCCTTTCTGGCTCTCCTGTAGGCTCTCTTCGGGTACTGGAAGGCTGTTATAAGGTCTCCCTGGAGCCTTCTCTTCTCCAGGCTGAACAACCCCAGCTCTCTCAGCCTGTCCTCATAGAGGAGGTGCTCCATCCCTCTGGTCATCTTCGTGGCCTTCCACTGGACCTGTTCCAACAGATCCATGTCCTTGTCCCATGTCATGGCATTAATTATTCACATAAGGGAAGAAAATGAGGGAGAGTATGGTTACAATTAAGGCAGAGGAGTTCTCACTGGGCCGTGAGCTGAGCTGCCTGTGCTCATTAACAACAGAGACTGTAAAGAACATCTCACATAATTCAGGTGTGAATAACAGAGAACTCCACCGCTGTATTTTGCAGTGACCTTTGAGTAGTAGTTCCTTGAATCCTCTTTAATCAAACAAATGCTGGAGCGTTAACCATTTATTAGAGAGGAGGGACAGTGGACTGAAATGCATCTTTCAGGAAAAAAAGAAAAAAGAAGGTTTGGGTTTAGCTCAGTGTTTATTTCGGATGGCTGTTTTTGCACCCTGGAGGAGCAGCTGGGCAGAGTGCTGCCGGGAGCAGGGGAGCCACCGCGCTGCCTCTGCTCCTCTTGTGTGGCTTGCCTGTCCTGTTGGCACCTCCACGGGATTTTTCAAGAACCTCAAGAGGTTTTCTGGGCCTTCAGGTCTCCAGTCTGCTGGGGTCTGTGGGCACGCATGTGTGAACAGCTTCACTGGGTCAGCCTGAAGGTTCATGTAGACTGATACTCAGTCTGGAGACACGTTGGGTGCACAGCAGAATAGGGTTTGAAAGAGAAAAATCAGTGTTATACGCAAGCATATGCCTGTCCTGACTTATATCCACAATACTTGATCCTCCCTACAGCGCCCAGGAAGAGGTTTCAAAAGGGAAAGGTAAGATGAAGCACTAACTGGTTTCAGCACCCCTCACGTAGTGTTCAGAAATGTAGAGGAAACAGCAACTGTGGCAATGAAAACTCTCTTAACGGAAGCATCAAACTTATTTTTAAAGTGAATTGGGTACTACTACTCTCCTGGTTTAATCATCATAAATTCTCTCTTTTGGCGCTGCTCCACACCTTAGATAAACTTGTAAAGAGCCGTAACCCAGATAAATAAAGATTAAAAAAATAAATCTAGCTGTAGTTCCCGTCATGGAGAAACAAGCCCTAGGAGCAGCCCAAAGCTTCTGCAGGCCAATGAGAGAAGGAGTGGGGACCACCACAGCCTCTGGGGAGAAGTTATACCCACAACGTTGTCTGCGACATCCTTTAAGGGATTTGTCTTATTTGACAGTGATCTCTCTTTCACCTCCTCCTACTCCTGGCCACCTCCCAGCTCCCCGTGCCACACAGAGCAGCCTGGCCCTGCCACAGAAGTGTACAGCAATGTGCAGTGAAGCCACACGTCAGCAGGTGAACACCGTAGGTGTCCATTAACAAAGGCTCCTTTTGGTGATTAACTGGTCATTCTTAAGACAAGTATTTTCTCTTACAGGCTTTGTTCTGCAAGGGAACTGCAGTCTCCTCAGGGATGGGATATTGATCAAACAGTGTTACCAGGTGCTGCAAAGCCAGAAGAGGCTCAGCATCTCCTGTTTTAGAAAAGGAAAAATGTTCATACTGTGAATATGTTGTGAAGACTCGGCTGAAGGCAGCTGCTCACATTGCTTTGCAACTGTGTGCCCTCACACCAGCCCTTGGCATAAGCATCAACGCTGAGACCTTCCTGTCACTACTCAACATCTGCTTCGTTTTTTCAGGCACCCTTGTTCTGAGGCCCTGGGCAGGAGGCTTGCAGGCTCAACCACTTTTTCCGTGGTGGTTCCGGGCACTGCAGTAGCTGGAGCAGCACCATCCACCCTGCATCAACACTCATGGTCAGGAAAATGCTCCAGGTGCTGCAAAAAGGGTTGCTTTCTCTGCTTCAAAATCACATTGTGAAACCATTAAGGTACATTCACTACTTCAATATGATGTGTGATGATGAACAGTGGTTGCCCAAAAGATATACTCAGTGGTCGAGAAGGGGAGACAGCACTTCGCAAACCAGTGGCACTTACCCCTTGCCCTCCACCTGGTTGTGGCTGATGGATGAGGATGGTGAACTCTAATGCCATGATCTCTCCGAGTCTCCAAAATATTGACACTTAAGCATGGTGACTAGTGGGTCTGACCAAAGCCTGTCACGCAATCTCCACCAGGAATGTCCTGGTTAGATTAGTCATATGGGAAGACTTTGAATGGCTTTTTTAAGGATTTGCACACAATGAATTTATTAGTGAACTAGTTAAGCTTATATAAATTATGATAAAGGTAAATATCCCATTCTTCTGTGACTACTATATATTTGCCTCACGAAGCTGTAATTAAGACAATATTGATTTACCCCACACTTCCAGTGTCAGAGATCAGTTATGGCACTGACATTTACACAAGCTTATTTTGACCTGGAGCATGCAGCAAATACTTGGCCAAATTTCATAGTTAATCTATATTACACTTCCTGGAGGTAGTTATCTGCTATATGCAATTAAAGTTGATTAGGTCTTGATTTTACAGAGTACCTGAAAAATTCATAGCTTTTCTGAGATAGAGAATTTTGCTTGATTCTAATATAAAATAAATCTGAGCCTAAAGAGAAGAATAATACTTCCTTTTTCTACCAATAATCTTCTCTTTACTGGCAGGAAAAAATGTCTTCCTCCCTTGAATGCCAGCACAGACATCAAGAGATAATTCTTTTCTCCTTATAAACTGCAGTCTCCAGTGCTTAAGCTAATTTTAAACCCCTGCTTATCCTGGAATTCAAGATTATTATTACTGCTATTGATGTGTTTTCAGCAGCAGAATTATATAACGGGCTGTAATATTATTCTTTCATGATTTAAACAGGAACGCAGCACCTCCTGGAAACAGATTTCTGAACAGTCTTCTACAGGTTATAGCAGCATCTCTCTTCTTTTCCCCTTGGGGAATCCTCCCTAGCCTAGCTTATACTCCTTCTCCTTCTTCCATTTCCAGTCTTTTTCTAGACTGCAATTTGTGCTCATTTCCCTTTGAGCTGTTACTTAGATTCTAGCTTAAGCCTGATTTCATGCATCATTCTTGGAAGACATCATTACTCAGCTGTGTATCGCTTTGTGCATAGATATAACCAGCACATAAGGCCAGCCTTGTACGTAATACAACACACATATGAACGCACAGACACAAATTTAAATTTTACACATTTGCATGTTTGGATTGCATAGCCAGGATTTACTGTGTAGGCTTCTCAAAGACTTCAGCCATCCCAGTGTTTTCTAAATCCTTGGAAATGGAGATATTTAGTATTTGTACTGCCTACTGTCTTCCTATAGCTTCAGTATACGAAAGGAATGAAGATAAATGAAGATCTAAATAAGATCTAAATAATGAAGATATAATGAAGATCTAAAATCCTTCAATGGAGAACTTCCTGCATATTTACCACCTGTAAGAATATTTCATTTGGAAAGAATGCCATTGAAATAATACAGAATAAGTGCAAAATACAGCTTAGTTTGATAATATGCATATGAAAACAAAGGCTTAACATAACCTGTGAAAATACAAGTGCCCACATAATCCTGAACACGACAAATGCAGTTTTGAACACATAGTTAAAGACCTTAGTGGGACTTCTCTTGTTCATCATAATAGCCAAGTGCAATATATGAAGTTCTTATGAAACACCTCTTTAGAGTTACTGCCAGCTGACCACAAGTTTGTGATGAAAGAGGCAGCTCAGAGTACAGATCAGCCTGAAGTCTATAAAGCTATTAATATGAGAAGAAGATGTGGCTCTGACTCCAAACTGGGCTCTCTCTCCTCAGATGGTGACATTTTTATTGTTGGAGAAGCAGCAGTGTGATATTGCAGAGCATTTTCCAAATGCATTGAGCATTTTTGAACATTTCTGTGTGTTAGTGGGGGAGGTGGAAAAGCTCTGAGTCCATTTAGGGGAAGAATCTATTAGAGTCTGGGATATCTAGCACAAGATGTCTTGTTGGTGTTTTGATAATAGAGTCCTTACTAAAGGGAAGATCGAGACAAATTCTTGATTTGTCTTCAGACCTAAAGGAGCCGGATGGGTCAGAAATAATAAATGCATCTGGCACTCAAGACAAAGAGGTGAGAAATGAAGCTAAGCCTTTTGTCATAACTCATTATCCAGCTTAGCATTTCCCAAGGCAAATATCTGAAAGGAAAGGAAAAGAGAAGAAAGACAGACATGTGTCCTAAAACTAGGAAGAATTATTTATAGGTGCATTGGAACACAACCTGTATGACCTGCCCTGTACGGACTCAGGCAACAGGTCTGCTTCGTACCTGCAACGTGGCCAGGCTGCTGTCACTGTGGAGGGACTATCTCAGGCTTATGGAACTCAGAGCTGAGCAGCCACATGATGCCAATCAATTCCAGGACTTTGTGACGGGGAATGCAAGATTGCCAATCGCTTAATGGGGAGTCTTTTTGGCTGAAGAGCATTGCGCTCGGCTTCCTGCACCGCTGCAAGGGTTTCTGAACACCATCGTTCTCACGTGCAGCACAATAAACTCTGCCCAGCTCAAGACAGACAACTGAAATCAAAGCTGGGTTTGTTCTTTCACTGCCACCGTAGGACAAGCAGTCTATCTGCATCAGGGCACTGTCGGATTATATTGATTTTTCTGAAAGTAGTTACAAATAAAGCATGTTAACAAGAAGTAGCAGCCAGAGCAAGGGGCTACTGTTAACAGAAATAACTGAGACGGGAGGAAAAAATGCAGATTATATAATATTATGTCTATTTCCATGGACACATTTTCAGGGTCAAATGAAATAAATCAAATCCCAGTTCTGTTTCACTTGTTAATATGAGTACTCAATTATATTACCGTATTACGTATGTTATTAAAATTTCTTTTACTATTTGTCAGGATCATAGTTGAAGCTTTATTTTATCATTTGCGAATGTACTCTGGTAAAAGTCATCTTGTATGCTGATAAAAAAGAAAGACCTCTGATCTTAGCCTGGTTAGCTAGTTTTCTCTTCAAACAGTGAGATGTTTTTTGTTTGGGAAAACAATTGTAAACTTAGCATGATGTAATTAATTCAGTTACCTGAATGCATTTCATGGCATCCAAGAGCTTGACGTGGCACTGGTAAATATGGCTCAGGATCTACAGAAGTCCTTCAGCCCTTCTAAGGGCTAGAGGCCAAGAAAGTTGAACTAAGGCAGAAGACATCTGCATGTAGGAAGCTGAATCTAGGCCCCTTGCATAAATATTGATATTTAGCTTGATTTCTCAAACTTTTAAGAAAAATCAGTAGTACAAGCCATGGCTGGAGTTTGAACCTAGCACCACAAAACCCAGGAAAAGGTACAGAGAATCACAACCTGGTTCTGTCAAGAGATTCACTGGATGGCAACTCAGCCTTTTTCATCTCTTGGCTGTATTCTTGAGCTGCATCCTTTTCTGCCTCCTTAGCCTGACAGAGCAGCAAGCAGTGTGAGCACTTTGAACATTTTTTATGGTGTTATATTCTGTACTCAAAGATGCACTATTGCATCAGGTATACTTAAAATGTTTTATATATGGTCTTTAAAAGATGCATGGTCCACTGGAAAAGAAACGCATTAATTAAATAATCATATTTCCCTTAGGCTTTACCTTGCTGTCAGTCACAGGAATACACTACTTTCCTGAATGCAAATAATCAGAATTAGGCACAGAATGCCAGATATGATCCCACAAGTACTTTATGCAATGACATTCCCTGTATCTTTTAGAAACATCTCTCTTGTGGTTGCATTTGATTTTCTCATATGACATTAGTGGCCATAATCATACGCTTCTCAGTCAGTACCCTTCTATCTCTTTTTCTTCTTCTGTCATTTCTAAATTATAAGCTTCCAGTTATTACAGGAATACCTGCAATTAATCTTGGCACACATTACTTATCCTTTCATCCTACTTCTATTTTATGTGGTCTGGAGGCCACTCCATTCTTCCCTTTTTTCATTTGGCTCTTACTGTGTTGATAACAACTCCCAGTTTTGTGTCATCAACAGCTATCGTTTCTTCTCCTCTGTACTAAGGCCTTTAATGAAAATATTGAATCAAAGTGGTCCTCAACTTCAGTTTCTGTTCCACTTAGCCTGTGCATCTCATACATGCCTACATTTAAGGAGGTTAGTAAAACAGAATTAAAGTATGTGATATGCTCATACTTACAGAGTGGAAAAACATTTGTCTGTGCAGACCCACGTGAATAGCTCCCTTATTCACTACTAATTTTCTCTGCCTCTGTACAGAAATCGTGGAGGGATTTTACATGTACGAAAACTTAAACAATCCTTTTTCTTTCAAGTTGTCATTAACGTCTCAGACTTAAACGTTAAACATGCAATGCCTGTGCTCCAGGTACTTGGGTAGAATCAACACACAACAGAGTGTTTTCCCCATCAAGATGATGAAAGACCCTCAAGTCTTTCTTCTAACACCAATCTCAGCCAATCAATGAGTCTTTGTTTCCTTGGTCTACATGTTCTTTCCTTCCTAGGGCTAGAGAAAATTCTGTGAAAGATCACAAGAAACTTGTTTGTGCTGAGACATTTCAGCAGAAGTCTTCCATTTTCATTAGTTCCTGTATGAAGAACCATCAGATGGCCTTTCCTGCTCCAGCCAGTGTCCCTCTCAGTCTAAAGCTCTTACTTTGTATGCTTGCTCCCAGAACACAGCCTACCCTTTGTCCACCAGACCAGCTCTGATGTCTGTGTACAGTTTTTAACAGTAAGTTTCCAGTATATTACATTATCTCCTCCTGATGCTGGTATGACTTTCAATTGTCTTCCTCCTGTTCTTCCCCCAGCCTGCAGATCATCCTGGACTGTCTTCTTCCAGGGTCTCCCATGTAAGAATAAACGTCCATCTGCCCAACAACTTGTCCGCAACAATATCTATAGGGAATGCTGCACAAGGGAGAGCCTAACAAAGTATTCTGAGACCTCTGGTTGGTACATCCCCCACACCCGACTCCTGCAACAAAGGATTAGAGGCTTCCTGAGCTGACAATGGCATGCAGCTCAATGTGTTTAAAATCAGCCAATGAATCTACCCTCCGCCAGCTTTTCTAATTGCTTCTATTTTAGTCTCTGAAATGTTCTGTTGGCGCTGAGAGCCACAATTTGATTACACATGCTATGAAAAAAAGTACTTTCTCTTGCATTACTTGTTTTTAATCTGCTGCCTGTAACCTCATTAAATGCCCTCTAATTCTGGCATTCTAAGAAGCACAGAATAATCATTTTCACCATAGTAGTCAGAGATCTTTATCATAGTCATGTCTTTTCAAACCTGGGCAATTCTTGCCTGTTTAATTCCTTTTTGGAAGATATGCAACAGCTTTCATAATTGTTGTTGCCTTTGTCTGTAGCTTTTCTTATTTCTATTGTATCCTTTCTGTGCTGGAATTACCTGCACTGCATACAGGCATTAAGCTGAAAGCATTCCTTACATCCATGCAGTCACATAAATGAGTTTTATTGGACAAAGTGAGATCTCAAAATGCTGTTTCATATTAATAGAAGAGCAACTCTCCCAGCTAAAAAGACTCTGAGAATTGCCTTTCTTGTAATTTCCTGGTTGACACACAGTATTCCCACTGTAGATCAGAACTGACTCCCACATACCAGAGCTATTCAAATTTCCACCTAAACAGTCTGGAATAATTTTCTGGAATAATTTCAAAGACAGGAATAGGCAAATTATCTGTCTCGTCTTGGAAAATGTTCACCAGGCTTAAATCCAGCTGTGGAAAGGGCAAAAATCACTGAAATTTTGGGATAGATTAGACCATCCTTAGCTTTAGCCTTAGCCACACAAAAACCAGGCACATTCGGTACTGAAATGTCAGAATCAAACTCCCCTGCCAACATTTTGAATTAATTGAAATTCCATTTTCTCCCAGTAACATATTCCACTGAAAAATATTGCAACCAATTCTAGTTAATGGTCTTCTGTGAAAAATAGCAGAGCAGAATGAGTCATATTCTCAGTTGGGGATACAGAAAAGATGAAGAAGGAATGAAAAAATGGGCAACACGAGCAGCATTTGTAAGGCTGATGACGTGACAGCGTGCCAGCTTCCTTTGTTCTTGCGTTGGTAGCAATGAGCTAGTGTCGGTATTTCATTGTAACGTCACTCGTTTTCTATCTCTGTTCTCCAGGACTGAAATCTGTTTTTGCCCTGTTGTTCTACAGAACCGAAAACTGAACAATGACTGGAAGAAACTACCTGTTATAGAACCACCCAAACCAGACATTTTCTTTCCAACAATCTGTCAAATTTCTTAAGCACCTTTGCCTCAAAACTCCAGAAGTTCAGTCAAGAACAGAGGCTTTAGAAAGATTTTCATATGGTAGTGTTCACGAAAAACAAAGCTTACTTATCAAGGGATATACACAATGTGCATTTAAGCATCTAGCATTTTGCTATAACACATTTTACTAGTTTATTGTTTGATAATACAGTTGGATTTGTTGTCTAAGTTGAGGTTTGAGAGCCAGAAGTGAAAAGAGGTTCTTTTCCACAAATATATTAGTTGACTTTCTGGACTGTTTCCACTGAATTGGGTTTTAGTATATATTAATTCTGCTCTCCATAGGTAAGCTGTGAAATGTAAAATTTCAATGATTCATCACGACTTTTAATAGACTTTTCCATGATTTATTGATGTAAATATACTGTAAATAACTGGTTGGACATTAAAGGGCAAATGAAATGTTTTTTTCTTTAACAGACAATTTGGAAATGAACAGTATAAATAGAACATAGTCATCACCACTTTATTTTATGTCATTCAATCTACTGTCAATTTCTTTTCATATACAAATTCACCTTTTTTTGTAATCTTGAATACCTAGAAATCTTGCATAATGAAACATGTTATTTACACTGTGTATGACTCACAAATAATTACAAATAAAAAGTATACAAAATGATTAAAATGTATCATTGCATGAAAAGCAAGGAAGATATAATAGATGTTCTGATTAACTATAAACGCTTACATATTTGTACATATATTTCTAATCTGAAATTGCTAGATGGTGTACCTGATGATTTTGATGAGGAATACTGGTTCTTATGCCTGCACTACAGGAGAGGAAGCAATATTTTCAGACATAATGAGCCACTTAAGAAATGTTTATGAAACTGCATAGAATGAAATGTAATAATTTTAGAAAACAAAAATAAAATATTTGACATTGTAAAATATAAGCAATTTAATCCATGCCATACAGATACATTGTGTATTAAATCAATACTGTAAGATGGCATTGTAAATAAACCATAACAGAGCTATAACATTTTAAAAATAAGCAATTCACATGGCATTTGTATCATAAAATAGCAGATGTACAATATTATTTACATTGCAAACTGAAAAGATAGTAACCCCATGAAACCACAGGAAACATATTGTTCAAAACATTGATCACAGACCTGATTCATAAAATACATATGAATGTATGTAGAATGTATGGAAAAATAAGTCCTTGGATGTCTGAAATGCTGCATTAGATACTGGGTGTGCGGCTCCCATCTACAACCAACCGATGAGGTATGGCCGCAGTCCCACCACCACTGATGTTTGCAGAAGGCCTGGCCAGGGCACACTTTCCATGAGGCCCCCACAGCTACCTGTTCACTTGAGCACACGCAGGACTGCAGCCTAAACGGCCCGTGGAACTAAGCTTTAAATCCAAATGCAGGTCAGGGGAAAGTGCCGTCTTGTTCCTACACGGAATGCACTACACATCCATGTGCCGGACTACGATTCCATATACAGACTGTTACCCATCAAATATATAACACTTAAAGAATCAGACCACTGATGGTTTTGTACAGCAAGGAGTGTGGGATACGGTTTCAATGATCTTTGCGGATTTTTACCCAAACAAAGACTCCTATTAGCCATAATAGGAGTCATATGGTTTTGCTTTGCAAGGATTACCGGGAGGTAGGAGGTCTGCAATTGTTCAGAATTTTGTGTTGTCTTTCTGGCAATGGCAGTACTGACCAAGGTTTTGACTGTGCTGTAATAATCTGCTTTATTTGTGAAGGCTCAGGACCACCACTGATCAGCCCTGCTTCACAATTACATTCAAAGTTCCTAACACAAAACCTTGCTGGAAAGTGAACCCTACTTGTTGAGACCCAAGAGGGTATTTGGGTATTGACCATTTCAGCAACAAATCTTTAAACAATGGTTATTAAAAAGGACAGTTGCCTCCTGCCCTGTGGCAGTATTATAGCTACTCAATATAAAATTCACCTGTGGAAATTCAGATATGACTCCAATGACATGGATGATGAGTGTTGACCATTGCATTTGAATGGTGTTAGTTCCACATGAGGTGAAGGCAAAAAAGGTTTAAGAGAACATGAAGCTGACAAATGAGTTCCACTTCACAATCCTCATTTATCTTTCTATTATAAACCTCATTTATCTTTCTCCTTTTTTTCCATTTTCTTATTGTTCCAAGACAGCTTTCATGAAACAACAGAGAGTAGGTGGTACCAATGACGTACTCCTGCCATCTGAAATTCCAAATGCTGCAACTTCCATGTTTTATCTTAGTATTTTCAGTCTGAAATGCACAACCATGTGTCTGCATGAGCTGAGCAACGTGTCAACACGCGTTGTGCCTGTACACACCGACTCTACAGCAAGAGACGAGTCCAGCGCACTCGCAAGGCTGGTCTGCCCCTCGCAGTAAATCCAACACGTCCATACAAAAGACTCTTTCTCACCTGAGATACAGAATTGTTCTGCGCATGTTCAGTGTGGACTTTTACCCAGGATTTCCAGACATTGGGCAGCCCAATCAGAGCTATTGACATGGTTGAAGAGATGTCAAAAAATTCCAGACAGACAGACAGACAAATGTATCACAAGTGATTAAGCTGCTACTCTTTCATCTGGTAGCATGGGAAGGCAAGTTCGCAACATACTGCCAGATGCAGTCTCAACACATGTGAACTCAAAGAATGCAAGGACACAGACTTATACCAATTTTTCTTTGCAATTAATTTTTCTTTGCAATTTTAAAGGATGAGACAATAACAATAAATACAGTCTGGATTGTACCTTGAAGCACCTGGAGGTGTAACTGAACTGATACTTGCTGTGTTAGTGCAGTGCTTGGAAAACCAAGCTCTGTCAATGAAACCCAGTGAATTAGCTACATTTGTGACAATGGAATTTTTTTTTTATTTTAAGATCTATTGACTTCAAATGAGAGTATGTGGGAAAAAACCCAAATATTTTATGAGTAACTGTTATGTGTATCAGCAAAGTCTAATGAGTTAAAAAAAGAACGTTTTATCTTCCCTACTATACCTTTTTTTTTTTTTTTTTAACTGACTACACGCATTTACTGGGTGTAAAATTTCTGGAATTGTCTTAATATTCTGTCTTCCTGGATCATCTCTTCAGTGATTTAGCTCTGAAATATGTAACACAGGTATCCTGGTCACAATTAGGAACAAAATTTTCTTTAGTGGACTTTCTCTGAAGAAACATTTTTTTCTGGACTAGGTTAAATAAGGTGAACACTGACTTGAAAGAAACCTTAAGATTTATGTTTTTTTATAAATACAGATAATTTCTCCATTACAGTAAACTTCCAGATAAAATGGGAAGCAGAAATTAGAACAGTCTTTGATGAAGGCTGATGCCAGTGTCCACGGCAAAGGCTTCATCAGATATGTTGTAGTCACTGTTATAATGACTCAAGAAATTGAGAAACTGAGTAAGCATGCAAGATCTTCAGAACTTACTCAGCTGAACTTCAAAGGGTTTTGTTATTTTTGCTGATCACTAATAAGTCATAAATGAGATTTTGGATCTATTTATCTTTATGAATCAGGTACTGTGCAAAGGTCATGCACTAAAATAGCTCATTACTTTTCCCTTTCAAATGCATTAATGGAGAGTCAGAGTAGGATGGAGCCCACCACCAGTTAACTAGAAGCATGAGAAAAGAGTATTTGTTGAATAGAAATGTTACTGGTAGTATTTAAACAATTGTTAGCATTTAGACAAGGCAAAACTTTGCTTGGTCCTGTGAAGAATAATAAAACCTGTATTTTGATTATAAACATTTATATGAATACTAGCCTAAAACTAGAGGCATTGAAATAGAAGATGTATAGTATATTGTATATTGCTTTTCTTATAGAGTGTATCTTATGTATCTAATATGGTGACAAACAGGAAAATTTTTTTAGGACAAATGAAAAGAACTCCATTGTAACAAACACCATTATAGCAGGTCACACTATGAAAGCAAGATATGATGTCACAATGCAGTGCAGGCATGTCATTAAAAGGTAATTTGGAGCACTCTTAGAAGGCTGTTTTATCCTTCTGCTATCTGTTAATAACATGCCTGCATGAGTTTTGTAAAGTTTTTTCTTCTTGTTTGAAACCTTCAGTGGCTTTGGAAAAAGGAAGGGTAAAAAAGACAATCTGTTTGCCCTCAGTTCCACTTGCAAGATTCGTGTCCCTGAAACCTACTCAAAAGGAGGCAGAATGAAAAAATTTAGGAGTATCAACAGAAGCTGAACAGAAGAAGGCCATTTAATGAACATTTTTTTCTTCCAAAGAAGGCCCAGGCTATTGGCACTGTTTGCATTTGCGAGAAAAAAAGAAGCTGCTTATCAGGCAGAGGCTCAGGAAAGGCATTCGCTGATCTCTGTCGCCTGCAAGATTTACGGATCCTCAGCCTCTGCTGTTGCATTTCCCAACAAGACGTGGAGAAAGAGCCCTTCCTGTAAGGAGGCCTGTGTAAACAGTAACTCACAAAACAGTGATTTTAGAACAAGAAGAATAAACTTTAAATTTTTTTTTTTTTTTCAGAAGCTCATAGGGTCACAGCTATCAAGATATACATTCCGTTATAGGATGAGCAGTACAAATGTTAAAGCTTTTAAGACCGTATGTAGTTCACTGCACACACAATTTTCCCATGGCCTACACATATGGCACATCAATTTATTACATAGACTCATGTTCCCACAGAGGGAATAATACTGAATTCTGCTGTGTTATACTGGTGCTGTAGCCTTGAATAACTTGTTCAAGGACACAACATAGGCCTGGTTCGCACGTACATTATGCACTTCAACTGCTCACAGTCAAAGACATAAATGACAGAACCAAACTTTACTGTTTTGTTTTCAAGTAGATAAGTCTTTGGTTACTAATAAATTCAGTTGGTTTGGGGAAGCAATCATAACTGAAATAGTAGTTTTCAACCAGAGGTACTTACTGTAACTTCCAGACCACTAAGACTGCCAAATGAATTCCAAAAAAAAAATCCTGAAACATAGCATGCGACAGTATGCATGGACTCTGCTTCTGTTGGCAGGTGGATTTCTTTGCTATACAGCTAGGACAAGTAATCAGACTTGATTTTGCAATTAATCCCTTGGTTTCAGCGTGGGAAGATCTTGGCTTATATGTTTTGCTGAGTTTTTCAGTCTGTGCTAGCACACAGTAAAATTCAAACCTGCCATATCCCTTCCCAGCAGGCTGATGTTTTAAAATAATGTTCAGATTTACATAGTACTAAAATTAATCTCTTAACCATTAAGTTTATAGAAATTTCTAGGGACACCACCTTATCGCCTCTGCATATTACTACAAGGGAAATACTGACATTAATTAGATTATCCTCATATCTGTAAGAAATTGTATACAACTTAACTTCACAAACATCACAGTGCTCTAAACCCTGATAGAGCTCTAGAATTATTTAATGACATCCAATATTATTTTAATGCTAAGCATCCTTTGTTGATAGTGCAAGGTTGTAATCTTGTTACTTAGTGCAGAAGGCTTGTACAATTGAAGTTCAAGTCTCTTCAGAGAAGCTTTATAGGACACACTAAAATGGTATTACAGAATTACACAAAAACCACTTGCACCCAGGGGAGATTGGTCCATTTCCATAGGACTGCTCTTTGAGGTGGTCAGTCTTCACATTTTAGGGGTATCAATTATTTTTATCCAACTTGCAGAAAAGAGAAGCTTGAAGCAAGACAAGCAGCAATTCTCAGCATTCATAAAGCTGAGGTTAAAAGTGCATTGCAATGAACTGCTCCTTCTCTTTGATCTGCTCGCAGTAAAGACAAACCACTATGGCTCATAACTCTTACTAAACATTCCCACTCCTAAAATTGAGCATCATGAACTCAGGTGAACACCCAATAATCCTACAAAAATCCAAATTTTTTACTCATACCTACAATTCACCTTCACATGTCTGTCCCTGTTATTGGATGTGTTTGTAACTATCTTCGACAGGAATTAGCCCTCAGATTTTACTTTGGCAACACTGACATCAAAGGGAAAAGTTGAAAGATACAACTCTAAGGCATCAATGATTAAACACCCTCTAGAGTTACTTGCAGAGGAAATGAAGATAAGGCTGAATGAACTGCTAGTTAAATCACCAATTTCAGAATTGAAGCAGGCTCCTTGAAGAAAGGTTTAAATAAGTACCAGGAGTAAGAGATTTTCCATTGGTGGTTTCATGAATTTCATGGGTTTTCCATTAGATGGAGAGTCAGGATCACAATGACAGACAACTGGAAAATTGTTATCAGTTCTTCTCAGCAAGATACTGCATGCAAAGTTCAATTTGTTCTCAGAGGCTTTGGGAAGAGGCTGAACTGTGACTTGATGATGAGCTCAGTCTGTGAAGTTCATGTCAATAACACTGTCTTGATTTGCAAAAGTTTCTCCTAATCATGAGCTTATGCCACTGAAACAAATATAAACTACCCGAAGATTTTTAGTAGCATTCAGTTCTTTCTCTAAAATTGGCCATAGAGGCAAAGCAAAGTGGAAAAGAGAATAATTTGCGGCTGTGAGACATTGGTTGGTCTCTCCAGGATGGTGGTCTAAAAAAGTTTAACTTTTGGGTGTTGCACCAGTGGATTGCACAACCAGACTACACACAGCCTCTCCAAAACACTATGGAATCCTGCAACAAGGAACTGTAGAATTTTAGTAAACTGGGAAAGGTTAAAATCAAATCAAGAAGGGATGTAAAGTCAGTCCTAGCAGTAAACCCCACCATATCCAAAACCCACAATATTAGTTCTCTTAGACTACCTGGCCATAAAAATTCCTGTGTTATTAATCTCTGTGCTCTAATGTAATGGAGATTTAACAACTAAAGGGATGATGATGACCATGCCTCTCACTGAAACAAGGATGGATGTCAAGGAGGCATGATTTGATTCTGATCAATCCCAGGAGTAGGTGATAATAGATCCATAGTATCTCAAGATAGATATCAGACATGGCAGTGTCCACATATCTTGTATTTTTATTGCTAACTATTTTGTACATATTTAATCTGTCATATTATGTTCTATAAAATACAAAGAATGCCATGAAATGTGTGCGTAATGTGTAGGACGTGCAAAGCAGATAACTGCTGGTGCTGCTTGTCCTGACATTTCTATTTCACAACTGAACCTTAACACTGCAGTCATAATGGTACAGCGATTGCCAGACAAATGGTATTGATGACTATTAAATCCCAAAGTCAAGATTACTTTTGACCTCTCAGAACTCTGAACAAAAGCTTCTGAAATAATAGAATTTGCAAAACCAACTCTAGCTCTAAGACATATATAAAAGACACTGAGCATAAATGCTTTACAAATATTTTTCACAGTGATTTGATTCACTGACATAAGTTATTATTTATACCCTACACTTGCTAATGCCTCAGATCTTAAATGAAGATATTTTACAAAAGATGTGCAGACAAGACACATACCACAGAAAGAATTTCTAAAGGAAGTAGTAAAGATTACTTCTGAACTATACATAGGTCTGGTTCTGAATATAAAAGTAAAAATAACTTAAGTCATATTACAAACTGCATGCAACTACTGCCAGCCCTGTCTCCAGTTGAGACCCAGCCTGTACTTTGCAGAACTTTTCACCTTGACCAGACAAGCTGAGTATTGCTATCTGCAGTGGATCACTGCTCCTTCAGGATCATATGCTGTATGGTGGAATTGCTCTGCTGTAGAAAACAAATAACTAAAGAAGAATGAAGAATAAAGACATGTTCAGGGGGGTGGTTTTTTGATTGATTTGTTGGTTTTTTTAAGTCCAAAAAAGTAGTAACACGAATTTGCTAAATCACAGCATAGAAGAGAGTTATGTAAAAAGCAAAAGTTTGATGCAATGAAAAATAATTATCCACTTCTTAGTATAGATTTGCTGAGGTTTGGAAAGTTGCTTACACTGTAGCTCTCATACTAGTTTAGGGCTTTCAGAGTTTAATTTTATTTTTCAGTTGAATAAGTTAAGTGATAAATTATCCTCCCCTACCCAAAGGAAAAAAAAAAAGGTTAAGCCAAAGCATCTTCATTTTTAGTATTCAACTACTGGCTTTAACATAAAGACTTTCACTTCCCAACTTAAGGTACATGACTTTGAAAGGACTGTGGTCAAACTGATTCAGCTGATAAAGCAGCAACTGCAAGGTGGATCTGGAAGGTGAATAAAACAAAATCAAGAGTAAACATTGTCATTCTTCCAGTTGGTGACTCCAATTATTTTTAATGTAATTTTATGGGTAACTTGCTTAGAGTTGAGCAGGTTTTTGTTGCTTTTTCTCTAGATGTTATGATATTTTGATTTACCTTCACCTCTGTTACTGAATTAATCCTTCTCTGGCAAGCACATAATGTCTATTTTTAGCTGTATGAGCTACTAATCCAGTTTCTCTGACAACTGCAATTTGTTGGAAGAAACGGCTAGTGTTACGTTGTCTCAGAGCTATGAGCCCATTTGAGAAATTAGCTTCTTAGCTGACCTTTAAAGCAAGTGAGAATAATGTGCCTGCAATTCCACAGGGTTTGGATTTCATTATCACAGCAGTGTGTATGGGATGGGATGCCCGTGCTGCACAACTTTGTCTCTCTGTTTTGTTTTCCTGGTAATTATAGAAACTGTTCACTCTACATGGAAAATCTGCAAGTTGTCTCAGCTTTTGAGGACAATGTTATTTCTAATTCCTTTTCTCTGGAGAGGATGACAGTTCATAGCATGGAGGACTGCATACTATTGCTTTTTCCCAAGAACTTTCTCACGGCCCCCCTAACCAGGACTGCAGTGAAAATTGCCACAGATGTCTATGGATCGGAATGGCAATTGCAAACTGAAGAGCAAAGTATGGGAGCAGTAGAGCAGAGTGGCAGCTCTCATTCTTCCCACTCACCTCTGCTTCAGAGCTGACCCAATACAAGTACAATTTAGGACAGGTCAGACAGAAGCTTTAGTAACTATGACTGTAGTGAGAGAACATTTGGCCAGGATCTCGCCCTCTGTTCCCCTGTTCTTTCCTAAGTGATTTCAGAGACCAAGCTATATACTGTTTCAGAAAAAAAGAAAGAGGTGAGGTAAAAAGATCGTTTCAATGTTAAAAAACCCAGATATCCATTCCTGGGAGGGATGGACTGCTTAAATAGTTTGCTAACTGCTACTATTCTAAGAAGGAATCAAGCAGTTTATGGAGAGGTGGCTCTTGGTGGAGCCTACAGGAGTGGCAGACCAATATTATGTTGGATTAGAAGTGGGGAGCTAGCAACAATCACAGATGGCTAGCTTTTAGTTGAAAGGTGTAGGATAAACTTCCTATATAGACCTCTCAAATCTTAAATATCAATAATTTTACCACCACAACCCATTGAACCTCTGTTTGGACCCCAGTCCTTGCTCCTGATGTGTCTCTTTCAACGTATATTTGCTGTTCAATGCATATTTCCTCCCAATAGGAGAGTATTACATCCTCTCGTTCTTATCAGCAGTGGAATTCATCTCACCTAGGGTACAGCAGCTAATCTGAACTAGCCCTCCACCTTCACACTGCAGTCACTGGGGAGAGAAAGAAGAACACATCTAAGACAGTGCTTTAACTCATCCTTAACACCTTCCCTAGGAACAATCATTAATTGAGATGCCAGGATGTCTGCACTGACAGTAGAGGGAACCAACCTGACCAGCTCAGATGAGACATAATTTTAAAACCCCTAAATTTATGTTAGCTGAGTTTTACTCAATCTTACAGCAGTTCCCTAAACGCTTGGTGCTCTAGAGCATAATTGGCCCCAGAGCAACTTCGGCTGAGCAAGACAACAATAATAAGCAATATTCCAGCATCAAAGACATTAATGGCTGGAACTTAGTGAGCCTCCAGTGAGGCAACATAAATGCCATGTATTGAGATGGGAATATTGTCCAAACTGTGCTTTGTATAGACTTCAGTAAAAGGCACAATGCTGACACATTTTACAAAGTGCATTTAATGCCTTGTTTTGGGATGCAGTGTCTCCCTTAACCACTGGGTTAAGTCTAGGCATTCCCTAATCTGATCTGCTTGGCATTTTTGCACAAGGTGCTTGCTGAAATACTGCTCTCTTTGAAATTAACTATAACCAACTGTTGGTTGAATATGCTTTTAAAAACTCCATACATAGGATTGTTTCTGAAGGAGTGGTGTGAACTGTAGATTATGTCATAGACCTTGTATCTTTGTGTTATGATACAACAGTCTTCCATGCTTTCTTTCAGTTTAGACATTTCTAAACTATTTGCCTACAAGGCAGTAGAGCTTCCAGTTTTTTAAAGTGCTAACATTTAAGTACTGTATTCCTACATAGTTTTTTAAAGGCTTTCTTACTATCACCTCCAAATTTTTACCAGTTGTAATGTGTCACATCTAGTTTTGCATTCAGTATCACAAATTATAGAGCAATTCTAAGCCCTGCCCCCAGGACAGTCAAATGATACAAAAAAGTGGGACATTCTTGTTTGCATTTTGCATTTAGAATTTTTGGACTGTCTTTTTACCCCTCCAATTTTTGTCTGCAACTAGAGATTCAACTGTTATTTAAAATACAAAGCAAATCTCCCTCCTCCAAAAATAGTCTATTTCTCATGCAATTCCACCTAAAGACTATGGACTCTAAAACTCATACTAATGCCTTGAGAGTTCATGACATCATGTACAGCACTTTCTTACATTTTGGATTATACCCAGAATACTCCGGGTCATCCAACTTCCAAACACACAAAAGCTAAAAATCAGCAGCACTTGTATGGCAGCTCTCTCCTACGCACATACTTCACTTTCTTCAGGTGCTTTCTCTCTGTTGGCTTCTTACCTATACACTTGCAGGACCTGTGAGAATTTTCTGAAGGGTAATGTTTACACATTTAAACACTGGCGTGTATGTGGGACTTGACTTAGAGATGTAATGGGAAAGTAAGTCTTGGACTCAGCTTGACACTCTCAGAAGATGAGCTAAATTGGATGGAGTTGGCTGGGTAGTGCTTTCTCTCCTAGGATCCCTCAGAACTTTATAAAAGTGGGTAATGAGCCTCGTTCCCATAGAAAACCAGAGCTTTCATACACTCACAGCAACACATCTGGTAGCATCACCTTGAAAAAAGGTGTAAAAACCTACATAAATTAGAAGCAATTCCACATTTCATCATCCAGCACAGGTTAGCAGTAGGAAAATGTACCTTTGCTGCTGGTTGGAATTTGCTTTCATGCATCATTTCAAAGGAACATAAATAATATGGATTTATAACCCACATTTCCAAAACTTATTTAGGCATTCAAAACCTCAGGATCATTCAGCAAAGTTAGGTTCAACATTAACAGAAAGAGGTTGTGTTTAAGCAGAAAGAATGGGATTGAGAAGTATGTCCTTAATGTGACTCCCTCCTCCTTCTTAGCAAACGCATATAACCTGAACTAAGCAGCTGTGGTTTAAGTGTACAGTTTCAGAATTATTTTAACCAATCAGAAATACCATAGAAACTTTTAAAATAAATTCACATGCACATACCTCTTTTCTCTTCTCCATATGATCTGTTCTCTCAAGCAATGGCTCACTTTTAAAAAAAACTCTCCTTGGTAATTATTTATTCCTACCCATGTTCTTCTTCAATAAGCTCAGAAATTCTGATATTGATTTAACAGTATGTTCCAGTCTCATTAGGGAAGGAAAAAGTAATACCTTAGAGGTATACTGGTAATAAACAAATGCCAAAATGGATTAAACAGTATTCCTCCTCTCTGGGTATTCATTAGTTTTAACATCTGTTTACTGTTCTGTATAAAGCAGAAACTGTCCATTATATATACCTGCCTGTTTTATTGCTCATATTTATCATTCCTAGGTATATCTTAGATATATTACTGGTACTGTTGTTTCTGGGATGGGAGATCAGTCTTACTCAATGGGCAGTCTTTAAAATACTCTTTGAGTATACAACTAAAACTCTTTTCTAATCCTGGTCTGTAGCTCTGATTTTGCTCTTCCTTATTTAAGTAACAACATATACTTTTAGAAATCTAACAAAAAGACAACATCTCACAAAACCAAATTATTCAACTGCGTACCCCTCTCACCTGCGAAAGAGGATGGAAGGACAAGCAATACATGGTGTTATTCTGCCATGTAATGTTCTAATAAAAGGTGGTTTGTTAAGGTGATAGGTGATGTATAAGAATCTACACAGAATAGATTAGCATGGCTTTACTTATTGCTTCAAGAGAAGTCATTACAGAGTATTGCTAGGGAATAATTATCTAAAAAACAAGTAGCTCAATGTGAGACCTGCTAATGGAATGTTAATTTTGGGCCTACAAATTCACAAAAGCACAAAAAATGTATGTTAATGATAACCTGGCAACTATCTCTCTGCTCTTTAGAACTTCTATATCTTAGTATCACCTACTACAGGATAACTAACAAGGTTTATGTAGGCATTATGGCATATAGGTCAGGTGAAGGTGGCAGAGAAGTTTTGCATAATCAGGTTAGGAGCTCAAAGCTCAAAAGCTTTTCTAAATCACAGTCCTAATGGCATCCAGGAGTTGTGATTGGCAGTGCTGGTATCTTATGTAAAGAGTTCAGACATCAGAAGGAGGAGATTTCCAGCCACTGTTCTTGACAGTCACCATGGGTACCATATCAAACCTTTATTTATCCTGGGATATGCTTATTTATCCCTCTGCCACTTAGTTTGATTCCATTTATTTTGGCTAATGCAAAACTCTTAAAAGCAGCAAAGACTGAAAGGTTTGAGACACAGCAATTGGGCTGGAAAGACCTTAATTCAGTGGGATCAATCTCACTTATGTTGCCCATGTTAAAAAACAGATATCTACTCTAAGTTTGTCATCTGTGATCACTGAGAAAGTTAAGCGCATGCGGGGAATTGTGCAGCCTCATGCTGTGCCTAGAACAGAAGGGACAAGCACCTGAAGCACTTACTTGTTCCCTAGTCTGCAAAGGACACTTGATCCTTGGAACGCTGAAGCCAAAGTGGTCCAGAGAGCTGAAGGCTGAAGCAAGCACTGCTGCAGTTTAGGCAGCCAGCATGTCCCTCTTGATGCCCTTTCATTCTGCTGCCTCCCTGGTAGCCATAAAGCAGGAAACACACTTGTTTCTCTGAAATCCTGTGTCTTCTCTTTTTGTCCAAACTAAAACATTTGGACAAACGTGTTCAGCCTCACTCTGCCTTTGGAAGGCAAAATCCCAGGAGCAAACAGCTGGTTTAACATCTGCCTCCACTGATGATTTTGTTCAGGCTGCCAGCAAAGTTGCCACTTTGCATCACTTATCGTATTGGCCTCTCTAATGTGAACCCCAGCCCACAGGGAAGCAGACTGAGGTGCCTCATGGTACTTTTCAGAGGCCATTTTGTTGCTATAGTGACACAGTGATACTAACCTGGACCACAGATAACTGGAGGTCAGACGTTCTAAGCCATGGGAACAAGTAGGCATCTGCAGAGGTGAAGGATCTGTCACCTATGGCTGAATTGCTACATTCCCTGGTTTCACTGTTTTGCTTGCTTTCATGCATGATTAACAGTCAAGCACAAAAGATCAATCATGTATATGAGGTTAAACAGTTTACAGGTTTTTCTTGTAAGGTTGCTCATGAACTGCAAATTAATAACAGTGTTAAGGTGTAAATCCTAGCTGCACAGACAAATTTAGTGCTTGGGAAAGTTCAAAGTGTGCCATGGACTCCTGTTGTACTAACTTCACCCAAATCCACCAGTGACAACTTCACTGCAGTCTTCTCCCTCTCTAAAGATGCGAGTGCCTACTGTGTCACTGTAGCAGTTTTGTCTTTGCTGCAAAGAAGAGTAAGATCAGCCCTTTAATTCCACTTATTCTTTAGATCTAAGCAGTCATGTCAACAATAGATGCAAATAAGAATAACAGGAATTACTCACTGTCTATGTCACATGCAGTATGCTAAAGGAAGGAAAACATAAGTCTTTTGAAGAGCAGAAGCATGACCTTGAGCAGGAGACAGCATGCAAAGTGATGGAGTTATGAACAGTAGCAGCAGCCGATCAACTCCTACCTATCAAGTCTCCTGCACACTCAGCATCTTCAGTTCATCCACAGCCTCTGCTGTCACTGGCACCCTCAATCCCACTAAAGCGCTATGAATATTACCTTGAAGGAAGGGAACCAACTGTTTCTAAGTTTGACGAGCTTTTATATGCTTCTTGTTTTGTTGCTAATTTCAGCATACTGCTATTTTCAATATTACACTTGTATGATTTTGCAAAACATCAGACAGAACCCAAAAAAACGAAGCCAGAAGCTCTAAAACTGCATTAGGACAAGGAGTTAGCTCTCCTCACGGAGCTCTGAGTGCTCAGCAGAGATGAGGTGGTGTCCTGAGACTGGAAGAGAAAAACCCATAAAATGCCATAAATTTGTGATGCTGCTGTTGGATTACAGGCTTCTTGGCAGGAGAGTTTGCATGAAGCAGGCATGTGTGACAGCTTGTGGCAGCTGAAGAACCTGAAAGCTGTTCAGCAGTTAAGCTTGCACCACAACTGGTTTCATACTCATTTGAAATTCAACATAACAGTTTTGGGTGGGGGGTTTTTTCCCTTCATTTTTAAATTACCTGGCAGAAGGATCTATTCAGAGGCAGAAATATACAGTGGGAAATCGGTTAGCAGAGCATAAGCCTCAGTGCAGTGCTATGATGGAGAGCAGCTCTGAGGAGAAGGACCTGGGAATTCTTGTGGACAGCAGGATGACCATGAGTCAGCAATGTGCCCTTGTGGCCAAGAAGGCCAATGGCATCCTGGGGTGCATGAGGACGAGCATGGCCAGCAGGTCGAGAGAGGTCATCATGCCCCTCTACTTTGCCCTGGTGAGGCCCCATCTGGAGTACTGTGTCCAGTTCCGGGCTCCCCAGTTCAGGAAGGACAAGGAACTGCTGGAGAGGGTACAGCAGAGGGCTACAAAGATTAGGGGCCTATGAGGAAAGGCTGAGGAACTTGGGTCTTTTTAGCCTGGAGAAGAGAAGACTTAGGGGGGATCTAATCAATGCATACAAATACTTAAAGGGAGGGTATCAGGAAGACAGGGCTGGTCTTTTCTCAGTGATGCCCAGTGACAGGACAAGAGGAAATGGGTGCAAACTTGAGTATAGGAAGTTCCACCTAAACATGAGGAGGAACTTCTTTACTGAGAGTGGTAGAGCACTGGAACAGACTGCCCAGAGTCTCCTTCTCTGGAGACATTCAAAACCCACCTGGACAAGTTCCTGTGCAGTGTGCTCTAGGTAGACCTGCTCTGGCGGGGGGGTTGGACTAGATGATCTCGAGAGGTCCCTTCCAACCCCATATGATTCTATGACTCTATGATACTTTTAAATGCATCTAACATGTCAAGGTTCTGCACTGCTTGCTTTATACAGAAAAAATGAAGGAAGGATATTAATGGAAAACAGAGAAAAAGTGGTTATATACCTGATAGCACTGTTGGTGTAAGCACAGGAGGAGATAGCACTGTGGAACAGCACATGCACACACATGAACTCCAGTAAGACCTGCTAGTGACTCAACTACAAGGACTTCTTCTTCAGAATAGGAAATTCCCACACAAGATTTCCAAGGTTTGAAAAGCTTTGGTTTTCTGTTTGCCGAGGCATGTTTCCAGGCTCCAAAATGCCTTTCCAAACAGACTCGGATCTGAAACTGGATGTGGGAATGAGCAGTTAAGCCAAAACCACAACCACAGTTAATGACTATTGGCTCTTTGGAATTAAAAAAGAAATATCCTGTGGGATCCTGCAAGAAACCCACACTTTGAGACTCCTGGCTTAGCAGTAATTCTCCCATGCAGAGGCTTTTGTCTTTGAATGGCAAATATTACTAGAGTGATGCAAAACAAAATTTATCCAGCACTCTACCACTTCCAACACTATTTCCTTCTTGCTCTGAGTTCCTGACCTCTATGCACCACATCACAGAAGAGCCTGCTTTATGGGGCGCTTCTAGAAGATGGAAAAATCTGACAGAAGATCTGTAAAAAATGTTCTGGGGTAATGACTGTTGCCTCTCTTTACATAGGCCTCATGACTTTTGTACAAGAAGTTGGCCACTAGGTGTCATTCCTCTGAGTCTGGGAAGCTGCACAGAACAAGCTTGCAGCAAAGAGACTGATGGTCCCAGCTAGGGTCCTTACGTCATCCCTTACATCATCCTTCTTTTGGCACAGGTAATAGTCAATGTCCTTCCTCTATCTTCAGAGAGGGTGGATTTGTTTCATACAGAAACTCAAGACAGCAGATGTTGCTACTTGCAGCTACATGAAGAAACAGGCGTATAAATTCTTAATCAGAGGAACAAAAGATCATCTGTTTTATTGGAAGGAAAATATTAGAATTCCAACTATGGTATATGATTTCTGCATTCATTTCAGTACCTCTAACCTCTCCACCTCTTCATCCCAAGGTAGTGTATATACATATACCCAAGGGCTATAAAAATTCTAAGAACCTTTTTATTTATGAAGACAATGCCAGGCAAATGAGAAAGATTTCCTTATCACTAAAAGTAAGTGATGTTGAAAAAATGTTGAGTCTGACTACCATCTAATTGACTTCACAGCAACAACCTTGATAATAAATTTCATTTCACTTTATAAAGGTGTCCAAGAAAATAAAATTTCAACCTAATATTAAAGGCAATGGATGCAACTGCTAAGGTAAAGAGTGACGACAGTTTGTTTTACATTTTTCTCACACCGAGATAGAAAAATTTCCCTAGAAAGCCCACACTTTTTTATTAACTTCCAATGTCCTAACACAGAAACCAATGGCACAATACTTAGCATCAGTGCTGAAGTTCTCGACACGCTACCTTTCCACAAACTTATAAAAAGCAGAGCCTGTATATTCTTATACAGTAAATCTACTCTAATTTGGGGAGCTAGATGATTTATTTGCAAACACTGCCATTGTCTCCATGGTGATGCCAACACCAATTTTCAATTTTTGCAGTGATCCCTGTGATTATAAATTTCCTTATAGAATAAACCCCTCTTGAGAGGATGAGGATGGATATACAAAATTTTTTAGATTGCTTCTCCAATTTGCTAGTAGAATTAGCATTTATCTATCATTTCTCATGAAAATGTTTCCATAGATCTACCAAGATCAGCCGCAGAATTAACCTAGACATTTTCTATTGGCAGTTCTGAAAGAAAAGTTATTGAGCTACATGTTTTTGGTCTGAACCTCTGTTTATTCTCCTCACACAAGACTTCAGAAGAGAAAAGAATCTACCCAGAGAGATTGGTACCCTGACATCAGCACCTACTAAACATGTGGATGTGCTAGTGAAGTCAGAATGAAATTTCAATCTATTTATAGCTATTTGAAAAATTTTCATTCTAGGGAACAAGGAAATTACATCAAACCCACTGCTTTATTTGCTGGGAAGTGATGTTCCTATTTCAGTTGTGAAATGTGAACTTCGGTTCATTTATGGTTCTTGCATGTGCCACTAGTGTGCCAGGAAAATGATGCGTGCTAAATCCTGCATGTGCAAAATAATGGCTATAGGCTAAAAGTTGTCATCATATGGAGAAAATTCTCAGATCTGTAGTTTGGATGGAAATTCTGCAACTTCAAGCTAAAGCAGTTTTTGTTAAGTCATTTTTTAAATAGGCAGTAGAACTGCAGATGCTGCTTATGAAGATCGATAAAAGATTAACACCTCCAATTGATAAAAGATTAACACCTCCAATCCTAAGGATGCTCTAATACTAATGGAATAAATCCTTAACATCAGTGTTCCTCTAGAACATGAGGGGATTTCCATTTAAGTAAACTTCTGGGCTAATTCCTGTGCCTCTACTCTCTTCAGGCAGGAAAAAAAACACACCTGCATAAGAAGTTCAGATGCCCTCTACATGCTGAAGTCTGTATAGGTTCAAGATAGTCCTTTCTCATCAAGAAAAGCTTCCTGGAAAGGAAGTTTGAAACATGTTTAGCACAGGCCAGCAGTGCCACGCTGACTTGTTGCCACTCTAACATGGGCTACAGGTCAAAGGGGAGGAATATAGAACTGTCATTTCTGCCACAGAAAGATCTAACTGGATCATTTGGACATATAGTGAAAGATACATACCTATTTTCAAAAAATGCCTCAAGTTTTGTATAAATACAAAAGTAAACTCTAATTTCCAGTCTGGCTTATAGGAACGCAGAGCTACTCACACCTCCCAGTGCTGTTGAGACTCTTCCTCGATTTCAGTGAGCTTCGATCTCACTGATCTCACACATAAAGCTAAGCCACTTCAGAATCACTGCACAAATGTTAACTAACAATCTGCAAGAGCAGCACAATTTTGGCCCTCTTCAGTACGACTGTAAAGGAAGTACACCTGCAGAGCAAAACCCACTGCCATTATCTTTGAAAAGGAAAACCTGAGAAATAAAGAATGCCTGAAAATGTGCCTATTAGGGGAAAGATCCACATCTTGTTTCAATTGGATTAGTTGAAGACAATAAAGTTATATTAATTTTCAACAGCAAAAAAATCAGCCTTTTTTTTTTTTCTTTTAATCAACATGGACTCATCTAAATATTGAACTGCCATTTGCATTAAACCAGGGAAAGTATTGCATTCCTTTTTCAAGTGGTTTTTTTGGTCTACATTAGATGAAGCGGTGGACCTTCCAGCCAATCCAGAAATATAGGAAATTTCCAGGTGAGCATCATTAATTAAAGATAGAATTTTCAGCAATTGAACTGATGTAGGAGCACAGGTCCTATTAAAAAATTATGTAGAAATCCAGTATCCAGAGAGCTTCCAGTGTCTACTGGAATTCCTCAGAGTAAGTTTTCACAAGATCAATTTTTTTTAAAAAGTCCAGGACTCCTACCAAAAATCAGGTTGACTGATAATTTAGTGAGAAATAAGCCCCATTGAACAGAACATTTCTGTTTGTCAACACATTGATCTTCTGCATTTTGTTTGAATTGTCCTGGAAGGATTGGAAATACAGCACTGTAGGACAAATATTGAACATTTTTTTCTATAAGCAAGACAATGCTCATCTAAAGCTTTAGCATAAACATCAGGTAAAGAGATTTACCAAAGTGGGTTTTTTTCCCTAAAATATTGATATTTTTGTTGCCAAACAAAGTCAAAAAATGACTCTTCCCATTTGTATAACAATACAGTTTGATAGGTAGAATGTATGAAATATATGTAGCTTCTTCTGAAAAGCTATCTAAACTCATTCAGCTTACAGTATGTAGAATGTAATTATCCAGAAAGTGAAATATGTATAAAAATAGGTAAAATTCCTACAATATTTGTATTGAATTATAATTCCTCCTGCCAGGAAGGTTACAACAGGTCTACCGCATATGTATGAAATGTTTGTTCGTAAAGTTAAAAAACATCATTACCTTACTGAAGAACACATTAAATGCAGGAATGCATAATCAGAACTGACTCTCAATTCTGCTTAGCTGGTGCAAATCTACAGAGAACCATCCTCCTTTCTGCACAAAACAAAACCAAACTCTAATTTGAGAGTTGGGGTTTTCTTTTGTTTTCTTTTGTTTTCTTTGTCATAGAGGGGCCAGACTGAAGTTTATAAAAGAAATTCCTCTGGAAGTACATTGTTTAATTTTTTTTTCCCTATATCTACTTTGTTTACTGACAGCAGTCACCCACCTTTTAAAATTATTATTGCCTGATATTACATGGAGCTTTTACTGCTTGTTCAGAACAAGGCAGTGAAATAGAAAGAACCTCCAACTCCCCTGTCATGACCCGGTTCTGGGCTTGTGCTTTTTTGACGAGTCTTTGATCTGCAGCAGCCCTCATAGGCTAGTCTCCCGGAGGAACATGGTGCCAATGTTGTAAGAAACCTTTCTCACTCTGGCAGATGTGATGGAGGGTTTTGGCGGCTTCTGACCACTTTTGACCTCAAGGAAGTAACAGATCCCAGGAATTTCCTTTGGAAAGTTTTCTGGAAGCTCTTCACGGGAACGAGGGATAAATATAAAATTTTCTTCCTTTTTCAAAAGCCTAGAAAAAACAAAACAAAACAGAGGGAAATAAAAATCTATAAAACACAGTCCAGAAACACCTCTTTGAAAGAGATTGATCCTTCTTGTTCCAAAATAAATAACATTAAAAAAAAATCCTAAGCTAGGATCCTCAGGTGATACATATTAACTTAGCATCATCAACTTCAAGGAGTTCTGTTGACTGAGATCAGCTGAGGAGATGGCCCAAATAAACCCATTATCTGAAAATCAGTTTCAGCATTAAGAAAGTCATGTATCAGAAAGGGAACCAAATTCATAATAACCATTATCCATAACATATCATTTGGCTCACTTAAAGCTCTCCAGCCTGGCCAGTTGTGCAGAAATGAACATTTCAGAGTGACAATGAGGTCTCCTGCTGGAAAGCAGGAGTGAAGGTGACAGTGCTTGGGAGCTCTCACAGGTAGAAGCAGGGTGGTCAGTTTGTGCCCTTCTCATACTCAGTAGTATTGTATTTCATAAATTAGGTTCAAACACAGCAAATCCAGCTTCAACATAAATCAGAATCAAATCTGACACTATTCATCAGAAGCACCCATGGGTTTAATCTGGGCCACCTGGTTGAGGTCAATACGGGATCCAGGTTCATGGGAGCCATGAAGCCATCCTCCAGGCATGGTCACACAAATGCTATGATATCACAGACATGACTATACTGCTTTTTGCTGTTTGTCCTCCATAGTGGAGAAATCTCTGTCTGGCTAGATCTGAAAATTTAGGGCCTTCTCTGAAACTAGCTGGACTTATAAAATAAAGAAAATAACTCTATATGTTTTCTTTTTGTTTCCAGTATATTAAGTTAGGGGTATTCAGTCCCTTGTAGTGTTAATAAGAGCTGTTTTGAGGTAATGGTAAATTCTGAGCACAGTTGGATATATGAAAGCAGTCTTCATCTTTTCCCCTCCCAAGATATTTATTCTTTCTCTCAATCAATTTGAAGCTCAAAAACATTAGTGGGAGAAACTTTATTAGCTTCAGTGGATTTAGTAATAGGTGTGCCTCCAAAACTAATTTCTGGGAAGTAAATGAATTAATGGATCCTGTTGCCACGAGAATTTTCTGGGATTCTCAGCACATGTAATGGCACTTCCTTTAGTGATTATTTTTTGTGCATTTTGGCTGAGACATTCTGTGCAAGCTCATTCAAATATAAAGGAATTTTCTTCCCAGCTTTTAAATAATCAGTTGGCTATAAATCCAACAATGTTTTTGCCTTTGAACTTCTGTGGTGGTCTTTGTTTAGCATGTGGTTTGAATGTCATAATCTATTTTCCAGACTGTCAATTTTATGATCAAAATACTGTAATCTTTTCTAAATTGCATGAGAGTTTGCAGAGGCCTCTACAGAGAAGCCTCTTTCTTTTCATCTCTGCAATGCTCATGGTAAATATTTTGTGTTTTAAAACTACAGGCTGAAATAACACTTCACTGCTTCCCAAACGAGATTTCTGCAGGCAACAGCTGAACTCTTAGAACTTTCTGAGCTAAATTTGTATGCTTTCGCTACAGTCATCCTTCCCCAAACTGACTATTCACTATGGAGCATCTGGCCTTGCAAAAAAATCAATGGTTTCCTTCTGAGAGCCTAGCATTATCTAATTGTAATGACAGACATACAAGTCTGAAACTGTAAAAAAAATATATATATGTATTCTTTGATTCAGTTTAGGGCTGGGACTGAGTTTAGCTGATATTTCACACTAATTTCCTCATAGAACAAAAAAGTGCAAGACATTAATTAAAGGCCATATTTCCACCTGTTTTGTGAATTGTAACTTGGTGCTGATTAAATGGTCTGAGAGTATCAAGGTGCCAGGAGCGATGGGTGAGTAGCCAATTAGTCCTTTGGAAATTCCTCCACTACTGTGCCTTTGATAGACTGCACATCCCTCTATTAGGTGCACCTTTTGAATCAGCCTTTTACCCTCAGAAATTGTCTAGCTGACCTTTACTGAGATAACATTTCAGCTCCCAAGTAAGCATGGCAGCAAATCATCTTTACCAAATGCTAATGGAAGCTACTTATGACCATATTCTATCCTACTTAATTTATACTTTTAAGAAAATAAAATATTTGCTGGCTCTTGTAATAATACTACTAGAAAGACTTCAATCAGGATAAAAATGGCCTCTTGTTAGCATTCTCCTACAGAACAGGTTCTTCAGACTCCTTAAATATATTGGTCCCAACCCTTGGTTTCCCAGGCTGAGAATGAGATAATGGTTCAGAAATTGCCTCCCATTTCTTATAGCTTTGTGTATACACTAAAGAAATAAGTTATATGCTAATCCTCTCTGCTTACAAGCGAGGATATTTTTCTATTTAGGCCATTCATGGCATTAAAAAGAAAACAATAGCAGCTGATGGCCATGGCCCAGATCTACAGTCCTTTCTGAGATGCCTGTCTTTTCTCCTGCCCTTTACACCAGGCTTGTCTTAAAAGCCACCTTCAGGTCATGTAGTCAGGCCAAATCCTTCCAGAGCCAATAGACACTAAGGAGCAAGCAAGGAATCACCGCCATCCTGGTGGTGACACAGAGCATCCTGTGCCAGGCTCCTCCTCTTGTTTGCCACTCATTGTCCCCTGACCACAGGAGCTGGTCAGGAGTATCAGAACCCATAACAAAGTACAGTATCTCTACCTGCCTGCACGGTTTTGCTCCTCTCTGTCTTCCTCAGGCCCTCCACAAAACATACAGTGGGTATACTGTATATATATCACAGTTCCTGAGATCAGTGCCATGAACTGACATTAAAAAAATGTATTATATATTATATATGTATTATATAATAGCCTTCAAACACATGTTCATATCTAATTAGATATAAGACTAATTACAGTATTTGCTGCTTCGATAAACTATGTAACAGGAATGGAATACTCAAGTAAGGTATTAACAACAGACAAATATTTATTCAGATTTGGTTCTGCATATGCATACATTTTAACCTCTGTATAATGAACTTCCATGTACCATAAATAGAAGTCATGTTATGACAGGATTTGGCAATTTGCTGAATATGAGTCAAAAAGCACCTACTCAGAACTGAACTTCAATGTAAACTTCTTTTAGGAAAGCAGTTTTGTACAGACCAAAATTTGAACAATATTTCTAAAGGAAATGCCATGCACTACAATAAAAGAGAATATGAGCTGCCTTGTTAAAGACAGCATGCACCAAGAAAAGCAAAGTAACCAGGTCAATCTTCCATAAATGTTACCTTTCACAGGGATAGCTATCAACAAAAGAAAAGGTTCTTTCTGCTCTAAATCTTAAAGAACTGTAAAAACTGTAGTTAATATCATTCACATTCACCAATTAATTGGTACTGTCAGGAAACTTTAATTAATAGCTTCCCTAACAGTTTATCAGAAGACTCTCTCTTGCTGGATGGCTGAGCCCTACCTCTGTGGCAACAAGTGTTGGTCACTTCACCAGCTGGACCTCTGGTTTGATAAAATACACCAGCTCATTTGTTTCCATATGAATTCAGATGATAAATCATTATGACACTCATTAGAAATATTGGTAGTCTGCCCATAAAATACACTGCATAAAGATATGAATTGGCTATTGTAATGCCAAAAATCAGTGCACTTGGTTTGAAATTTTAGTGGCTTTGTATTTCTCCCTCAGCTTCCATACACGCTAGAGAGACCAGGAGACTGAAAAAAAAGCCAATGTCTGGATAGAATTCATTTCTCATTGTACTTTATTATTATTCTTTAAACTATGGAAGTTTGTGTATTTGTGTTTTTCCTTCATACAGAATTATTACATATTGTAATAAGATTATGAAAGCACCAGTCTTGATTTTTTAATGCACTATATCATGTATCACATGCAGCTCAGCATGGTGAGTGTCTCTCTCTGACCTTTAACACTGTTATTTCTCACCCACCTAAGCAGAAGGAATAGTGGGTCTCTGCTCTCTGGGACATTAGGGAATTAGGCTCAGTGAACAGGACTGAACCATCGCTAGTAAAAGGCTCCAAGCTTTGCGTTGATCTAACAGCGCTGGCCTCAGGACTTGTCTGGATTTGTCCAGGTTTGAGCTTTTTGTAGTTTTAGCAGTTGTCTAGCAGTCAGATTATTGCCTACATATGTTTTAGCTTTAGTTTAGCTGTGCAGAACTGCGGAATAACATATATTACTAATTGACAGTGATCTAACAAGGAGTTTTTCTGGGTAGAGAAAACTACCTATAAACCTAGAATAAAAATGTAGTTTCACAAAGCAGAAGCACAGGCAGACAGCAGAGGTACCAGGACTGTAATCACAAACCACAGTGACTACAGGGGTGCAGCCTCATGGAGGCAGAGAACACCAGGAACAGAAAAACAAGAATAAACAAGTGAGTTTTGACTAGGCTTTAATAGTTTAATTAGACTAACAATACTTTTTGTGTCCACGTATAAGCTATGTTCCCTTTCTGTCCATAGCTAGATTGCCTGTCCACCAGTATGTCTCATGAAAGCACACATGGTGAAGTGACCAATATAAAAAGGAACGCTTTTTAGAGGATGCTCAGAAATGAAATTTAAAATAATCTGAAAAGGTTCTTGGAAAACAAATCTATTTGTTTATCCATATGAGGCAGAAAAAAATATATAGGTAGATAGATACAGAAGTAGATGTAGATACAACCTGTAGAAAAAATGGTATATAGACAGATAGATAAAGCCTGTAGGAAAAATCATATATATAGATATAACCTGTAGGAAAAATAATTTTATTTTAATAAAAATCTATAAGGAGTTTATAGAAATGCACAGTTTTAATTTTAAATGCTGAGAGGCAATTTAGGGAGGTGAACCAGCAGTGACCTCACCCAGCTCAATAAGGAGGTATACTTGGTTGGTCTCCTAAATCAGATAACGATGTAGAATACAGGCTGTTCATCTTTGCCTAAGCCCAGGTCCCAGATGTATTGCCCAGCAGGTGATAACGGAAAGTATCTGTACTCAACACATGATGCCAGAAGCACCTTTTCCATAAGGGAAATACGTGCTGGAAAATACCAGAGGTGGAAAGAAGAGGAAAAAGATAATTCATTTTTAAATACAGTTACTTGACAAATAGCAACAATTATGTTTACCGGCTTTTGATAACTGCTTTGAGATCCCAAGGCATTACATTGTAATACTATTAGGGAAACAGGATGAATGTAGGTATATTATATTAATATCTGATAAACATCATTATTCAAAGCTGAAAAAAAGAATTAAAAAATATTTAATCTGTCTTCTGTTCTGAAAAAGAGTCTCATTAATCTCAATATGCTTCCTTCCTGAGTATGGAAAATAGGGTAATTTTATTCAATTCAGGATAATGTAGATTAATTAAATAAACCTTGAGTTAGGTTTCCCAGTTTACTAAAGGAACAGAGAAAGTGTATTCTTCCATTCCTTCCTGGCCACATGTTTAAACACAGAACAGTGTGGGATCCTCTACTCCCTCTCCAGCTTCCACAGACTTCACTGGAAGTTTTACCAATGCTGTTCCAGTGCCTTCACTCTACAATGCTCAGTGATTCAAAGCAAATGAAATGAAGGTCTCTAATCTTTCAGTCAAAAGACCTGACCTGAGCCAAGGGAACAAGATACGTTGACCAGAAGCGGCCTCTTATCCCCAACAGATTCAAAGGCCACCTTTGTAAAAGGTTCTGTTTCACGCTGCAGAGCTTTGCCCAGGAGGTGTAACTGGAGCAAGGCTGCCCCGGGTTCACTGCTGCTGCTAGGCAACACCACATCTCATAATTTTAGACTCTGAATCTTACATAGGCAGATTACGGGCTCACAGGGAAACATCTGAAACCAATAATAGGCATTCTAGAGTGTGATTATAATTTGAAGGCTGATGATGCTTTCTAATGCATAATCTGTACTGTAAAACGAAAGCTGATAAGTGTTAGACATGCTTCTAGTATCTGTACGCTCCAAAAGCACACAACTTGTATCAGAATTTTCATCAGGGGACATGGTAGACACAAACACTTAATGATAAATGCCAGTAGTTTTAATTAATTTAAAATTCTGTTATGTTATGTTCATACTGATTGCAGAATTATCTACTTTGGAAAACACTGCTTTTTAAATAATAAAAATATTAACTGAGTACACAGCAGCAGAGTATGATCAAATAGAAGCATTTGATGGAATACAAGGTCAGTTTGTGATTAATCATTTTATTTGCACACAGCAAATAATATACTCATGCAAATTATATTTAAGAAAAGTTATATACAGATACATGAGATCACTAGTTGCTTATTTTGACAGCACCAGTATATTACATTCAAACCTCCTAGATCACCTTCAGAAGCTCAGAATAATTCCACCCTATAGACTGTTTTGTCACTGCAGTCTCTCACAGCCCCTGTGTCAGTGGTGTCATTTTTTGACTTCTTCCCTGTCTGTTGTCATGCTTTCAACCACGCCAGAAGGTACGGTTTAAAATAGACCTTCTAAGTGGTCTTATGCATACTTATTTATTTTCACATATTATTTCTGAAGCATGTTAAATAAACAAGTTCCTAGTCTTTTCATCATTACTTTTAGCCATTCATCTTCAATTATAACTGCCTCTCCTTCAAACAAATATTTTCTTGCCATTTCTCCTTCCTTTACCTGTAAACACGTGTCTAGCCCATTACTTGCACTTGAAGCTCTCTGAATCGAGCACTGAATTTGTTTGGCACATAGCAGCAATTTTTTACATAGCATAATAATGCAGATAACAAATACACAAACATCTGTACTATGTGGGTTTGTTTTGCAATTTTATGTCATAGCATATAACATATCGTGACTGCGTCTTAAGTCATTTTTCTGCTATCTTCCCTTTTTGAAAGCAACAGCCTAAACTTATAACTTTCTAGAAGATAAGCCCAGATGGTCATATAAGATGAAATTTTGGCCACCCTGAAACGAATGGTCCTATTCCTATTGGATTTCTAGGATTAAAGGGAAGTGAAAAAAATTGTAGCCCATTTCTTGATACAACCTGGAAGATAAACAGGGTGAGAAAATCTGACTCATGTTATGCTACTAAGTCTTAGTAAAAATGCCCTCCCAGCCCATGCTACCCACATCTGACTTGTTACAGTTTGGTATGACCGATGGCAGCCAGGCAGAAATGAGACACAGACAAACAGAAGCCACCTTCTCTGTGCCACAATGTACTCAGAGTCAGGAAAAGGGCAACATATAAACATGGTTTTCTAGCATGTCCTGCTCATGGCTTAGATGGGTATACTCTCCGCTGGGTTAAAAACTGGCTGGAGGGCCGGGCCCAGAGAGTGGTGGTA